>OY101444.1:53070019-53577301 GCA_956483585.1 Gymnocheta viridis | reverse complement strand
TATTGGATCAGGTCTGATCAGGTATTGGATCAGGTCTGATACAAAAACTCCAAAGCATCTATTACTTAATAGTGCTAACATAATTATAATTTTTTTAAAAAGATAAAATGAATTTGCGATACGAATATAACGATCATGTTATTAGAGATGACATTTAAAGAATTAACAGATATATGTAGTCAATGCTGGAGAGATAAATATGGGGTGATCTTGTTGTCAATAAGGATGACTTTATAAATAAATAAGTGGTGATATAGAAAAAGTTTTGATGAATTCATACAACTGTAAGATAGATTTGTTCAGGAATAGATACAAATCAGATAAAAGCAGATCACACCCGGATAAAAGCAGATCACTACCGGATAAGAATCAGTTCACAACCAGTTAAAAGCAGATACAATCAGTTCATAACTAGATAAAAGCAGATACAGAGCAGATAAAAAGCAGATACAGAGCAGATACAGAGCAGATACAAACCAGATAAAAAGCAGATACAGAGCAGATAAAAAGCAGATACAGAGCAGATACAAACCAGATAAAAGCAGATACAGAGCAGATACAAACCAGATAAAAAGCAGATATAGAGCAGATAAAAAGCTGTTCATGATCAGATAAAAGCTGTTTAGAACCAGCTAAAAGCTGATTATAACTAAAATTTGAGAATTAGCTTATACATATAATAAAAAATAAATAAAAATAAGAAGATGAATACAATTGAATTTTTTAATAACATCTGTAAATAAAATCAAAAAACATATCTCTAAGAGATTTTCTGCTAAATGAACCTTTGGAAATCATACGATGTGAAAGAAAGCTAACATTGTATTGTATGTTACAAATTATGTTGGAACTGGAGAGCTATTTTGTTTTTTACCTGAAATATACAACTATATCACTGATGATATATATCATTATTGATCTCTCATTACATAAGAAAAATTTCACTTGGATTTTATTATAAGATTATTTTTGAAAGCAAGCAAATGAACATAAATAACTTGATTTATTTATTGATATTAAAAAAGTAATAAAAGAACAATACTTTTTGTAAATATTTTCACTTATAATAAGATAATGAATCATAATAGAAATGTAGTCATAGATGTACATGGTTTCTGTATTAATAATAATTTATTCGCAAAGGAAGTCTGCGTTGTAGGAGTTGATTCAGAAATTAAAACTTTTCTCATTCTACCGCCTTTTAAATATTCAGAATTAACATATAAAGATAGGATTACAAATAAATGGTTGTACAATCATTTACATGGATTATGTTGGAATGATGGAAATTCAACGCTCAACGAATTTAGAGAATATATAATATCATATCTTAAAAAAGAATATTATCATATTATATATGTTAAAGGAATTGAAAAAGTAAAATGGTTAAGTCAACTGCTTGGAGAAATGGAAATATATATCTATAATTTAGATGACTTTAATTGTCCAAATATAAGAACGTTATATAAAAGTAATATTACGAGTAACATCACTAACTGTAAATATCATAGAAATAGTTGTAAGGAAATGTGTGCTAAAAAAAGTGCAATTTTATATAGAAATTTTATTAATTTATATGTAAACAAAGAGAATATTGAAAACATTTAAAACTTTTGTTTAGTTATTTATGTATTCTGTTGCGAACTAGATCAACTGTATTAAAAAAAGGTCACATCAGCTGAATTAAAGGATCTATTTGATGGATACAGTTGTCATATCGATAAGGAACACAAGAAATTATTCCTGAGAATGATTGAGGAATTAAGAATGTATAGTAATGAGTCTTATCCTTTCATATATTTTCATAATTGAATTCATAGATGTAATATTGAAAATATCAGTATACCAAATGTTAATATATGTGCATTTAATTTATATTATAACGAATATATGAATATTAACACAGAAACTTTTTAATTTATATATAAGACTTTTTAAACTATTAACCTATATCTGAAAAGTAAAAGAAATACATATAAACATTTTAATTGTTATGAAATCTGAAAAAGTAAGATAAAAAATCTTCATAATAAATAAAAACACATCATATATATTTCTGTATATCAATTAGTTTTATTTAAAATATTTATTTTAGTATGTATTTTTATTAGATTAGGCTGAAAATAGAAAGAATGTTATTTATTGTTCTAAGCTTTGTTTAAAAAAAATTTTTGAAAAACACTCGCATTTATACTAAATTATGCTCGCGCATGTCTTAAGAAAAAGCAATATTATAAAACCATGAAGAAAATATTTATTTTTCATAGTAAACTAATTTCTTTAAATTTACAACATTCGGTCATACAATTTTCACATCTGTATGCTGATAAACAGTTACATGTTGAATTCGTTTTTCTATTAGATTCATTTTCTTTCAACAATCAAATCTGCAAAAAACCAAAACATCAATCACAACTATTTACGTTATAAGAATTTTCTCGGCATCGCAAACATTTATTTTTTTCGATAAATGAAAGCGGTCAACAAGAAAGTTGGTAGAGGAGCAGACACTCATGAAAATGCCAACTCAAAAAATTTCAATAAAAAAAAAGATGAGCTGCAATAAAAAAAGGTAGACAGAAAAGAAAAACAGAAAGGACAAGTGTAATAAAAAAGAGATAGACCGGCACAGGTGTTTAACTTTGCTTAAGAATTTTCCATGTATCTCATACATTTATGTAATGCAAATGCATGTTGGTTTTGTAACCTCTTTTTAAATTTCTGATCCTTTTTCTTTGAAAAAAATAAGAAATATGTATATGTAATGAAATTGTGTATCCTTATACACATAAATATACGCACTGGGGTGTGAAATAGGTATAGATAACAAGCTAGACGGTAGAGAAGGACAGACAGAAAATGATCCAATGCAAACAAACGCACACATGCGCAATATAATAAAATATTCTAACGAGCTCACTCAAACTGACCAATAGCGATATAAATGTACACACATATGTACATACACGACATATGAATGCATTTAAAAATAGACAATGTTTCACTTTCTCGCACCCTTATTTTTCATTAAAAATAGGCAGACAATAGAGGACACAGTCAAACATTTATGGTTTACTTTAAACATAAGAAAAAACACAAGCCCTAAGTTGATGCATCTTATCAAGTGCAATAAAAAGAAAATGCTAATGAATAGACAGAAAGGACAAGGGTAATAAAAATAGACCGAAATGCCCTTTTTTTATTAGTTTCGTTTTCTTTCAGCAATCAAAACTGAAAAAAATTAGTAGGGAAGTTCATATTTAACTCGGTGAAATATTTTGTACCTATGAAGAAAATTTCAAGCTTCCTAACAAACATTCAACAGAGTTGTTCAATATAGGTGTCCGGGTAGGGGTGTTCGTACAGAAGTTTCAGGGGGGGATATTCAATAGAGAAGCCCTGACTGACTCTCAAATCAGGCATGTGAAAACAAAAAAAATTTTTACATATAAATTTTTTTGAAACCCCTTAATACACAATACAAATTTTATGAAACCTCCTAATACAAACAACCATCCAAGGATGGAAAACGCATTTCCATAATAAATACACTTAATTACCTAACAAAATATATTTTTAACGATCACGTTTCCCAGCCAGGCATGCACATTATTTTATATGAAAAACTTGATAGAGAACCGGTGTAAACAAACTACTCAAACAATATCGAAAAAGTAAGAGAGATATATACGGCTGTGCCGAATCTTATATACCCTTCACCATAGTATGGAGTGACGAAAGAAGTCACAATCACGAAAATTCACGCCCACGAAATACGAAAAAAAATAAAAAAAAAATAATTTAAATGGACAAAACTACATTAAAGCAAAAACAATTGCCACTCACCGTCTCACGGACGCACCCCCACGTGATGGAAACAAATTAATCACGATCACACATTATTGGCTCTAATCTCTATTTCATAGTATATGCTGATTTCATAAATACAGCTTGCAAAGCAACACTGGAAGCATGTGTTTATAAGGCATTCTAGTGTTGCTTTGCAAACTGCGTTTATGAAGTCAGCCATAAATTATGAATTTCGTAACAAATTTGTAACACTTTCTTGCCTAGAGTGCATTATAAAAATATTAACATCCCCTTATTAGCACTTATATCATTTTTCACACATCCAAGAAGTGTTTCAATGCCTTTATCAAAAAGCCAGTGGTCTTCGACTAAACAAAGAAATGATTTGAAACGTAAGAAAAGATTTAATAATGAAGAAATTCTCCCAAAATTGATTAAAAAAACCGCCAACTATTACATAAATCTGTTAGTCTAATGATTAAAATGTTCCAATATCATCTTTATATTAAAAATAATTTAAAGCTATAAAAAATTCTTTAAAAAAACGAACTTTTTCAAATAAAAAGTAAAAGTAATAAAAATAACTAAAATGTATCAAAAATTAAAAAAATTAATAAATGGTTGTTCAGAATTTAAAACCGTACCCTACCCGGTACGGTGGCACGGTTTCGAAGCCTGAACACAACGAAATGCTATTTTTTTAGAACTTTTTATACATTTTAGTTGTTTTTATTACTTTTACTTTTTATTTGAAAAAGTTTGTTCTACAATTTATTAAAAAAACCAGGCACAATCTCATTTAAAATATTTTTTTTTTAATTTTTGCGGTTTTCCAATTTTATGAACGATAAAAGGTTTATTTTTCAAAAATATCCAATATGTTATCAGATAGGATTTTGTACAGTGATAAAATAATTATACAATGAATTCAGTAAGTTGTCGACGTTTTTATTTGATATAATATAATAATAATACCAAAAATAAAAATAACTTGATGGTATAAGAAAAAATTTTAAATTATAAAATATAACAACATATTTTAATTCATTATATTAATATAATTTTTTCTTTGAAACTCATATGATGTACGTATGTATGTAAACTAGTGGTATTCTGATAGTTGTCTTTTTTAAATTTTGTTAACTTTTCCATTTACTTATCTGTATTGCGGTTGGATCAGACGATAAAGGTTTTGGTTCAATATAACCTGTATATTTCTGATATAGAAACACAATGGAATTTCAACCACAATTGATTTAAAAAATACGAATTCGGTAATTCATATTCAGCCTGCTAAGAAAACAGCTGGATTTAATTAAAAACATTTTTTATTTAAATCTTCTTCTGCGTTTACTAAGTAAGACATAGATCTAAATATGAAAAATTACGATCAAATCGCAAATAGAAACCTTTTTGCTCTCAAATCCAACCCATAATTCGGCTTATTTGCGTAATGTTTTGTCATTAATCCGCGTCCAATTGCGTAGTGCGTGCTATCGACAATGCGATATTCCGCAAAACTATGATTTCTTGGGTGTTTTTAACCCTCCGATGAGTGACAGTTCTGAACTTCACGGCCGTGTGAAAAGGTCCCTACGGACCTTTTTTGTAAATCATGTATAATATGTTTGATATGTATGGTTTTTAAATATTCAAAAGAATTGCAAATCTATTACTATTGCATTAGCATAGAATCGCGACTAATGCAATAGAAAGCCTTGGTTTGTAGAGCGAGGCTTTAAAACTCGGCAGACGAGCAAATGATGCCCTTTAATCGAGTTCAGTGAAAAGAAGAATGAATTCTTGTGTCCAAACTGAGACTAGCCTTTATTTACAATTTTTCTAACTTATATACTAATTTACAAATTATCTAAAATTTATCTGGCATATCTTGCATTTCATTCATACATCCAAAATGCCCAATGTAACATGGTGTTCAACTTTTTTGTTCATGTTACAAAAATGCATTTACTGATCGACTGACCAATCAGCACAGTCATTATTTTTAAACAAATTACATTTCTCCTATTTAAGGTATTTAAAATAAAATAAAAAGAAATTTGATTTTCGATTGTTACCCCTTAAGTACGGTCAAGTACCTAAAGCAATAAACTATAAGTGGAGCAAGTGAAAATACTCATGTTTCACTTCGCTATAGGTATTTTGGTATACGTATGAAGTGTAAGCATTTGTTTACCACATGTGTCATAATGTTTGTGTGTCATTGATATGGTCGTTTACAATTAATATTTTCTGTTATTTTTCTTACAAAAATATTGTGTGATGCTTTTGTGGAAATGAAAAATAAGTGTACACCACACATGTTTTTTCATATAAAAAATTTTTTTTTGATTTTTTTTTTGTTTTTATTGTTTATAACTAAATTCTACATACAAAAATAATTTTTTAAATTTTTTTAATTTTTTTTTGCTTGAATTTTCTTAATGAATGTAAGACCAGTTAATTTTATATGAATATGAAGGAATCAATTTTTTATCTCCTAAGATCTTAACTTATCATTTTGTATATGTTGAATCGGGGAAAATACGAAAATATGCACAAAAAAAAATACAAATATGTATGCTACTATTTTGTTAGACGCGGTACAGCTGGCGAACTATTATCGCTACGCTTTACATATGTTTTTGAAATTTTCACCAAACATTTCGATCCAAAAATCTAAAGTTCATATGTATGTATACGATAGGAACTGATTGTTTGAAAAATATTTGATGAATTGCGAACGATTCTTAGAATACATTTTAATTAAGCCCACATTAAATTATTCAATTGGATAATGCAATCTAGAAGCTACGAGTAAATTTGAGGAAAATAGGTATTTGCAATACTTTTTTTCAAAATACAAATGCATTTTAAATATTTATTCCAAATACAAAATAGTTTTTAATAAAAGTTTAATTTTCACAATGGAAATTATATTTTTTAAGTTTTTTTACTTTATAATTTTGCTGTTTTTTAATCAATATTGAATCATACAGTTTTCCTGATGTTCGCATATTTTTAAGAATTTTTGGCATTTTACAGATTTTTTCAAGGTTTTTGGCTGCCGATTGCCAATTATATGATTTTTTTAAATAAATTTTGGAAATAATTTCCGATATTGCAGTTGCAATTTTTAGAATATGCGCTATTTTCGCGGGGTTTTCAATTTTTTAGTTTCTTTGCTAATTACATTTTGGAGCTTGATATCAAATTAAATTCTTACATCAAACTTTGTTTTTATTTTATAGAAAAGGCAATTAATTGAAGTGCTTTTGAAGATTAAACTCACTGATGTTACAGAATGAAAGAAACTTCTAATTGTCAAAAGAAAATAATTAAAATTACACAAGTATAACACAGGATGTAAGCATCAATTTTGCCTTTCTTCTGAAATCACAAATAGTCATAAAAAATGAAATATTAATACATTTTCAAAACAAAACTAAACTTCAATTTCATTGATTTAGTATATTTACTCGTACATAGTATAGTGTCTTGACGATCCATTACATTTTTTAATATAAATAATATAAAAAATAATTATATTTATTTATATACGAAAAGAAAATGTAAGCGATAAAAAATACTGTAATACGCATTCATAATGTTATACTAATAAACGTACAAAAAATGTTTAAAGAAACAAACAAAAAAAACAACAAATCTTTACTTTAAGACTGTTTAGTTTACACATGCATACACACAATGTGTACATGTGCCCATGAACGCATTTCAGTATGTGTGTAATATACATATGTGTGACCACACCAATTTCCATCAAGAATTTGAAGTTTTAGTATTTTATAATAAATAAGATTATTATGTTCTTAAACGCGTAAACTACTATGAAAAATACAACTGCTCTGTGGTGTACAAGAAGCGGTTGTGACTGCCAACCACTAGGTTATTGGATTGAATCCCCACGCAACTTTTTAAAAAAAATTTAAAAGTAAAATTATTTCGAATGCCATTTTTTTGCTCATATTTTAGTCGTTAATGGACCGACTTCAATTATTTTCAGTCTAAACCTTCGTAGAACTCCATACAAGAGATCTACTTCATAAAATTCACCGTAGGACAGTTGGGGTCATAAAAAAACAACAGAATAGGAAATATAACAAAAAAAATCTTTTGGCTATATCTCATTAATTATTGGGCCGCGTTTTGTTATTGTCAAGCCGAACAATTCAATGAAAAATTTCAAGAGAATGGTATAAAATTTATGTCTATGTTGTGTGAGGCCTTAATCCTACTTACACCATAATATAGCAGATAGACAGACGTACATCGCTCATTCGACTTCTCTATCTATAAGGATCCAGAATATATATACTTTATGGGGTCTTAAATGAATAATGAAGAAATTACATACGGAATGACAAACCTATATATCCCCTTTCCAAATTTTTTGGTGAAGGGTGTAATAAAACATGGTTGCAATTTAATGGATGGAAGTAAACAGTGTTGCAGTGTTTCACACTTTTGATGAAATATGTTGAAGAAGAAAATATGTAGTTTAGTTAACAGGAATCTCAAGTAGTGCAAAATATCATGCACATATTAAAAAATCTTTTTCTTTAGTTAAAAAAATCTTTTAATCTGTTTGGCACCTCAAAAACTTAAGAAATAATTCTTCAAAAATCGTAACACTGTTCGCATTAAACATCGCGAGAGACATAGAAACACACATATGCACTGCTTGCTTGTTTTCAATGGACTAAAATCACAAACTACTACTGCTTTGTGTTAAAACAATAAACAACAATGCAATTAACATCAATGCAACCAGAAAATATCAAAATAGTATCATGTTTTTGAAACATCGAATGCAACACGACAATGTACCATAAAAACGGCTTCACACTATGGAACCAATATGGAAAATGCCTGGTTGCAAGCAAATGTTGCAAATGTACACATGTATGTATGTATGTATGTAGCTACCATTAGTAGTGCAAAAGAGTACATACTATAATACAAGCATTTTAAAAACTTATATTTAACCAAATATCGCGTTTATAATGAGATAAAAAGTACCAAAAAATACCCGAAACGCTCCGAAACAGCATCACTGCACAATCCAAGTTTATAATCTAACTCTTCCTGCAAATTGAGTGGAACATGAAAATTTGGTCAAAAGCTAGTTATCTTCACAGAGATGAAACCCTCGACGTAATGGTGTAAATAGCTATATGTAACTCACCATTAGCAACTATAACATTATAGCACCATATATAAAATATATATGTTGTATAAATCTACCTACTATAATTATGTAACAATTATATGTGGTGTTTGTCTGAGCTAGAAAATAAATAAGTATAGCACATCATAAAAATTACAGTACATATGTACATCTTGTTGCATAATGAATACATTATAAGGTAACCATAATGATGCAGTACCTTATCTAGCAACACATAGATGGTGCACATATTATTAGAATTTAGTTTCTTAAAGTTCAGTTGATTAACACAGCACTAGTCGTTTAATTTTTCCCCATTAAATGTGAAGCCAGATGATGCGTATAACTACATAATTTGATACAAAACAATTTAAATGTAAAAAATTATTAATTACAGTAATTTTGATTAAGCTGCACAATTAACTTTGCACAATTTTTTATGCAGATAACTCAAAAATGCTGTTATCTTAAATTTATGTATGTATGTACAATGTACATGCAAACAGAATAGATGAATTGTAATGATGACAACTTGCGATTTGTGTGACTTGTTTGCGATTTTGTTTAATTTATTAATGGCTTAAGTTTGATGTTTGCGTGAAAAAGTAGCCACCATATTTTTTTTTTTGATTTTTTATATGAAAATATTTTAAAACTACCCAAAAATATGGTAAATATGCAGGTATACAAAATTCACTTAAACAAGGCTTAGGAAGAAAAATAACAGAATATATACATTTTTGGAACGCAGTTAACGTTTATTTTTTGTATGAAAATTATTAAAAAATGCGAAAAATGTTGGGCATTTATCTTAAATGTGCAAGTACAAAAAGACACTTAAAAAAGGAATTTATATGGGATTTTTAAGAATAGTGACAGAAATTATTAATTTTATGCAGTTAAATCAAATCTACTGTAATGAAAAATTACATAGAAATCACTACTGATGCGTTCTGTTAGTCTGATATATGTATTCAATATAACTTTCATAATAAGAAATTAATTAATTAATTTGAAGTCTTATCAAAATTTTGAAAATTTATTTTGATGTTCTATTTACACGTTTCAAAAATTTGATCAAAATATTCTTTCAATATATTTCAAAATCTTTTGATCAAAATTTGTTGAAGCTATTGGTAAATTTTTTATATTGAAATTATTGACTTTGATCAGCTGTTTTGCTTCTTTTGTAAAATAATTTATTATTATAAAAAATAATTTATTATTATAAAAAAAAAAAACAATTAATAAGTATGGACGACAACACAATGATCATAGCATCAACATTTTTAATATTGGAGGAAGAAGTAGCTGATAATAATGCAAAAAAAAGAAGAAAACAATAGGAACACTGGGTTTGACCTTTTCTTTTGGAAGGTAATTGTATGTATGTCTCTTTTAGGGAGCGATTGAAACGATATAAAAAAAACTTTGTGCGAATGTCACCAGACGATTTTGATTATTTGCTTAATCTCGTCACCCCATCAATAGAAAAGGCCAATACTAATATGCGGGAATCTATATGCCCCGGAGAACGCCTGGCAATTAGTTTGAGATTTTTAGCGACTAGGGACAGTTACGGAAGTCTGATGTTCTTGTTTAAAAGATCAAGATCATCGATATGCAATATTGTTCCTGAAGTCTGCGCTGCATTATATAAAGTATTAAAAGATGAATTTTTAAAGGTAAAACTTAATTTATTAAATAAAAAACATATTAAAAATAATATCTATTGGTACAGATGCCAGCAACAGAGCAGGAATGGGAGAGTATTTCCCAAAATATAAATAAAACGTATATGTGTTAATTCAAAAGAATGAACATGCTGTCAAATTATTTATAGTTATCAATATTGTTAGATGCGATTTTGATGCTTATTTACACGGCATCAATAAAATCTTCAAAAGTTTTGTTCAAAAAATTTTATTTTATTCCAACCCTTTATGCAAAATATGGCTAGTTTCAATTTCAGACACATCTCCCATATAAAAATTATGATACTCTGCTTAAAATTCTGCTTTAACATAGCGTCTACAACTGATATTAACTCCGATATAATATGAGAGAGATCGTCGGCAGAATAAGAAGAAAATATTATTATTATTATTAAAATCTTTTATTCAAGAATCTTATAAACTAAATAAGGTACAATGTTATGAGATTTTACTTACGTACTACAACAATTAAATCTTATAATTGAATAAGAAAACTATTAATAATAACGTCTTGAGGAAAATTTGTCACAAAAACCTCTTATAAACTTTGAAAATGTTATAATAAAATTTGGTAAAACTATCGCTAGTAATATTCTTTTTAACAAAAGAATATCAGCGACTGTTTAGTAAATTTCTTATTGTTTCAAAATTAGACAGTCTGCATTTTTCAATTAATGACAGCGTCAGATCATTGGCAAACGCGTTTAACTTTTTATGATTAAATCTATTGTGCAGTAAGTCAGGGGGAAGATTATGAATTATTTTTAAATTTTTGTTCTGGATAATCTGAGGCTTTTTTGTATGGGTCTTAGCAGTTTTGTGAAACCATGCTGGACTGCCGTGAGTCAGTATCAGCCTAATATACATATTGTACAGCAATATCTTATTTTTGAGATTAAGCTTAGACATCCTATTAAGTATGGGGTATAGAGCACGTCCACACTTTAAAGCTTTATCACAGATGTAATTCACATGTTGTTTAAATTTAAATTTTTTATCTAAAGTGATACCTAGATATTTAATATCATCTTTGATGACAGTACAAAATTTTAGTAGGAATACGTTTTGTTGATTTATTATATGGGAATGTATTGACCTGCGTTTTATTATCATTTACTTTTATTTTCCACTTTGAAAGATCTATTAACAAAGTTATTTCTAGTGTTCCCAATAATTTATATGTTTTTGGTAATGCTTTTTCCGCCCTTAATACTCAAAAATGTAACAAATAAGTTAGTCTTGATGAATTATTAGAACATTCTAGGCAAATTAATAACAAGAGATCTTGTGGGTTTGATAACATTTCAAGTTTTATCATTCGAAAAAATGATATTCCAAGATGACATGGTAAACCACCTTCGAATTAAACAGTGCACAGTAGCTGTTTCACTTGATGTTTAAAAAGCTTTCGATCGTGCTTATCATAAGGGAATTATTTATAAAATGATCCTAATCGGATTTGACTCTTGCATTGTCAAAATACTTAATACATAGTTATTTTACTAATAGAAAATTCTCCGTTCAGTTTAATAAATTGTTTTCTGATTATGGTAATGTTCTCTGTGGTGTCCCTCAAGGTTCGATTTTGGCTCCACATTTTTATGAATGACTTTCCCTCATATTGGCTAAAATTCTGTTGGTTTATTATATGCTGACGACTCTCTTGTTTACTCGCATAATGAATCTCCTCGTCTGGCCTTAGAACAAGTTTCTGAGCACTTGGAAATTATTAACCAATTTTATGTCGATTGGAGTGTTAAGTTAAACATCTCAAAGTGTGAGGCAATCTGTTTACGAAATGCCTCAGTTAAATGTAGGGGGTTTGTTGTTCCAGAGAGTAAACAATTGAGGCTGTGCATAAATAATATTGTAATTCCTTTTAAGAATGATATGAAATACCTTGGAATAACCTCTAATAAACTCTTGAAATTTAACAAACATGCTCGCTTGGTGTTGTCAAAAGCATATAGGATATTAGGTTCTTTACTTCGTAATAAACATCTACCTGTAAACACTAAACTTTTGTTTTACAAAACGAGTTTAAGATCGATTATTATATGTGGTTTTCCTACATGGTTCAATGTACATATATTCAACTGTTATAAAGGAAACAGAAATTTTTGAAAGAAAAATTGTGCGAAACTCTATTGGAAAACATTTTTAATCGTTTTGCAAACGGTATTCAAATTGTTTTGTATACAAAGATTCTAAAGTAACACCTGTAGGTCTTACGTTTGTGATATCCTTAGGAGATTTATTTTAAGATCTTGTTTTCAAAAAGATAAAGATTATAGTTAGTGCTGGCAAAGTATTGAGTAGTGGGTACCGATTATCGAATATTTCTTTTTTTGGTTGCTCAATACTCAAAAGTAGCTACTCGATACTTTCAGAGTTGTATTTTTAAGCAAGTTGAGTGGCTAAAACAGTGATTCAAAATACATCACTGTATAAAAAGACAACAACGTAAGATTCTTTAATCAAATCAGAATTAAAAATCTTTTTTGGAGAACAATTAAATTATTTTTTAAGTTGTTGTTAATGTTAAATTAAAAGTTAGCTTTACACTTATTTTTTATTTAATAATAGAAGACATACAAAACCAATAATAGTTGAAGATCTATTTTTAATTTTAGAAAAAACTACTTCAATTTTCAGATAAAAACTATGCGTTACAAATTCAAAAAATCCGTTAAAAGTATTGAGTAATATTGAGTACCCAAATGAAAAGTATTGAATATTATTGAATAATGAAAAGTAGTAGAATTTGCCAGCACTAATTAGAGTCATTCAGTTCAAAAGTCAAAAACAATTTATAAGTATTAATAAAACTGAGCAAGAAAGCCAGAACGTTTTTAAGTAAAATTTATTTTGTTATGTGTGCGTCCAATATATCACTGATAAAAAGGGGAAGTGCTTCTTAACTTCATTGCAAAAGTCATATCAAGACTGCTATAATATATATCCGCACAATTTGAACCAGCATTGGACACCGAATGGTGTTTATTTGTCGACTCATCGATAAATTTCACTCCTTGACGATAGCACATTAAAGAAAAGTAAATAATATGATGCAAGAACAGTAAACAGCTCTGGGCTGAAGTACAGCTCTCGCGTCATCATAATTATTTATTAAGTGCGGTCAGGCTTGCGTGTGTTGTACGGCCTTCTAGAGTTTTTCGTCTCGCTCGCACTGGACTGATTTTCCACGGATAACCGTATAGTATTGCGGTTCTTTTGTGAAATTTCGTTGACAACCACGTTGCTACTTCCTATGTGAAGGGATAGGTCGGGTATGTATAGTCAGTCAAAAAAGCATTTTTAAAATACTGTTAATAACATCATGGACACATGGTCTAGTTACCGGAGCCATTTATGTGCAACCATATTCTGCAAATTTACTGTGTAGAATATGTATGTCCCAATAAATAAATAAATATGATGCCAAGATATAGACAATATAACTATTTGGTTGAATATGTACAAATTAAATGAAGCAAAAACGAAAATAATAGAAATAAATATGATAAGTAATAGAAACTTTATAATTAATAATGAAAAAGTGGAACAAATAAAATACCTTGGATTTATAATTGATAAAGAGATTAAATTAAAAGATCACATGGACTATATACATATGTAAAAAAATAGGGGGAAAAATTGAGTTTATTAAAAGAATTCGAAATAAAGTATCGACCACAGGGTAATCAGAGATGTAACTTTGAGGTTATGTTTTGGCGCAAATCAGCTTTTTTTGTGCCACTAGCTGCTGTTAAAAAGAGATAGCAATATAATGTAAGAATAAGGGAAAATAAACAAAACAAAATTAAAGCATTTTACAAGTAAGAAATTAATAATTGTAATGCAATTTACTTCTATACATCATGAATATTTATTATTTTATTTTTATTGTTATACCTATTACCATTTGCTTTTTTATTTCTTAAATTAATATTTTTCTGCAACTCTTTTTAGTGAGTCAGAAATTAATCAGAATACAAAACCACAACAAAACATGAAAAATTTATTGTTTACGAGTTCCTGTGCGACAGACACAGCAATAGCATGCCGTTCGTGTCACCTCTGGTATTACTTTGTGGTATCGACAATAACAGCAATTAATATATAATACGATTATAAAAACTCATTTTGAATTCGGTTCAACAATTATTTACACACGCTGCACAAAAACATAAATGAACGGACTACAACAATTACAAAATAAAGCAATGAGAACAATCCTGAAATGCAACACTTCCATGTTAATTATATAATACCTAAATCGTAATCTGCGTGTACATTTATTAGAAGAAAGTGAAAGGAATTTTTAGACGCTTTGACATTGAAAATGTTATATACTCCTTTTGTTCGTTCTAAATTAGAATATTGTTCCTTGGTATGGAGCCGCTTCTATACAGTCCATGTAAATAGAATTAAGGGAATTCAGAAAAAATTTGTGAAATTTGATCTTCGAGATAATCGGGTGAATTTATCATCACCTTCATATTATGTTGGTTGTCTGCTTTTGGGCTTAAGGCCACTTTATATGAGAAGAACGCTTCAATCTCTTTACGAGCAATTTTTTTCTTTTGTATATTGATGTAATTCTGCATCATAGTTTTTAATTGGCCTCTGAATTATTATTAATCGCTCACTGCTTATTATTATAGTAAAATTATTACAATCTACTAGATGTATTTTACACTTAAGAAATTTAACTAAAAAAATTAAATAATAAAACTTGATTTTTTTCGCATTAATTCTATAGTCTAAATAATATATTTTTTCAAAGCTAAAAAAATGCATGCATTTAAAGGTTGCCGCTTTAAATTGTAAGTTTAAATTTACGGTACACAAAACAATTGGCACACACGAAAAATTAAACTAATTAAATAATTTGCCGCGTATTGGCTACTTTGATTGCCGCACGAGAAGACAATAAATATTGGTACATTTTTAACATTTACATGTATTGGTGCATGGTTGCCCATCAACCGTTCACACGATTGCCGCACCAGAGTTGCATTTGATTGCGGAAAATCAACACAATATTGTTCTCGATTGCCGTGGGGGACAATAAATTGAGAAATCACACGATTGGCATACAAAAAAAAACCGATAATTGGTGCATTGCACAATCGTGTGCAGAAATTTATGATTTGATTATAATTTTTCCAAATATTCACGTGGTTCTAAAAAATTGGTATTTAAAACAATGTATGAGTAATTTTTAATTAAAAGACAGTTGAACTTATATAATTTGAATCAGCATTATCCAGAAAACAAACTTCAATTTAGGGAGACTTCAAGTTATGGAACAAGTTTTCAAAACTTTGCACATTATAAAAATTATTTGTTATTATTAACAGTTGTTTCTTTTTATTTGTAACAAAAGAATTGAACATGTGTACATAATTTGTTATGCACGATTATTAGAGTACTCAGTGATTTTTGGCTGAATTTCTTCTTTTTTTATTTGTATAAAAAGTGTCTCTAAATTTTTTTGCTTAATCCATGGCTTCACCCATCAATATTTTTTTCAGATATCGACATATTGTGGAAGAAAAAATATGCGTTGATTATTAGCGGCAAATCTGGGAATTTTCGCTTAATGAAAAATTAATGTCAGCACAAAAAATTAAATTTATAGAAACGTTGCAAATAAAGATTAAAGATAAATAGCATTTAATACAAAGTCATGAAATGGCCATAAGTTTCATTTATTTACTTAATTTTGTACTGAAAAAATAAATTGGTACTTAAATGTTATTTAAAGATAAATGACACTTAAACACAAAGCATACAGAAGTGACAGAAGGGGAAAACTATATAAGTGTATTAACGTATTTTACACAAACTGCTTTGTGGTATTTTATTTTTCCCAACACGAAATGATTGATTTTTGTTTTTCCCACAAACTAATAATCATATTTGAGCTAAAAACTTTCTATTCACAAAACACAAAGCACACACAAACCACAATTTTTCCAAAATTTGATTACAATTTTATTTTTTTGTTTTGTTTATTTTCCCTTCTTCGCAGCATTAAGTCTTTATAGTTGTCTCTTTCTTCAACCACCGGCACTTTAGCTGATTTGGACCATTTGCAAATGTCATTTTTTACAGTAGTAGTCCAATTATTGGGCTTTAGTAAGCCAAAAGAAAAAAAATATATATTGCTCTATTTTGGAAAATAAGCGTTTTAGCCTAGTGATTTTTTAAATTCAAAAGTTGACAATGCTGTGGGCCACACTGATGTGGAACCTAATTCGAGTTGAACGAAGTAAACAAGGCCGATTATTCTGCGATGCAAGCGAACAGAAAAGTTGCGATTAGTTTTACGTTTGTTTTCGGTGTGTTATGTTGTTTGGTATGAAAGTGCGTGAGTTGTAATTTAAGGGGCTTAGTTTTTTTGTATAAAAATTTAATATCAAACAAATTGCTTGTAAATCTACAAATATATAACACATTTCGAAGAGGTTTGTTTTTCAATATGTATTATAAAAAAAGTAAGAACGTGGAATTATTAACAAAATTGCGTATACATACATTGTATGTTTATAAAACCGGTTTAATCCATAAACCAATTGCAGTTTGTTCAAAATAAAGAATTTGTATATAAATATGATACCCACATGTGTATGGATGTGCATATGTACATACATACATATATATGTAGAGTGCTTGATTGTGCATAGCATTAAAGTGAATGTGAAATAAACAAAATGTTAAACCTTAAAAAACATGAAATACTCATTAAAGAAAGAAGTTCCATTTACTCCATTATTAACCTTTTTAAGTGATGAAGACATCGGTAACTTAACTCAACGAGTGGTGTGTTAGATTCATAGTTTACAAATTCTACATGTATAAGTAAATGAGATATATAAGTACATATGTACATACATAGTATGTATGAATTTATATGAATAATATTTTAATCATACAGGCAAAGTAAATTGATTCAATTGAATGCATATTTAAAACAAAATTAAATTCGTCCAGATTTAAAAAAACTCCATATATGTAAATAAATATAAACGATGTGCTGTAGAGTTGCATATAAAAGAAAATTATATGTATGAAATACGCATGTAAATTAAGTATGGAATTGTTTAAAATGAAGTGATAGTCATACTTTTCCAACTGTATGTACATACATACATATATTTATGTATATTGTGTTTTAAGCCTATTGTATTTTTATGCTGGTGCTCTATGTAATTAATAATAATAAAATTGTGTCCCACCGAACGCTTGAGGTCGCTGTCGTGAGTTCGGTCGATGTTCCGCGTGCGGTAAAATTTTCGTCTTGCACCGAAATTTGTATTAATTTTTTCTTCACGCACGCATACTACCGTATGAAGTACTAAAATTTAATTAAATGTTAATTTTATTTTTATTAAATAAATAAATCACAAAAACTCAAATAGTTTATAATCAATAATAAAAAGTTCGGGTTCGGTCTGTTAAATCTACCAAAGTACGAGTTCGGTCTAAAAGTAAGCATTCTGTTTAACGCTAATAAATGTTAATAAAAAATAATAAAAATTGAATGTTTTGCAATATAAACACATCAATTCTAGTAATATACATAAATAAATTATGTATAAAAACTTATACAGGTTTGTTATTCTGCATTATTAAAGGAAAATTGTAAGAAATGTGTGTACCTATATTAACTAGATATTGATATCTATAAAAGTATTTGCCAAATAAAAATTAAAAAAATTATAAATTACTAGTATGTGATATAAAATAAAATAAATAATACTAATATCTCGCTTTGGCAGCTTTGTTGTTACGTTATTGAATGGATAAATAAAGTAAGGTTCAAATAAGTCACTTTCAAGAATGGAATACCAAATAGAAACCAATGCAAAACAAAAATAGAGAATGAAAAAAATAAGTTATAAATGACCAAATAAACAATACCAAAGACCAAAGCAAATGTAAAAAGAAATTAAAAAATCGTCCTTAAAAAATACTAAAATGTTATAAACTCCTCTGATATTTAATCAAGTAGAATATACTAATAATCAATTAGCTAGTGAATAAGAGATTCGATCGAAAATATGTAATCGGTATATAAATAAAATACTGTTCACAAATAAAAATTTTTAATTTAGTGCGATAAAACTGTTCGAACTGGAAAAATTTAGTAAAAGAACTCAAAAATAAGCCTGACTGTAGGAAGGTATCAACAAAAACTGAAATGCTACGGGAATGGTTTTATTAAAGACAATATGTAAAACAATAGAAACGGGAGTGTTTCCGGAAAACTGGAAGGACAATGCTAAAGCCAATAGAAACAAATTACTGAAACAAATGTCAGGAATTTATGCCAATTAATACCTTAAAAATATAAAGGGAGTGGAAATAAATTCCTCAAATAAATACGTCCTACACTTATGTTACATACATATGTGCCACATACTGTTAAAAGAATTTAAAAGATACTTGAATTCGTTATAAAAAAGCACACAATATAATAATACTATTATTTTAGAAAAAAATATAAAAAAAGAATTAAATAATCAGTTATAAAAAACATTAAATGCAAAATAAATTTGAAAAAACAGTATAATATATGCACTATACTTTCAAGTGGATTTACTGGACATTTTGAGAAGACATGAAATGGGTGACCGGCAGAGTGGGAGTAGCCTAGGACTAGTAGATACCAGCAGCATATAGTCTATGTCGAGATTCAGCTCTATATGGGAGATATAGCTTTTTTAAAATTTCATTTTGTTTATATTATTTCAAGCAAAAACAGGAAATTTTCGAGTGGATTTTTTGGACACTTTCAGAAAAATGATTTTGGTATTTTGAAAACTGTGTATTTTCAAGTCTTAAACAACATACAGCTGTAACTTGATTTACCAAAAATTATCTTGAAAAAATTGTGTACGTATATCTGTTTAAAATTAAAAAAATAGTACCAACAAATTTTAAAGGGCGTGAAGATAAATTCGTCTAATAAATACGTCCTACACTTATGTTAAATACGTTCCACATACTGTTTAACGAATTGAAAAATTTCTTAAATTCGTTTTTCAAATAAAAAACAAAATAATACAATTATCTTACAAAAAAAATTATTTAAAAAAAATTAAATAAATAGTTATAACCAAACATTAAATGTGAAATAAATTTGAAAAAAATTTATGCACAGTATAATATATATATACATATATATATATATATTATTACAAGCAAAAACAAGCCATTTTCGAGTGGATTTTCTGGACATTTTGAAAAGACATGAATCGGGTGACCGGTAGAGTGGGAGTAGCTTAGGACTAGTAGATTCCATCAGTATATAGTCTATACCCAGATTCAGCCCTATATGGGAGATATAGCTTTTTTAAAATTTCGTATTTTTAACATTATTACAAGCAAAAACAGGATATTTTCGAGTGGATTTTCTGGATATTTTGAAAAGACATGAATCGGGTCACCGGTAGAGTGGGAGTAGCTTAGGACTAGTAGATTCCATCAGTATATAGTCTATACCCAGATTCAGCCCTATATGGGAGATATAGCTTTTTTAAAATTTCGTATTTTTAACATTATTACAAGCAAAAACAGGATATTTTCGAGTGGATTTTCTGGATATTTTGAAAAGACATGAATCGGGTCACCGGCAGAGTGGAAGTAGCTTAGGACTAGTAGATTCCATCAGTATATAGTCTATACCCAGATTCAGCCCTATATGGGAGATATAGCTTTTTTAAAATTTCGTATTTTTCACATTATTACAAGCAAAAACAGGCTATTTTCGACTGGATTTTCTGGATATTTTGAAAAGACATGAATCGGGGCACCGGCAGAGTGGAAGTAGCTTAGGACTAGTAGATTCCGCCAGTATATAGTCTATACCCACATTCAGCCCTATATGGGAGATATAGCTTTTTTAAAATTTCGTATTTTTAACATTATTACAAGCAAAAACAGGCTATTTTCGAGTAGATTTTCTGGATATTTTGAAAAACATTTTGAGTCTTTTGAAAATTTTGTATTTTCAAGTCTTAAACAGCATACAGCTGTTACTTGGTTTATCACAAATTAGCTTGAAAAAATTATGTACGTAAATAATCGGTCTAATATTAAAAAAATATTAAATTCCTTGAACAAATTTTATAGAAATAACACTTGGTAGTCTTAAAAACAAAGGTGTAGAAAACTCAGAACAAACTATAAAATAGATTTGAAATTTCATTTATGACTTAGTCAAGCGTACTATAATTATCTCCAATATGAAAAAATAAATGACAAAATGTATGTTTACAAAAAAATGCATCATAAAACCGCAGCCAAAGACAAATCTTTTCATTGTACAAACACTTGATTGTCATAACATTTACGAATTGCAGGTAAAAAACCCTTTTTTTGGAAAATCCCCAAACATTCAATTGCATTCTTTTTGCATGCAAAGTAAGTGTGTTACATTATATTAGACCACATACACAACATAATGAAAAAACATGTTTTATGATTTATTTTCAACTTTAAATCATTTTTTATTTAAATTCGTAATAGCAATAAATTAGTAACAAAATAATATACTTAAAATAGATTTGACGTGGTTTTTATTGCTACAATTTTTTTTGTGGATAAACAACCAAAAATTTTGCGTTTATGTCTTTCTTAAGCATAAGTGGCATTTAAAGTTATCGATTAAAATGTTATTAATTTCGTAGTACCTTTTCAAGCACTCTGCATCAACGATTCTATTACACTTTACGCATTTTGTTTTTGGGACGTCTGTTGGTAATTCGCCTTCACAATGTAAACAGCTGTTTGTCATATCTTTTGAAAATGCTAGGAGCTTTTCTTTCATAAACTCTCGGTATGAATCAGTGTTCGTAATATTAGTTAAGGGTAGATTTTTTAATAACGCTTCGATAAACTGACAACAGTATACGCCGCAATTATATGTGTCCTTTTGATATATATGTGGTATATTTTCAATTTTCCAATCATTTGTTGAAAATCCAAATTCTTTTAATGCGTTAAAAAATTTATTTATAATAGTTTGTCTTATATTACTTTTACCCATAGGATCTATATAGTCCACATATTTATAATCGCAATTGGCATATAAAAAGGTAAAATGGTTCCTATGTAGTACTGGAATTATAATTAGAGTTTTCTTTTGGATATTAAATACATTTTGAAAATGATTGTTTAGCTCCTTAAAAAATATAGCTTCTCCTTCTTCACAAGTACAAACTTCCACATTTATTATTTTTAATTCGTACAGCAAAACATGAATATATATATCCACTATATTATTATAGAGTTGTTTTCCAGGATTAAGTGATGCAAATTCATGTAAAAAAATGGAAGTTACTTGAAACGGCCTGGGTGAATTATATATATACTGAAAAACGTGTTTGTAGTCACCAACTACTATTTTGATATCAGGGAGTTTACGCGAAAGCCCCTCAATGCTGTAGTAAGATTTATCATATGAGCATTTCTTTATTATTCTTTCTCCGTCAACAATTGTTTTATTTAATTTGGACTTAGACTTTTTTGTTGTTCTTTTCCAACGTTCCTCAAAAAGGACACTATTTCCATTTTTTACCTTTTTCTCGATCGCGGAAGTGTGGGTAGCTTCAATTTCTTTAATTTTAGCACGTATGTATTGCTTCGAAATGCGAATGTACTTTGAAGCTCTTACGTTTCTCTCTCCTTTCAAAAGAATATTTTTAACAATCGAAAAATAGCCTTCTACAGGACTATTGGAAATCCTTGTACATGAGCTGTCAACAAACGTCCCCATTATATTTGACCACATTGGAACATATGGTATGTATCGGTTGAGTACTAATTCCATTAAATCTTCATTTCTCAAACTGTTAAGTGGTCCATTTTCATTACTTTTAGAAATTTTATTTTTCACTCTTAAAGCGAGTTGAAAAGCTTTTTTATAAAATGGACTTTTTTTGTAATTTGGAACATATAGGCCTTTAAAACTCATTGGAGTTTTTCCAGTAGATTCTTCATCGAAACTTATTTCACATTGGATCTTTCTTATTATTTTAAGGGCTGATATATAATCGGTGTCTTCCTTCACGCTTAGCAAAATTATTGAAAAAGATTGGAACCATATCCAAATTTCTTCTATTTTTGAAATATTTACAGCTTTTATGAGCATTGACTTATAAAAATTACGTTGATCATTTGTTTTTGCGTACTTGTCTACGTCTTTCATGATAATTTTTATAAAGTGGCAACAGCAAATTTGGAGGACAACAAAATTTAGCTTTGATTGTTTCATTGTTAGAAATGTATAGCACTTGGCAAGGTAAGTTGTTAATGATCCAATGTCCTGATTAAAAACTACAACTCTTTTGCACAACGGCCATGTTACGTTGTTTATAACACAAAATATTTTCAGTTCCATAAAAAATTTTGTTATATCATCCTCGTAGTGCCTACATGTAAGTGCCTCTGCTACTGGAATAAGTAAACCTTTTTTGCACGAATCTTTTACATGCAAAATCATGCTGTAAAGGAACACTCTTTTCGAATTTTTATCGAATTTCGACACAATTCCACCTGTTGAATCGATAAAAATTGTGTTTTTACTCGATTTTAATAATATATTTTTTTTAATTGCGTGAGCATGAGCTGATCTTTTGAGAAAAGATATATCTCCAAAGGATTTGATATTTTTTGAATAAAAGATGCCCATTTTTTATCTTTTTGCATCAGAATGACATCTATTAATGGAACAATATCCCGATTGAATCTTCCTAGAGTCTCCGATTTTATTTTTCGGGATACATCATCTGTGATCAGATCACCCATGTTTCCAGCAGTTTGCAGTGATTTAGATAATTTTATAAATTTCTTGTTTCTAAAAGTTGAAGGGAATTCATTTTTCATCTCATTTTTTGCAATTTCTCGCCTAATTGCACGGACTTGTTGCATTTTTTTGTTATTTTTTGGATGTTTGATGACATCTTTGTTTGAAAAAACAGCAACAGAAATAGGTAAATCGTTTAATTGAATAACAAATTTATATTTGCGGCACATTTTATTGGCATGAATGCATTTTCCATAAAGGCGAAGACATAATTGATTCTTTGTGAAGCCATGGCTTGTGAAGTTAATGGGGCATACGTTGTTAATTTGTTTGTACTTTTCTCTCACCATGTCTTCTATGAACTTGGTAAATTCTTTTTTTATTTTCATATCTGCCAGGTTTGAAAAATATTCATCCAAAAATGTTTTCTCTTGAATTTTAAAGTGAAAAACACCAGCGTTGTGCTTAAATAGGTTATTTTTTTTTCTTATTTTCAAAATATTTAGTGTTTGCTTTTGGATTTATCAGAATAACACGTTGTGTAGGTTCATTTGGAACTATGATTTTATTTCTAATGACATTGTATTCATTTATTTTATTGCTGACTTCTGTGATTTCAATATCGGACATTTTCGTTGAGTTAAAAATGGAATTGTTGCTATCGAATAAAATGTTTGATATTTCTTCTATATCTGAAGATATTTTATCTTCGGTATTACTTTGTTGAGGTATTATTAAGTAGCTTAATTGATTTTCAGGAAATTTAACATTTTTAGGTTTTGTAGAATTTAGATTATTGGCATTATGTTGGATTATTTGCATGGAAGGTGAGTTGTATTTTTTAATTACAATATTTCCATCATGATCAATATCAAGAATAGCATTTTGATTTGATTCATACGAAAATAAACTCTTATTTTGGGGTATAATTTTTTCAATATCATTTAAGTTTTTTATATTAGGCTGGTTGATACCTAAATATGTTGAGGTATAATCTTCATTATTATCTTCTAAATTTGACAAATGACATTCAGAAGTATTTGTTGTAATAT
This sequence comes from Gymnocheta viridis, assembly GCA_956483585.1. Lineage (NCBI taxonomy): Eukaryota > Metazoa > Arthropoda > Insecta > Diptera > Tachinidae > Gymnocheta > Gymnocheta viridis. The sequence goes on along the minus strand of OY101444.1, from coordinate 53,552,716 downwards.
CATCGGTGTAAGTTTGTTGCTGTGTTAACAGGTAGTTTTTTTGATTTTCGGAGATTTTAACTTTTTCAGGTGTTTTAGAATTTAAATTAGTGACATTATGTAAAGAATCTGTATTGCATTGTTGAATTATGTTTTCATTCGAAAGAAATGTCTTATCTTGATGTATTAACTTCTCAACAGCATCTGAGTCTATTGTATTATGGTGGTTGATATCTAAAGATGGTTGGTTATAATCTTGTAGTATGATTTGCCCTGATAATCGTAAATTCAAAAAACTAGGAGGGTCTTCTGTATTGGAAAAAATGGATTCAGCAACATTTGTTATTGGTTGTAGAGCTCAATACATGCTTTAGATGAGCATGTTTGGAGATCTATTAAAGTTAATAGTAAAATTAAAACTTTCTTTCTATTATCAGATCTCATTTCTATCCACTTAATTTAATTTATTTAACTGTAATCTATTTTATTGATTGTTTGGTTAACTAAATTATACTTTCAATCCTTTAAAAATTATCACAAAAATTAAAAAAAATCTAATTGAAAGTAAAATTACTAACCATTGCAGTTTTAATTATTTGGCAAATCCTTTTTTTATTTTTTGTACTACAACCAATATTTTTAACCACATTTCTACTTGGCGTTTCCTTTATTTGCTGAACAAAATTAAAAAACTTTTCAAAAAATCCATTTTCTCGATTTAAAATTTTAAAAATATTTCCTTCTTCATTTGTTTTACTTTTGTGGTGTAAATAGAAAATTTTCACCAAAAAAATAAACACTTGCTTAGACATTTTTAATAATTTGCAAACAGTACGTTAGAAAGTCAATTATTAAACTAACATTTCAAACGCTTTAATTATTTACAAAATTTAAAATCTTATTACTAATTAATTGTTCTTAGGAATTCAAATAAAAATTGTTTTAAGTTGAAAATAAATCATAAAACATGTTTTTTTATTATATTGTGTGTGTGGTCTAATATAATGTAACACACTTACTTTGCATGCAAAAAGAATGCAATTGAATGTTTGGGGATTTTCCAAAAAAAGGGTTTTTTACCTGCAATTCGTAAATGTTATGACAATCAAGTGTTTGTACAATGAAAAGATTTGTCTTTGGCTGCGGTTTTATGATGCATTTTTTTGTAAACATACATTTTGTCATTTATTTTTTCATATTGGAGATAATTATAGTACGCTTGACTAAGTCATAAATGAAATTTCAAATCTATTTTATAGTTTGTTCTGAGTTTTCTACACCTTTGTTTTTAAGACTACCAAGTGTTATTTCTATAAAATTTGTTCAAGGAATTTAATATTTTTTTAATATTAAACCGATTATTTACGTACATAATTTTTTCAAGCTAATTTGTGATAAACCAAGTAACAGCTGTATGCTGTTTAAGACTTGAAAATACAAAATTTTCAAAAGACTCAAAATGTTTTTCAAAATATCCAGAAAATCTACTCGAAAATAGCCTGTTTTTGCTTGTAATAATGTTAAAAATACGAAATTTTAAAAAAGCTATATCTCCCATATAGGGCTGAATCTGGGTATAGACTATATACTGGCGGAATCTACTAGTCCTAAGCTACTTCCACTCTGCCGGTGACCCGATTCATGTCTTTTAAAAATATCCAGAAAATCCACTCGAAAATAGCCTGTTTTTGCTTGTAATAATGTTAAAAATACGAAATTTTAAAAAAGCTATATCTCCCATATAGGGCTGAATCTAGGTATAGACTATATACTGGCGGAATCTACTAGTCCTAAGCTACTTCCACTCTGCCGGTGACCCGATTCATATCTTTTAAAAATATCCAGAAAATCCACTCGAAAATAGCCTGTTTTTGCTTGTAATAATGTTAAAAATACGAAATTTTAAAAAAGCTATATCTCCCATATAGGGCTGAATCTGGGTATAGACTATATACTGGCGGAATCTACTAGTCCTAAGCTACTTCCACTCTGCCGGTGACCCGATTCATGTCTTTTCAAAATATCCAGAAAATCCACTCGAAAATAGCCTGTTTTTGCTTGTAATAATGTTAAAAATACGAAATTTTAAAAAAGCTATATCTCCCATATAGGGCTGAATCTGGGTATAGACTATATACTGGCGGAATCTACTAGTCCTAAGCTACTTCCACTCTGCCGGTGACCCGATTCATGTCTTTTCAAAATATCCAGAAAATCCACTCGAAAATAGCCTGTTTTTGCTTGTAATAATGTTAAAAATACGAAATTTTAAAAAAGCTATATCTCCCATATAGGGCTGAATCTGGGTATAGACTATATACTGGCGGAATCTACTAGTCCTAAGCTACTTCCACTCTGCCGGTGACCCGATTCATGTCTTTTCAAAATATCCAGAAAATCCACTCGAAAATAGCCTGTTTTTGCTTGTAATAATGTTAAAAATACGAAATTTTAAAAAAGCTATATCTCCCATATAGGGCTGAATCTGGGTATAGACTATATACTGGCGGAATCTACTAGTCCTAAGCTACTTCCACTCTGCCGGTGACCCGATTCATGTCTTTTCAAAATATCCAGAAAATCCACTCGAAAATAGCCTGTTTTTGCTTGTAATAATGTTAAAAATACGAAATTTTAAAAAAGCTATATCTCCCATATAGGGCTGAATCTGGGTATAGACTATAACTGGCGGAATCTACTAGTCCTAAGCTACTTCCACTCTGCCGGTGACCCGATTCATGTCTTTTCAAAATATCCAGAAAATCCACTCGAAAATAGCCTGTTTTTGCTTGTAATAATATGTATTATACTGTGCATACATTTTTTCAAATTTATTTCACATTTAATGTTTTGTTATAACTAATTATTTTTTTTTTTAATAATTTGTTTTCTAAAATAATAGTATTATTTTGTGATTTTTTATTAAAAAACGAATTTAAGCAATTTAATTAAATCCGTGTAACAGTATGAGGAATTTGTTTAACAGTATGTGGAACGTATTTAACATAAGTGTAGGACGTATTTATTAGACGAATTTATCTTCACTCCCTTGCGAGAAAACTGGTTCTATACAAATTAGTACAAACAAGCGCGAAGCGGTCATAGTGGGCGCCGAGCTGGTCAGAGCGCAAAGCTGATTGAATGCGAGAAAACAGTTTCAAAGCGTTTTAAAGCGCCGATAACATTGTTTATGTTATGTTGTTATGATTTCAACTTGTTTTGAAAACATAAAAAAATTAAAAACAAAAATTTAAGAAAAAGTAAATAAAACATACAATAAAAAAACTTAAAAAGCAATAAAAATTAAAAACAAAATAAAAATTAAAAAATAAAATAAAAATTAAAAAATAAAATAAAAATTAAAAAATAAAATAAAAATTAAACAAAAAAATAAAAATTTAAATAAATAATAATAAGTAAAATTTTAAAACTCAATGTCAGTTTTTTTCTCTGTACTATTTTCTAAGAAAAGTTATGAACACAATCATCAACAGCAGCAGCACATATTCTTTGAAAAGCTAGTTTCGAACGCACAGCAACATGCAAAAAATGTTTTTTTCTCATTTTGTCTATTGCATAATGAACAACAAACCCAAATGCACACAAACATATGTACATAAAACACAAATAATATATAAAATATCAGCGCTGATTCTCGCATCCACTATGAACCCTCAAACTTGTTTCTCGCTTGAACAATTCTCGCAATAAGCGTTAACCAGCTCGGCTCGGCAACAAGCTGCCACTCTGTACAGACCCTAAGATAAATATTTTGATTAAAATATATATTAACCAAAACAAAAGGTTATGACTAGTTATAATCCCAAACATAATTTTAAGATAAGAAATATTTGTTAACAATGAAATAGAAATAAGTAACGAATATTTTAGATCTTACGATAGATATTTTGTAAACACACTTTAATATAAGAAATATTTGTTAACAATGAAATAGAAATAAGTAACGAATATTTTATTTCTTACGATAAATATTTTGTAAACATATTTTAAGATAAGAAATATTGAAAAAAGCATTATATAATAAATATTCCGTAAACATATTGGTAATAATGAAATTATTACTAATAAACATAAATATTTTTAAAATAAAATATTTGTAAGAAACCTACATAAAAAAGGAAGCATCTCAAAAATAACGTCAGTCTTAAGAAGATGCACATAAAAAATGTTAAGTGTACTACTATTAATACTCAAATAAAAAATAACTAAAGAAATGCATAAAGGATTTTAAAAAACTTTGTTTTTTTCATTGCAAAAAACGAAAGTTAAGCTTTAAGGAATTTTTCTTAACATTATTTAACCAATCTGTTTTGATTTTGGTTGTTAATTGTTCAGAAAAGGGGAATCTATAAAGTTGACGTCCGCTTTTGCTCGCGTGTCAACGATGTATGTCATTTGGTTGTTGCTAACACCAACTCATAAAAGAACTTTAGGGATGTTGATTAGCTTACCTACCACGCAACCAGTAAATATTATTTAAACATAAATTCGTGAGAATATTTTAAATAAATTTAATAAATTTTACAAATAAAGCTATATGTATTAAAGCTTTACAAAATAACTTTTTTATTTGCAGCAAATAATGTGCCTTCCTAAGAAAATAATATGAAGATTCAACGTTATGCTAAAGAAAAACAACGCATGTCAATAGCATTGGAAGCACTTCTGTTTTTATGGTGGACCACTCAGAGCTCTTGCATTCTTAGCCATGATTTGAAATTGAATAGTGCAACAAAATATATAGGAAACAATACATATATGTTTACTAAAAATTCCTATAATGTTACCATTCCAGAAAATAGTATTGGTAAAACCTACGCGAAACCGACATTGTACGATTATAAAATTGGCATTGAAATACAAGAAAGATGCAATGTTATATATAAAATTGTTTCGGGAGATCGTGATAAACTTTTCAAAACTGAGGAGAGAACTGTTGGAAATTTTGCGTTTTTGGCCATTAGAACTAGAACCAGCAACGTTGTTCTAAACAGAGAGAAAAATGAAGAATACCAGTTGAGTATTAGAGCGCACGTATCATGCTCAGAAAACAAACAAAAATATTCTTATGAGGATGAATGCACAATGTATCTTCAAGTACTTGATCGTAATGATTTAAGTCCCCTTTTTTATCCAACTGAATATTCTGTTACTGTACCAGAAGATCTTCCAATTCATAGCAGTATAATAAGAGTATCTGCAGAAGATGCAGATCTGGGCTTAAATGGAGAAATTTATTTCAGTTTTTTGGATGACAATCCTTATTTTGTTGTTCATCCATCTACTGGTATTATATCAAGTGTTAGACATCTAGAACACTTAGGAGATAAACAATTTGAAATTGTTGTTTTGGCTATAGACAGAGGAGCAGCTATTAGCCATTACAACCATCAGTCAAGTAAGGCAAGAGTCAATGTGATTATAGAAAAGGTAAGCACATTACAAAATTTGATGATTAAAAACATACTCACAATATGTACTTTTTCTTAAAACAAAGGTAGGTGTGTGAAGATAAATTCTTATTAAATGAAAGTTGCTTGTTGTGTTTTTAAAAAAAAGAAAAACGTGCCTGTTTTTGGAAAATGAAAAAAAAACAAATTTTCGTATTTTTTTCTTTTCAATATTAATTCTCACTCACAATTTCGTTTTCATTTTCTAAAAACAGGCAGTTAAAAAAGCAATTCTCGTTTATTTTTTGCAGTTTTTATTTAAACATTACAGATTTGAAACTTAAAAAAATTAACATACAAATGATCGTCTTTTGAACTCCTGACCTAGAAATGCTTTTTGTGCAATAGACCAGTTGGTTTACTTTTACAGTAACATTAAGTAATTACTGAGTAAACTGAAAAAATTAATATCAAAAAAAGCTGTTGCCGAAAAAAGTACGCGAGCAAACAAATTTTGAAAATTATTAAGAAACAGCTAATTGTAAATAAAGTAGTGTTGAAGATAATTCACTTTTGACTATTCCACTTTATATACCCTTCACCAAAAACTTTACAAAGGGGACATACATTCCATTTGTATTTTCTACATTATTTATCGAAGACCCCATAAAGTATATTCTGGATCCTTATATATAGGGAAGCCGAATAAGCGATGCTCGTCTGCTATTTTTAACACGAAGGCCTCACACAACTTAACGACCTAAATTTTGGACCATTCTGTTGGAATTCCTTCCAGACTTTTTCGGATAGAAAATGAAAAAAAACGGTTGAAGAACTAATGAGATATAGCTAAAAACCTTTTTTCCTTATGTGTGCTATTCTGTTGTTTTTATGACCTAATCTGTCCTACGGTGGTTTTTATGAAGCAGATTTCTTATGTGCAGTTCTAGGAATGTTTATACTGAAATCCATAAATTGTTAAAATATGGACATTCGAAATAATATTTACTTTTAAAATTTTTTTGAAAAAGAGTGCGTGCAGTTTCAAACCTACAACGTACCGATTGTTAATCACATTTACCTCTTATATACTACAGAGTCTTTGTTGATATAATAACATTTTGCGCATTTAAGTGCATAATATTTCTTATTTATTTTAAAAAAATTTTGATAGAGATTGGTGCGTTTGTTGTAATGAAGTATTGTACCCTTTTTACAACAAACAGTCTCACATTTATAAACACTTACATTAATACTGCCATGCATTTATCTGTTCACACATTTTGTGTTTTTATAAGCATAACAACCGAACTCGATATGTTTTCCCAAAGGTGGCGTTGGCTCAGGTAGTAAGCACGTTGACTACAAACCGGTGTCAGACAGAGTCATGAAAAAAAAACACCACGCATTTCTCTGATGTGCATTGGTGTGCCTTTGTGTCAGTTGTTGGCGGAAGGTTTCAGTGGCGAAGGCATGGTCACTGGTCACTGAACAGTACCAACTTCAGCTGATACTAATTCCAATGTAACATCAGAGCGCCCTCCTTCGTTGGTACTGAGTAGCACAATCAACGGCGAAGTAAAATAAAAATTAATAAAAGAAGTGGCTACTAAACTAAACACAGCTTCAAAACTCGTAATGTCCTCCTCGCCACCAGAGGCGCTACAACACTACTCTATGAATAAACGTGCAGAAAAAAAAGCAGAGTTGTAAAGAACGAATGAAGCTACACCTCCTTTCATATCTATCACTATCCCTTTCCACTAGTTCCAGCACAATGCATTGCATGTGTAGGTGTCATCCCCTGAGTGCTGGTCCAAGATAAAAAAAGGCAAATATTTGTTTTTTTGCGTTGCTTTTTATGGGAATTGCTATAATTTTAGTATTTTAAAATTTTAGTCGCACTTTTTCCCAAAATTAATATTTTACATACGAGTATTTAGTAAAATATTAATAATTTAATCAAAAAAAAATTGGAATTGGTTATTGAGGGGGTATAGCTAGTTCATATGCGCATTTCACTGTTGCTAATGCAGATCATCAGCGAACTTTACCCAAATATTTCTTAGACCAACTGGATATATTAGTTGTAACAACTAATTGTTTACTCTTAGTATAACGTGCAATTCTTTTTAATTTCTTTAGCGATATGTTCATTTATTTATTTATTTAGATATAAATACAAAATTTGAATGTAGATTAAAATTTAACGGACATAAAAATACAGCGGTGATTAAGCACAGTATAATCAACCGTGTATATGCAAATTTGAGCACTCAAATTCAAACTAACGGAAACAGTACATTCATGAAATTCTAGAAACAACAACGAGAATCTACTAGATTGTTTAAGAAATCTGTATGAAAAATCTGCATAGCAATTGTAAACAAAGAATAACGCGCTCGACTTGATTACGGATAAACTTTATATAAAATTGGTTAGTTGATTCGCCATTCACATTTTTTTACGTTTACTACTGCCATTTCCACGCCGCTTTCATAACATAGCTGAATAACAACAAAGTGAACTTATTGTCAAGGTCAGGATTTTTCTACTACGTCCGATAAGCGTAGCAAGTCAAATGCTATATAAGCCGACACTGCCAGGCATAAAGAAGTCAGTCTTGTCAAATCATCTTTTAGTTTAGTATTTTGAATTTGGAATAGAAAAATTCAAATGCATTTGTATTTTGAATAAAAGTATTGCAAATACCTATTTTCCTCAAATTTACTCGTAGCTTCTAGATTGCTTTATCCAATTGAATAATTTAATGTGGGCTTAATTAAAATGTATTCTAAGAATAGTTCGCAATTCATCAAATATTTTTCAAACAATCAGTTCCTATCGTATACAAACATATGAACTTTGGATTTTTAGATCGGAATGTTTGAGGAAATTTTCCAAAACATTTGTAAAGCGTAGCGATAATAGTTCCCGAGCTGTACCATGTCTAAAAATGGTATACATATTTGTATTTTGTTTGCATATTTTCGTATTTTCCCCAATTCAACATATACAAAATGATAAATTAAGATCTTAGAAAATAAAAATTAATTTCTTCATATTCATATAAAATAAACAGGTCTTACATTCATTAAAAGCTCCTAAGAAATCATGGTTTGGCGGAATATCGCATTGTCGATAGCACGCACTACGGAATTGTACGCGGATTATGTGCAAAATATTACTAAAATAAGCCAAATCTATAGTTTAGATTTGAGAGTAAAAAGCTTTGTTTGCGATTTTATCGTAATTTTTCATATTTAGTTCTCTGTCTTACATAGTAAAATTTTACAAGCGCAGAAGAAGATTTTAATAAAAAATGTTTTTAATTAAATCCATCGGTTTTCTTAGCAGGCTGAATATAAATTACCGAATTCGTATTTCTTAAATCAATTGTGTTTGAAATTCGATTGTTATTCTATATAAGAAATCATATACAATATAACCAACCGCAATACAGATAAGTAAATGGAAAAGTTAACAAAATTTTAAAAAGACAACTATCAGAATACCACTATTTTACATACATACATACTTTACATACATATGTATATCATTCGAGTTTTAAATAAAAAATAAAATTAAAATAATGAATTAAAATATGTTGTTATATGTACGTATTTTATAATTTAAAATTTTTTCTTACACCGTCAAGTTATTTTTATTTTTGGTGTGATTATTATATCAAATAAAAACGTCGACAACTTACTGAATTCATTGTATAATTATTTTATCACGGTACAAAATCCTATCTGATAACATATTGGATATTTTTGAAAAACAAACTTTTATCGTTCATAGAATTGGAAAAAACGCAAAAATTAAAAAAAATATATTATAAATGAGATTGTGCCGTGGTTTTTTAAGTAAATTGTTTAAGAGAGTTTTTCAAATAAAATGTAAAAGCAATAAAAATAACTAAAAAGTATACAAAATTAAAAAGAACATGTTTGCCTACCCGTTTTATACATTTATTAAACAAAGTAAGCAGACCTTAAGCCGAACAATTAATTCCATTACTCATAATCATTAATTATAGAAGGTTTACAACACAACACATTCATATAAAACGGAAGGCACGCCGAAAAGTCATCAAGATATTGTACAGCAACATCAAAGAAAATTATAATAAAAACATAAGTGATAAAAGAATTTTCAAAAACCCACAATTAAATTAGATGCAGACAATCTGGAATAATGCCAGGATTCATCTTTAACACTACGGTGGATATTTTCTTAGAAAATGGTAATGTAACAACAGAATTAGACAACACCTTGCGCAGACATACATACATATGTACATATATACATATATACATACAATTTTCATAATATTATACTACTCTTAAGACTGTTGATACAAAATAAACACAGAAAATTGTATAATAATCAAATTACATTATAAATATTAAGAGAGATATTGTGAATAGCTTAAGAGAACAGGACAGTAGATTAATAATGTGAAGTGAAAAGTCATTTTTTGACAACATAAGAAACAATAACGATGGAAGACTTAATCGAAAACTAGAAACTAGAACAAACAGAGAAAATCAACATGAAGTTTAAAGTAACTGGTTTGTAATACGGAGAAAATTATTCCGACAAATAGACTACTTTCTATCACTTGGCGCGAAATTTTCTTTACCGTATACGGGTAAAAATTTTCCATTATTTCGTTGCATCACCGACGGAGAAGAATGCATTCAGAAGATAGAAGAGAAAGAAAAACAAGAAATATCAACAATCAAATTTGTAATATTCCTAGTGCCAAATTTACAATTATTAGTTAATTATTGGTAAACTAAAATAATGACTACATATTGCTTAACTAATACTTTATATTCACAGCGTATTGGTTAACCAAAATGAACAAAGAGTGGTAACACTAACAATTTTTTTAATTTTCAATGCTACAACGTATGTTGTATTTATTTATTTATTAGTATTTATACATATATTCTACAAAGTAAATATGCAGAATATGGTTGCACAAAAATGGCGTCGGTAACTAGACCATATCTCCATGATGTTATTAACAGTATTTTAAAAATTTTTTGTGACTGACTATACCCGACCTATCCCTTCACATAGGAAGTAGCAACGTGGTTGTCAACGAAATTCCACAAAAGAACCGCAAGCCTATACGGCAGTGTTTGCCAGTAGAACGCCCGCGGGCAGTGCCTATGTGTTAGAGTCTTATACATGTGAAGCCGAAGTGGAAAACCGAACTTAAGTAATATTACAAGTTTTGCGAATTATACATTTGAAGAAATATTATGCACCACTTATTTTACATAAGTAATTATATTACAAGTATGTATATGTGTATTTAAAAAGTTCTGGAATTAACCTAGGGACCGACTCAGCATATATGTATATCTCTATGAAATCATTATCTAATTCCCGGACAATTTCATTTCATGTGATCGTTAAGGCAACTAATGAAAATTTTCAGAGAATAACATAAAGCGAAATTACACATAAGTAGATGTATGTGTACAACAGCAAACGAATCGGCAACACTGACTATACCGAGGTGTATTCAACTAAGTGACGCTGTAAGCACAGCTGAAAATTTTTTGCTTTCCGAAATTTTATATAAGTTAATGTCTAATATTGTTTATGTTTGTACCATGATCAGTGCTGCCACGACCAAGAAATTAGTGCAACAAAATTTCATGAAAAGTAACCAAATAAAAAAAAACTAATCAATATTTAAATGCTTTTTGATTTAGTTATAATAGATTGTAAGTTAATTTTTTAAAATATATTTGACATATATTATAAAAAAATGTATACTTCATAATAAAATTGTAAAAAATACACAATACACATATAAAAAGAAGTAACCAATTTGGGTTAAAAGTAACCACAGCGGCAGCGCTGACCATGCTACAATTAACAAGAAATAATTAATTTTTAAATGTCATACTTTTTTCTGGTTAAGAACCTAAACTCAAAAAATATTTCAGTTTATTTTAATTAAATGTTAAAACTTAATAAAGCTTTGTGTTAATGCATTTTTAGTAATCAAAGCGCATTTCTTGATTTGCCACAAGTTTTTTGACCGGGTGCTGTCAAGTTAATAATTGGTGCTTTTTATGGAAATTGCTAAAATTTTTGTATTTTAAATTTTTAATCGCACTATTTCCCATAATTAATATTTTACATAAATATGAAGAAAAAATTAACACTTTTATTAAAAACAAATTGAAATTGAATATTGAGGGGTATATGTAGCTAGTAGTTTGCGCATTTTACTGTTGCTAATGCAGATCATCAGCGAACTTTACCCAAATATTTCTTAGATCAACTGGAGATATCATATTGAACTTTCATTAAAGCAAATGAAAAGTTTAAACAATATCAAAGTTGTAACAAGAACTCAGTAACCAACCCATTGTTTTTGTTTTCTTACTTTACAATTACTACCTAGGCTGACTTTTTTCAATTCTAATTGTAGTTGTAAGAGGTTTGTAGAAAAACAACAACAGCTATACATTTAGTATAGTGCTGCCAAACAAGAGTTTTTTGACCGGGTGCTGTCAAGTTAATAATTGGTGCATTTTATGGAAATTGCTAAAATTTTAGTATTTTATAAAATTTTTAATTGCATTATATTAATTATGGGAAATAGTGCGATTAAAAATTTAAAATACTAAAATTTAAATTGTGGGTTTTTTGTAGGGTTTTATTGGGCTTTATTTCTTAATTTATTTATTAAACAAAAGAAACAGACCTCAAGCCGAACAAATAATTCCTTAACTCATAATTTATAAAAGGTCTACAATACTACACATTCCTATGATTAAAACTTAAAATAAGTTCAAGGCATTTCACAGCAATTAAAAATTTAAAAAAATAATGATGGAAAAATATAAGTGGTGATTTTTACGGGAATCGTTAAAAATACGAAAAATATTAGTTTGTTTTTTTTTTGAGACAGAGTTTGCCTTTATCTCCCTTTTCTGCAGCTGAATAGCTTTTTTTAATTGATCTTCAGCCGGGCTAGGGAATTTCGCGTTCATTGGTATGGATTCTGCAATAGGAATAAAATAATCTGGAAATGAAATATATTATAATATTATAAATATATATGTATGTATGTATATGATATTACCTATGAGTGTGGAGTACACATTTTCCAGTTTTTTTATTGCTTTGAACCCCATCAGTGTTGAAGGCCATGACAACATTATTATGTACATATGTATGTATTTTTTTTCAACTCCACATGGTTTAAGTATATACTTCATAACTTCTACCTAAAAAATAATATTATTAAAGATTTTATGAATAATAGACATATAAGATATTTATTAATACTCACATATGCGACTTCTGCTTCTCATTTTACCTTAAAAAAACACCGACACTAACACAAAATCAAAATAAGTACTTAAACTAATATTTTTCTTGTTAATTTTCTTTGGATTAACGGCAGTTTTTTTCCACAAAAAAATCAAAAGGCGAACTCTTGTATTACTTGTGGCAACTGTAGTAGGTAGTCGATTTTTCGTTAGAGAAATACCAATAGATTTTGAGCCCATTTCTACTTTTAAAACTGAAGGACGTACGATGATAGATCGATCGAACATGACACACATACACCTACAGTGATGACGTTATTTTTGCTTATTCCCATTCCACTCTCGGCTTCAGCTCCGTGACGGAAATTTCGTCTTCAACAGCCCCTCAACAGCTCAACAAAATCCGGCTTAAGCTATTCCACTCTTCCGAGCTCCAAAAGGATGGCTCCAGTCTGTGTTTTTCTGGCAGACTATCTCAACCGAATCGTCAGTCGTACCTGTGACCTCCTACGGGTCACCTCATTTCTCCTACTGGGCTGGTTTGGCTTTTCCTTTAGCGTTCTCTTACTGTCTTTCAGGATGACAATGCGCCAGTTGGTTTGAGGAAAAGCCGGGCTGTAGTCGCTCGCTTCGGGTTTGCTGTCGCATTAGTTGAAGCGTATACTCTCTGCTGGCTAACGGCCAGAGAGTTGGAGGTTTGAAAGTGCGTGACATCCAGCAGCTCGGACATTTTGGCAACCACAGTCTTGACTTCACTGCTTATGTTCTTTTGGCGGTTGAACTCCTGTTACATGTGCTTCAATACCAATTTGCATTGGGAAATTGGGTCCACCTCTATCTTCCTCATTTTCTGGATTAGCTACAGTCGAGGCTAGCTCCCTATTGACCCTACTTGTCATGTTCTCTATTTGAGCAGCCGATACTGCGTAGGCTGTGTTGTTACTTGCTGGGGCGGTAGCAATAAGCAGTGTTCGCGATGCGTGGGTGTCAGTTGGTTTTTCATGCGCTGTCGCTGTTTTAACGAGACGGAGGTGGCTGCAGCATTAGCATCCCAACCAGTCGATTTAGCACGTTGTCACTCTCGCATATTAAGGGAATGGAATAATACAGCGGTCAACTCGTACCAATCCATTCAGTATCGTCAATCAGTCGTTTATTACGTTTCGCTGCCAAAACCGCTGTGAGCTTACTGCAGTATATCATAATCAAAATATGTATGCATAGTGAGTTAGCTTTCAGCGGATGTTGAGCAGCTATCTAGTGACGCCACGAGGATGCTTGAGCAGTGACAAGGATCGCCAGCTGACTATCCCCAAGTGAATAGCAATCAGTGTTTTTTCTTGTATGCTTCTCACCCACATCACCATTATTGTTATCGTTGTTGTTATTAATATTAGTTTTAATAATATGCTTGCTTATTATTATAATCGTTCACAAATAAATTTCCAGAAAAAAATCTTTGCCTTTGGAATATGCTTGGTTGTTGTACTTATCAAAAAATACACAATGTGTGAATACATAATCGCATGACAGTATTAATACATGTGTTTGAAAATGGTAGGAGTCTAGGAGTATATGGGTAAAAAAGCTAAAGTAATTTATTGCAACAACACAAATTTCTATGAAGAATTGTTATGTTTAAGTATTTTAAAATTAATATAAAATGTTACGTACTAGTACTATCAAACAAACATGGGCTAGAAAACAGTATATTATAGGATTCAAACTGAAACTTGAAATTTTTTAAAGTAAATCCTGTCTCGAATACTATTGTTTTACCAATATTTTAGCCCGATATGGACCGACTTCCATTATTTTCAGTGGAAACGTTCCCAGATCTATACATAAGAGATCTGCTTTATATATTCGACCTTACGACAGCTGAATTCAGGAAAACACAGAAACTTTAAAATAATTTTTCGTAAAACTTATTTTTTGCATTATTAAGATGTTGGAAATGAGCGAAATTTTGTAAAAGCCATTAATAGGCGAACATATCTTTCATGTCGATGTATACTTTATGTACGTAACTCTAAAAGCAGGTTAATATAATGTCGATTAATTATTTTTATCCATTATATTACAATATAGAAATCTATTCGATTCGTATCTTTTAGTTTTCGCTGTTGATATTGCTCAAGATTTTCGAAACAAAACTGATCGACAGGTACAGTTTTTTTGATTTGTTTTTGATTGTCGATCTCGAATGTTTTACAACGAAAAATGTACGATATGTGAGCTATTTGAATCATCCGAATAATTTGAAAATCCTTTATTCAATCAAATCCAAAAGTTGGACAACTAAAAGGTTTACAATTTATTGAAGTACATCAAAAACGTTATTTATTGGTTTTTTATTTGAAATTTAATAACATATGTGCTGTTGTAGACTTAAATGCAGTTGAATAAATTTACTTTGAATATTTGTAACTCTAATTCTAATATTAATATTTTTTTTATTTTCAGAACAATTTATTTTCTCCGGACTTACGTATCACAACTCTCTCGAGTACAATAGTGAATGAAAGTACAATTACCACAAATAAAATTTATGGAATAATACAAGTTTCTGATAGAGACAGTGGTCGCAATGGTCAAATAAAAAATGTTAAAATTGCTTCAGGTGATCCAAATGGTCATTTCTATCTGACTGAAACTGAAACAAAAGGAAAATATTTTATACATTTGAATCAATTATCTGCGTTCAAAAATTCAATAAATATTTTTAATTTAACAATTAGAGCAGAGGATAATGGAATTCCTATGAGATTTAGTAATAAAGTTGTACAAATTACTATTAACGCAAAAAAAAATAACGCCCCAGTTTTTACAAAGCAATATTATGAAGTATCTATTCCAGAATCTTCTCCAATTAATATGCCCGTAATACGACTAAAAGTATCTGATCCCGATTTTGGTACAAACGATTTAGTAACTTTGGAAATTGTTGGTGGTAACGAAGGTGGCGAATTTAGGATAAACCCAGATTCAGGAATGTTATACACGCAAAAATGTTTAGATGCTGAAAAAACATCATTTTATACTCTTACTGTGACAGCTATTGATCAGGCAAATTTAGGTGTTCGAAAGCAATCTTCTGCAAAAGTGAAGGTTAATATAATAGATATTAATGATAATGATCCAATATTTGATGATAACATATCAACAATTTATTTAAATGAGAACGAACCAATTGGAACATTCGTTGCAAAGGTATCTGCAAGAGATATTGATTCTGGAGAAAATTCATATATATCTTATAGCATTGCAAATCTTAATGATGTACCATTTGACATTGATCATTTTAGTGGTATTATAAGGACAAGTTTGGTAATAGACTATGAAGTTATGGCCCGATCATATAAGCTAAGAATAAGAGCTTCCGATTGGGGGCTACCATTTCGAAGACAAACGGAAAAAGAATTATTAATAAAAATTAATAATATTAATGACAATAGACCTCAATTTGAACGTGTTAATTGTCTTGGTCAAATATTTCGCCATGCTCCTGTGGGAACTGATGTTTTTACACTATCAGCAATTGATTTTGACGTCGGTGATTACATAACGTATCGCTTATTGGCCGGAAACGAAGATGGATGTTTTAATATAGATCCTTCGACAGGCATTATAACAATTGCTTGTGACCTTAAGGATGTGCGCTTATCACATCGTTTTTTAAACGTTTCGTCTTCTGATGGCACACACTTTTCAGATGAGATTACTATTGAAATCAAACTTTTGGGTAGTCAAGAATATGAAATGCTTAAAAATATTGACCAAAATGGGTACAGTAGTTTTGAATGCCATGAAACAGGAGTTGCTAAGAAATTGGCTGATACTTTAGCGGCATCTGAACGAAGCAGTATAAGTTCTAACAAGGAAATGAATACCGATGAATACGCCATAATGCCAAGTAGGTACGGTCAAAATTTGCACAATCCAGAATTTATAGATTTTCCTTCTATATTAAAAATCAATGAAAGCCTTTCATTGGGTGAGACAATTACATGGTTTAAAGCAAAAGATAGAGATTTGGGATACAACGGCAAGCTAATCTTTGGAATATCGGAAGGAGACTTCGATTCTGTGTTCCGTATTGACCCTGATAGTGGAGAGTTACAGCTTATAGGTTATTTAGATCGAGAACGGCAAGAAGAATACCTTTTGAATATAACTGTTTGTGATTTGGGACAGCAAAGTAAATGTTCTTCTAAAATGTTAAAAGTGACAATTTTAGATGTTAACGATAACCCACCTTTGTTTCAGAAGTCTATTGCTAGATTTCATTTAAAAGAAGATGTAGATAACCAAACACAAATATTTTGCCTTACGGCAACTGATGCCGACTATAACGAGAATGCTTTAATTGTATATGAAATAAAAACTGGATCACTCAGTTTTGGCATAAATTCTACCAATGGCTGCTTATTTGTAAATAGTGGTCTAGATAGGGAGCAAAAGGAAGAACATAAGCTTAAAATTATTGCTAAAGACAGGGGATATCCATCCCTTTCAGCGGAAGCTGCTATTACGGTTATTGTCGATGACGTGAATGACAATGCTCCCGTTTTCGGAGTTCAAGAAATAATATTTAAAATACGAGAAGATCTTCCGAAAGGAACTGTGATAGCTCAAATTGAAGCAAGTGACTTCGACTCCGGAATAAATGGTGAAATATATTTTTTTTTAAAAGAAGACACTTTAAATACTTCACTATTCAAAATTGATAAGCAAAGTGGTGTAATTCGGACAAATGGTTATTTAGACTACGAAAATCAGCAAGTACATAATATGATAGTAAGTGCAATAGATCGAGGAACTCCAGCACTTACATCCAATATGCCCGTTGTTGTCGAAGTAATTGATGTCAATGAAAATCGTTATGCTCCTGAATTTGATGATTATGCTTATGTTGGAAAAATCAAAGAGAATAAACCCAAGGGAACTATTGTTGTTAATATATCGGCCAAGGATCAAGATGAAAAAGGTCCTGATTCAGAAATAGGATATTTTATCCTTAGTGGTGATGGGATAGGAATATTTTCTGTAAATGATAAAGGTAAGACATTTTAATATCTAAATTTATAGCAGTTATTATAGTGGTATGTCGGCCAAATCGTTAAATGGAAAAGTTTGTTGAATCCGATTACTTTTTATATAGTGTTGTAGCATAAACTTATGTCAACTCTTTTTATGCATGAACAGCTTTGTATTTATCTCATTCCTATCTTATACACGTTTCTAAAAAGTTTTTTTGCTGTTTACTTTATACTGAGATAGCTAAACATTAAATACTTTATTAACTTTTGAACAAATTTTGTTTAATAATACTACATAGTGGCGGCAAGGAAGAAACTATTAAGAAAAAGAATCAAATGTAGTTTAAGTAAAAAAAATGCATGTGGTCATGATATCATCGAATGTGGACCATCTATGAATTTAACTTCCAACAACCTGATAAGCGGACCGTCTAGCAGACTGATATTTGTTTTGCATGAGTGGGAGAAGTGAGGAGATAATATTACAAATTGATAGGGAACCAGAAAAACTAAAGGAAGCGATTGTGGCATTCGACATTAAGTTCTTACCATAAAATAATACCGTATTTGAACGCTCTAAATTCAACATTCACGCTCATAAAGAAAAAATGGTCGGAAGAAATGATTCATTAAACAATTTTTAACCTTGAGGATATTGGGTGCATCAACTTTAAACAAATAGACATCAATTATCCGGACTATTTTTACTGTAACTACCACAACTATGGCGTTTGTGTCTTAAGAAATGCAATTTTACTTGAAAAAGAAACTTTGAAATAAATAAAGAAACATTTATGTATGTACAAATTATATGTATATAAATATAAATACTCGTATATTATTTGTTGTTCGATATTTTTAATAATATACAGATTTAATTTATATACACATAAATAAAAATGCAAAAAATGTAATCTAATGCCTGTTTTTATTTATAAGCGATTTAGGAGCTGTTAAAAATACAAAAATTAAATGTGCTAAGAACTGCTTCATGTAACTTTCGAGTATATACTCGTAGCTGATGTGTTTTAGACCGAGACGAAAACATTTCATCTGAGATAATTTTAGATTTAAAAAGACAACTTTTGTAATCATTGATTGCCAATTTTTTAATTACAGACGTTTTAACACCTTCTGATTTTTTAACAACTTCGAAATGAAGAGTCGACGGAGAATACATTTTTGAGCTTAAACCTAAAACTCTGTCATTATACCACCATTGTTTTAGTATTTCACCAATCAGAAAACTTTCTCATACATTCAGCATACATATCATCAGAAAATTTTGTTATACGTATAAAGTTAGGTTTTTAAATTAATTCTCTAAGGCCCAATTTATTTTGGTTTGTTGTTTCCCAGGAAAAAATGCAAATTTCCCTACGTTTTTCATTATCTTTCTATAACCAGCATTGCTAAAAAGCTTGAAAAAATATTTTTCGACATCATTTTGCGCTAGTTCTATAGAATGTGTTTAGATCAATATATTGCTTAAGCCAAGCTTTTTTGAAAGGCCCCTTGAAATGCCTTGTTTTAAAACTCTGAAGTGTATGATGTAATTTCTTTTTGAATGTAAGTTCGCCATTAGTTTTTTGAACCTAGATTCTGCAACTGCTTTATTTTGAAGTCAAAATAGCAAATCAGGATATATTTCCAGGACATATCCATATTCTGTTGTATTAGATATATTTGTAACATCAAAATCAGGATCATATTCCCACTCAATTTCTTCACAGGGGAGATATTCTGACATCGCCCAAACATATAAGTTATTAGTTTCTAAATATGTACATAAAATATTCTGATGGTTTCGCGCCATCAAAATCCTTATAGTATTTATGGTTTCGTTTCGAATATATTTGTAAACTATGCCGCCACTAATTCCGTTTTGCATAAAAAATACATTTCAGAATCAGTGAACACTTCTAGTGTAACTCGAGTTGTTTTTAACAGTAATGGCATGAATCAAGAGTTTCAACAAGTTTTCCATCTATATTTTCCAAAATAAAAAATATTTTTGTACAGGCTTAGAAAGAATATTAAAATATTGATTGAAAATAAAAATTGATAAAAATTCTATACTTCGATTCAGCGTACTTAAATTTAATAGAAATTAAAAAATCGCTCGAATTTTGTTTTTTTCTTATTAATTGTCGGTGCAATGCAACAAGCATACCAATCATTAACATATCTTTTAAATTAATGTATAAATCACTTCAAGACACTAACAGTATTAGAAAAATTGAATTTTGAAATTTTCTCTTTCGGCTTTTTTTTTTTTTTTTAACTTGGACCAGCACTCAGGGGATGACCCCTACATATGCAATGCATTGTGCCGGAACTAGGAAAATTGGTTATGGGAAGGAGGATAAAAGGAGTAGTGTTTGTGGACGTTCGATTTGAACTTTCCCACACTGAAAGTAACAGGAAAGACCTCTGCAGGAAGTTTATTCCACATGCGAACTGTTCGGCTAAAGAACGAATTTTCTCTGTAATGCGTAGTGCGATCCACTGGCATATCAACCACAAATGGATGCGCTCTTAACGAAGAACGTGTTGTTCGTACAAATGAGCGGGTTTCGGGAACAAGTTCCCTGATTACATTAGAGCACATTCCATTGTAGTAACGATAAAACAGTGAAATACATCCCACATTGCGTCGATGCTCCAGTGAGTCAATAGAGTTGGCTACCCTACTGTCACCGATGAGCTTCTTCGCCCTCTCCTGTACCCGGTCGAGTATTCCATTTTCGGTCGGATATAGGTGGTGTAAATATTAAGGAGATCAGATGGAGTGAAGTATCTCTTACACCGTCTTAGGAAGCCGAGGCACTTGAATGCTTCTTTTGAAACCTGAAAAATATGATCAGTCCATCGAACATCACATTTAATTTTCATGCCAAGAACATCAAGAGTTTCTGATTCCTCAATATCTACACCACCCATTATTACAGATGAAGCAGCATGATTGTACGTACATTTGTGTGTAAGCATACAACACTTGCGAGCATTAAATTCGACCCTATTCGCACGTCCCCATTTGCGACATGTGTGTTTGTATGTACATAACACATAAACTTATGAGTATTCCATTTCAAAATTGATTAACTATAATGACGACACCGTAAACTACTTTCTGTTGAAATATAAAAAAATGCGATCTCTTCACTTAGAGAAATGTTAATGGTGATTACCGAACAATTTTTTATAGATTTTTTTCAAAGGAATAGACAGTTGGTTAATTTCTTAAAGAAATTTCCGTTGGCAAGTACGCATTTCCAAAAAAAAGTGTACGGAATTTTATCATTATTTTTATTATTTATTTAAGTGGATAAAATTTTTCCGTAAGTTCAAGCAAAAGGAAATGTACAGAGAATTCTTAAAAGACGGAATTCTTGAAATTTCGTTTTATCGCGCTTTTAAAACATTTTTAAATTGTTTTAATTGTTATATTGTACGAAAATAAAAAAAATAAAATTCTACACAGCTCCAATTGGTTACTCGGCTCCAATGACAACTCTTTGTTAAAGTAATGAGTTAAAATACCACAAAGTTGAAGTATGCACTTCATATTTTTATTTACATTTTAACTCCTTTGCCACCAAAGTTTTTGGTGGGTGCATATGTATTCAGTAGTGAATGGTAAAAGAATCAGAAAATCTTTCGATCAACCATATTCTGTTCCGATTAATTAACCGATTAATCGTAGGCAAAAATCGATTATTTTATAGTCGATTTGTATTTTTTCTTTCCTTTAAATAAAATTTCTTGTTTGGTGTTTATTTCAAATTCTAAGTAAAACTTAAAATTGTGTTTATTAACTGCCTGTCCCAGTAAATTCTAAAGAAAGTTTCTTTCGTGATTAATAATAATAATAATCCCGCAAGGGCATACCTAAGGATTGGTATGACGAGTGTGTGACGACCTCGCGGACCCTAGTCAAAAAAAAAAAAAAAAAAAAAAAAAAAAAAAACCCAGGCGCGACGGTTCCCAGATTGGGCGGCTTCCTGGTCAGCCATGACTCATAGTGAGCAGCTGTTATCTTCCCACGTGCCCTGCGAGATCGTGGGCCCTTCCAAGGGATAAATGGAACCCATCTTTTATGGTGAAAATAATCAAAAATGAACATAAATAATAGTGAAATGCGATTGCCCGAGGAGGGCGCCCCTACTGGAGCTGGTCCTGGGGAATGGGGGACAATGCGAGCGGCCAGCGGCCGAGAAGTAGTCGACGACCCGGTCGGGGAATTCCGAATTCCAGTCGATGACACAAAGGAGTCAAAATACACCTAGAACTCTACCTGCTGAAAATGCTACTCAGAATCTTACTGAGCTCACCCAAGCAGGGCTGCCAAGGCGTAGAATTAAATGGACCCAAGAAATGAACGTGTCCGTCTTAAGAGCCTACTATATGGCAACACGCAACGATAGTTTAATAAACTACAGGCAGCAAATGTATGAAATTTTTATCCAACAAAACCCTCACCTGAGTCATCTAACGCAACAAAATCTAGCTGATAGAAGAGCTACAATAGTTAGAACCAATTTAATTCCCCCAACACTACGGCAAGAAATACGATTGAGCGTAATTAATCAGCAATCTCAACAACCCACACAAATAGCAACAGATCACGAACATATACCGACAACACCACCAACATCAAATCAAACAATACCCAGCCACACCGAAATATATATAAGCACACCAACACAAGAAGATGAAAGTATGCTAACAACAATCAGGACAACCTTCAATGAAGCAAAAATTAAATTCCTTGAAATGGAAGCACAATATAGGCCTTACCTCCCAAAACACAAACCGAGCAGAAAAATGATCCAAGTAACTGAAATAATTAATAAAGAAGTACTACCTGCAGAAATATCAACAGAAAGCAACTACAGCCATATAGTTGGACTAGCCTACTGCAGTGCATATACTGTAACACAGTTAATAAAATCCCCAAAACATGAACCAGGCGAAACGGGCAACAATCAAAGCACGCGCGAACAGAACTTAAAAAGTAAATCCAAGGTAAAACAACAAGATATACGACCACGATGGCAAAGACGACTACAAGAGAAAATAGACGACCTAAGAAAAGACTTAGGCTTCCTCACCGGCTACAAAACCAATAAAACCGGCAGAAAACCCGAAATAAAACTACTAAATATTAAACGGAGACACCTAGTACACACGCAATATGATCAACTTAACTATACCATGGAGCAAGTACGTGATACCGTCAGGCAAAAACTCGCAAAATATACCTAGTACACACGCAATATGATCAACTTAACTATACCATGGAGCAAGTACGTGATACCGTCAGGCAAAAACTCGCAAAATATACGGAAAGAATGCGTAATTACACAAAAATTATAATAGAGCAAAACACAACAGAGTCTTTCAAATGGAAGAAAAACGTTTTTACAACATGATCGCAAAACCGCCCGAAAATCAAGCAACCCAGGTTAATAATGTTGATATAAACGATATTGAAAATTTTTGGAAGGAAATCTGGAATAAAGAAGAGACGCACAGCCCCTCACCAATATGGATCGACGCTATCCGTGAAAATATAGCCACTAACACCCCAATGACTTCTAGTGTAATTACTAACGACATCTTCCAAAAGGCGGTCAGAAAACTACATAACTGGAAACAGCCAGGATGTGATAAAATACATAATTACTACTATAAGTATCTCACGTCACTTCACAGCCAAATGGTCACTATATTTAATGATCTTATAGCTCACCCAGATCATATATCACCAGGCATGTGTGTAGGGGTGACTTATCTGAAGCCCAAAGTTGACCACCCAACATCTGCTTCCCAATATAGACCAATAACGTGTCTAAACACAGGATATAAAATTTTCACCTCCTGTATGGCAATAGCAATCAGCAGTTTCTGTGAAAGTAACAATATACTCGCAGAAGAACAAAAAGGATGTCGTCAAGGAACAAAAGGTTGCAAGGACCAACTAATAATCGATAGCATAGCAACCAAACAAGCTATGCGAAATAAAAAAAAACCATTATACAGCATTCATCGATTATCAAAAAGCATTCGATTCAGTGCCGCACTCCTGGCTCCTAGATATATTAAGAATATTAATAATCTGTATTAAATGGCTTATGAAGTTTTGGGAAACCACACTACACATACGAGACGGAAGCAATAACATCATATCCAAGCCAACCAAAATACAACGTGGTATATATCAGGGAGATTCCCTCAGCCCTTTACTTTTCTGCATAGCACTAAATCCGCTGTCCATACTACTCCAACAAAGCCAATATGGATACAAACTTGGCCCGGATACCAACAAAATCTCGCATTGCTTCTATATGGATGATCTAAAAATTTATGCAAGCACAAAACCAAACCGAGACAGCCTCCTAAAAATAGTTGAGATGTTTTCAGTTGACATAAAAATGAAATTCGGAATAGACAAGTGTAGAACACAAAATGTCATAAGAGGAAAATATGCATCAACTACGAACTTTACAACCACAGATAATGAGCAAATAACTCCACTTTCAGTAGGCGAACACTATAAGTATCTCGGTATTATGCAGAATATTACCATTGATCATAAAAAACACAAAGAAATCGTCAGCAGGGAGTTCGTAAATAGACTCAATCAAATATGCAAAAGTAAGTTAAATAGGCGAAATCTAGTAAAAGCAATAAATACCTACGCTATTCCATTGCTCACGTACACATTCGGTATCATATCATGGTCGGACAAGGATCTAAATAATATGGATATAAAAATTAGAACAACCCTAACCAAAAATAAATATCACCATCCAAGAGCATCTTTAGAAAGAATTAATATCCCCAGAAAATTAGGAGGCAGAGGTGTAATAAGTATAAAGTTGTTATGTAGTCGTCAACTATATAACCTTAAAAAATATATTATAACCAAAGCAACAATATCCCAGCTATATAGAGATATAATAAATTCGGATGATAATCTTACGCCGCTCAACCTAAAAAATAGTACTAACAACCAACCAACCACAATAGAAACCCTTATACAGAACTGGAAGTCAAAACCACTACACGGAAAGTACCCAAACATGATTACTAAACCATATGTAGATAAGATAAAAACCAACAACTGGCTCATGTACAGCAACATCTTTGCTGAAACAGAAGGCTTTATAACAGCTATCCAGGACGGAGTAATACCCACAAGAAATTATAGAAAATATATAATCCACGACCGAACGATAGCAAACGACAGTTGCCGTAGGTGTGGTAACAGCCCGGAAACCATCCCACACCTGCTCAACAGCTGCCCAACATTACTCCAAAGCCACTATAAGCAAAGACACGACAATGTTGGGAAAATAATACATATGAACGTAATAAAACAACTACAGATCAACGAAATAACAACATACTACTATAAATACAACCCCAAACCAATTATAGAAAATAGCCACTACATCATTTATTGGGATAGATCAATTCTAGTCAATAATCCCACCGAAACGACTATAGCCAATAGACCAGACATGATAATCATAGACAAACAAAACAAAATAGCCCAGATAATAGATTTTGCAATACCATACGATAATAACACACAGGAAACTATAGCCACAAAAAAAATAAGTACATACCATTAGCTCAATATATCAAAAACACACAAAATTTGGCTGAAGTAAATATACTTCCAATTTTAATAAGCTCAATAGGAACGATTCCTGAGGAAACTACCAGCGCAATAAACAGGTTAAACCTGGATTTAAATATACTCACGGAAATGCAAAAGGCAATTCTTATTAACGCAACAACTATAATGAGGGAAACAATAGAATAACGGATATAAAACTTGGATTATATCCCCACAGAGCGTAACCTTTGGTCTATGACCCGGTACGTGAATTCCAGCTCAAGCTGAGAATGTATAATTCTATAATAATAATAATAATAATAATAATATCAAGGAATTTGGGGGGGGGGGAATATTTTAAGTTGTCGGCTTATTCAAAACAATAAAATTTCATAAAAAAATATAATACAAAAAATTAAATTACTTCATGTATATAAAAAGAATAGAAGAGGCCCTAAACTTTAAATAAATTTAAACTGAAGCACCTTGTTTAAAAACACGGTGGCTACAAGGTGTCCAAGTTTACTACCTCTTCGGCTTCATAGATTTTACAAATATTATTCGATTTCACTGAATTGATGCTTTTTGTAAAGCTTATTAATAGATAAAGAAAACATATTTTACTGCACAAAAATTTGTTTATTATTTTCAAAGGCTTTCAACTTTTAAATTTTGGTTTTTGGAATTGACTTTGCTCGCAATTTCATGATAAAATTAAAAAGAAAATATCATATGATTTTTAACAAAATTCTTGATAATATGCAGAATAAAAATTTTATTGATCTAAATTCATGTAGTCGTGAAAAAAATCAAAGTTAAGTTTTTGAAACGAGAGTGAAAAATGGATAAATTTTGACAAAAATTATTCTTGATTGTACGACGTTTTTCTCAAAATTTTTTCAAAACTAAAATTTTTCTCTTTCATTATTTTAAAAGATTAGACTTCAAAGCACACCGCATAAATCTGTATAAATTTTAAGTCGATTAAAGCATGTACGCTATATTGACGAATATGAAGAAATATATATTAGATATATTTAATACAATTGTTACCCGCCCGCTCAAAAACGTGGCCAGGAGAGCAGATTTACCAAAAATAGTCAAATTTTCGGAAGCATTTTCTATATCTATTATTTATTTAAAAACACATATTAATTCTTTTATGTTAAAAAAATTTTAACGATATATTAAATGGATTTTTTATGAATTTTCAAATCCAAAAATAATATGTGATGGCTAATGGCTAATTTTTTAGGCATTTCAATGAAATGCCTTATTTATTTTTGAAGATGATCTAAAGTCATACAAAATATAAATTCAAAATACATAAGAGGCATTTCGTGTGAAAGTGTACTATTTAGAAGTGGTTTTACTACACCCATACACAGTGAGTGCATGATGTCCTGTTGAGACAAAATCCTTAAAATATTTTTTGCTAAAAACTTTTAGTTTTATTGTAAAATAAATTCTTTTCTTATTTATTAT
Source organism: Gymnocheta viridis (assembly GCA_956483585.1). Classification (NCBI taxonomy): domain Eukaryota; kingdom Metazoa; phylum Arthropoda; class Insecta; order Diptera; family Tachinidae; genus Gymnocheta; species Gymnocheta viridis. Next base: position 53,525,856 of record OY101444.1, on the reverse strand, counting down.
AGCATATTGAATAATAATTAATTAATACTATCAATTTTCTTCAAAATACTCTGATATGTCAAAAGTCAATAGATTTTTAATTTCTGCGGATTCAGAATCTTCTTTTCCCATTTCAAGACCAATTTAGTGTAGTCTATATTATTTTTGAGGTTTACATGTATTGAAGAATCAGATTTTTTTAGCATATCTGTTTCTGGCTTCTTGGGCTTTTTCTGTTAGTTCATCTAAAGCCAACGTACTATTTTCTATTATTTCTTTGCCATGAGCCGATACAATACAGTTTTTGTCATTAATTTCCAGGGATAGATGTTGTTGAAGAGCAAACGATTTAAATTTATCTGTATTTATTTGTTTTTGCTACTGATCACTACCAATACCAGTAATAGAAGATGTGAGATCTGGATTTTCGAAGAAGCGTCTTGCCGTATTTCCATCATTTGAACTGCCATAACCATGAACAGGCTTATCTATAATTAAACCAACTTGTTCTTTAAATTCTATCTGAATTCGTTTTTCCACTTTTCTTAATTTCAATTCCAGGAGTTGCTCGATACTTTATATCAAGATGTAAGCAGAACTCCAGAAATCTTATCCTCTCATGAAATGGTAAGATTCCAAATTTCAAAGCATTTTCATTAAGAGTTGTTGCAGAAGTCTCATGATATTGTGAACTCATTTTTTCATATATATTGCATTTCCAAGGGGATGTTGTATCCGTTAGAGCATTTGCAACTTTTCCATCAATCATTGTTTATTGTTCTTAAAATGTAACTTTTATTTTCCTATTACATTTTTCAATGAATATCGGAGACAATGCTTTCATTTTCTCTTTCAAATGATTGACATATTTATTGATTGTTGCATTATTTTCCTTCACATATTCGAAAAGTATTGACCAACACAAGAATTTCGATCCTAAATTATGAAGATGGGGCTGCTTCCGCTCTGTTGCTTATACTCAGAAAATCCAGATGTTCCATCGCATCCTCATTTGAACATCAAAATGAGTTCAGAGTTTTTGCATTTATCTATATCACTATCGCTGACGTCGATATAATTCTCGAGACAGTATTCTCAAGGAGTTCCAATATATTTACTTTTGCACCTTCCAAGGAGACATCCAATGGTTGTTGTATTGGACGTAATATTTCGGATTTCGAGTCCCTCATTGATTTACTACTAGGAAAGATGTCGTATCCTTTGTCAGCAACAGCCTTCTTTAAAACGTTTTACTTATTTCTTGTTAATCCCAAATTAAGAATAAGGGCTAAAGCAGCTTCATTAGTGAATAATGACTTTGATTTAGGTGTGGTTATGCTTTGAATTATTCGCTTTAGTCGCTTAGGAGACGCAGTTGGTAACACATCTACAACATTTTCCACTTCTTTTGGCTGCACGCTCTTCAATAATAAATTAAATAAATGTTTTATTTCGCTTACAGTATGTGTGTAAAGCTCTTTTTGAGTTTTCTCTTTTTGATTTTAAATTTTCATCATCATAATTTTTTGGAAAACGACTCCTTTGTCACCAACGAATATATCTATCTTTTGTCATCCAGTCCTCATTTTTTTTATAATCTTTTGCTTCGACCAATCTGAAGCCTTAAGGCCCCGTTAGCCGAGCGTTGCTGTAACCGTACCGTACCGTACTGTTAGCACGTTGGTCCACTTATAGAACATTTAAAAACGTACGTTTGTTTTACATTGTTTGTTTTATTTCCAGGAAAAAGGAACAGCTATTTACAACACAGTGATGGGTATTAAAAATTTTCAATTGGTGACTTGTGCAGAAAAAGTACCTAAGATAATTAAATGATCAGAACTTTATTTTGTGTATGTACGAGTATGTATATAAAAATTATTTATTATTTCACATTTATATTATTAAATTATAATATAAAATATAAACAACAAATTAGTGTTTATATGTGCATACAAAAAAATTGATACCATTTAAATTATTTTATATGTATGTATATACGTACATATCACATTTATATAATATACATATGTACTTGTTTATTATATACATCTAAACATGTATATCGTCTTATCAAATGCAAAAGGGCCTATCTACATTATAACAAAATTTTCACTAGAGATAAAAAACTTAATAAAAAGCAAACTATTGTGATAACAAATATTGTCTTTTTCAGCATAGTATCATTAATTCCGATTTTATTAATGATACTACCTAGAAAAAATATTTTTTATGATCACAATAGTTTGCTTTTTATTAAGCTTTTTGTCTCTTCTGAAAAATTAAAAAAAATAGATAGGCCGTTTTGCATTTTATATGACGATATGTATGTACATACATATATATGCAAATATATATTATTTTAAGTTGTTTTGTCAAAAGTACACAAATATTATTATCAAAAAGTACCAAAAAATAAGAGCGGAAATACCCCCTAACTAGTACCAAAGAAACAGCCCATCACTGGCTTACAAATGTCACGTAACAACGTTAGCAATTTCTATTTTATACAGATTGGTACGTTGCGACTACGATACATTTAAATTCGGTAAGCTTTTGTATTGCTTTTCCCATAACATAGACGAACAGCTGATACAGTACGGTACAGGTGCGCTCCGCTAATTCTGCTTTTAATCTTTTTTCGTAGCCTTTACACACACATTTAGTTCCCTTGAATAAATAAAGGCCGAGGCACATAGAATCCGTCGTACGTTATACTTAGCTTTTTCACCTGACAACTAAGTTGAAACACAGGTTTTCTTATGAGCTTTGTCACATTCGGTACGTCTCCGTCAACGCAAAGTACTAAAGTTGGGCAACTTTTAACTTTTGACGTTCGTTGAGTACTTTGAAAAATATATGCTTTATTTTTATTAAGCTTTTTGTTTTGTGTTGTGACAAAATTAAATTAAATAAAAATTTAAATAAATAAAAAAAAACAGTATATCCTCAAATTACATTGAAAATGTGTATTTTAATCACATGAAGCTGATTTTATGTACTCATTGTGTCAACATCCTCCGCCGATACTTTAACGTCAGTTGAAAAAAGCAACGTATAACGTACGAGGATTCTATGTGCCCCGGCCTTAAGAATATGAATAGAAAGGTAGGCACTATCACACCCATACAAAGTGAATATTATTCTTCAAATACTTCTACTTAAACAATTCTTAAGGAACTTTGCAGATACATTACGTTACGTTAGCAAAGCAAGATTAGATTAGAAAAATCGGAAGTGTCATGCCCATACAATGTAAATACAGTACAACCTCCATAGTCCGGACAGATGTAGCTTCAGCTAATGTCCGGATTAGTGGATCGTCCGGACTACAGTTAAAATAAAATTTTAAACGCAATACATAAATGTACACATACATATATATATTTTATTTTTATTACCGAAAAGAAAAATAAGAATTCATTTGTATATAATTTATTTAGAAAACGTAAAGAAACAGACTAAAAGTGACAAAAAATATTCATTTTGAAAAATAAGAATTTTTATGTAATTTGTCAGCTCTATTTTTAAATTCTTTTAAAAATAGAATATCCATATCTGTCGCTTTAGTTTGTTCAGTCCATAAACTAGCTTTTGAAAACAGTTCACCACGCAAATTTTACTGAGAAAAAACAACATTTGTCCGGACTAAATTTCTTAACTGTCCGAATTACTGGATAGTCCGAATTAGCGAGTGTCCGGAATAGGGGGTTGTACTGTATTCCTTTTTAACTAGCTGTTGTGCAGGTCTTTTGCAAGAATTATTTGAATTATTTTTTTAAAGAGCGTATTTGCAAAATTTTAAGATCTTATTTTAAAGTTTTTATGAGTAAATAAAATTGCAGTGCGATAATGGGTAATTTTTATTGATCACTTTTCAGGTTCCATACGAACGCTATCGCATCTTGATGCGGAATCGAAAAAATTTTATTGGTTAACATTATGTGCTCGAGATTCTGCAATTGTCCCGTTAGTTAGCTGCGTACAGGTATGTTCAAAAATCAAAATATTTAATATCGTTTTATTTATGAATTTTTTAAAATTAAATTTAAAGGTCTACATAGAAGTTGAAAATGTCAATGATAACGTTCCGATGACAGATAAACCCGTATACTATGCTTCAATAAAAGAAGGAAAACCTTCAAAATCACGAGTTATTTTACTAAATGGAACAGATGACGATGAAGATGATTCTACATTCATAACATACAAAATAATATCTGGAAATCCAGAAGGCTTCTTTGCAATAAACAAGACATCAGGTACGAATTTTAAATAAATTAAATTGAAGATACTTGTATTATTATTTTTATTATTATCGTTAAATAATACGGTTAAATAGTTGATATTCCTAGTTACTAGTATCCACCGTCAAAAGTGGTAAAATCGAACAAAGAACGCTGATGAGATGGTGTAGCGACCTTGAAATCAGTACTGATCCGTTCTGCTAGTCTGATGAATAAATTGTTTCAAATAAAATAGTACTCTCTTAATAAAATATAATGAATTTATCTAAAATATAATTTCTTAAATTAAGAAGATATGGGCAAACTCAGATTTGAACTTAAGCCAAAAATTTTCATTTCAATATAATCAAAAAATTTAAAAGTTCTGTTGTCTATTTATGAGTTAGCAAAGATGAAATTTTTGGACAAACCAATTTTATAGGAAGTATAATAAAATATTTTTTAAAATTTCTATTTAAAGGCTTTTATGATTTTAAAACAAATCGGTGTTCCCCATTAATACTTTAGCAGAAATTTCATTTTTGTTTTACTATTTGGCTATTCGCTAGTTATTTACATTATATTAAATAACAATCAACCAAAAATTCATCATTCACACATGGTTTTATATAAGAATTTATTCCTTCTTTAATTTTGCAAATATCGTTATCAATACCAACAACGTTCAGACTATTATCGAACCGTCCTACGAATGATGTTTTGTCATTTCCCCATCTATCAAAATAATTTAAGTGCACGAGCACTTATCCATATTTACGTACATTGCTGGTGTACTTTGAATATTACCGCTCTTTATTTTTAAATTTGAGAACTGTTTTGAAATCATACCATTAGCTCCTGTATAATTTGCAACGCAGTCGGTTGCAACTAATGTGCTGTGGTACCAGTTGCAGCAGCATTTGTACTATTGTCTCATTGTGTTGTATTATTACATATTACTAGAAGCATCATTATAATTAGCTAATATAATTATGTGTGTGAAGATAAATTCGTATTTAAATAGCAGAGACACGAACCAAGAATTTTTAACATAGCTCATTTTGCAGTTAACAGAGCTCTGTAAAACGGTTAACAGTGGTCGCAAATTTGATTAAAGACGAAAAATCCAGGAATTGGGACCAAGTCCCTGACAAAAAAAATATGGTAAAAATTCTCCATTATGTACCTAATGATATTACAATAATAGAATATGTGATATATGTTAGCAGGCACTACAAAAATTAATTAAAAAAAAAGGATTTTTTAGTGAAATTTATGGAAAAGATTGGTGACCATTTTCGTCAAATATGGAATTGCACACGTTGTGCACTATATATTTAGGGTAGTCCAAGGGGTCCCTAATGGCACCCAATTGGTCGCATATCTGAAATAATTTTGGAAATTGAATAAATTGATTTTGAAAAAATCGGTTTTTTTAGTGAAATTTCTGGAAAAGATTACTGACCATTTTGGTCAAATATGGAATTGCACACGTTGTGCACTATATAGGTAGGGTAGTCCAAGGGGTCCCTAATGGCACCCAATTGGTCGCATATCTGAAATAATTTTGGAAATTGAATAAATTGATTTTGAAAAAATCGGTTTTTTTAGTGGAATTTCTGGAAAAGATTAGTGACCATTTTGGTCAAATATGGAATTGCACACGTTGTGCACTATATAGGTAGGGTAGTCCAAGGGGTCCCTAATGGCACCCAATTGGTCGCATATCTGAAATAATTTTGGAAATTGAATAAATTGATTTTGAAAAAATCGGTTTTTTTAGTGAAATTTCTGGAAAAGATTAGTGACCATTTTGGTCACGTTGTGCACTATATAGGTAGGGTAGTCCAAGGGGTCCCTAATGGCACCCAATTGGTCGCATATCTGAAATAATTTCGGAAATTGAATAAATTGATTTTGAAAAAATTATTTTTAGTGAAATTTCTGGAGAAGATTGGTGACCATTTTGGTCAAATATGGAATTGCACACGTTGTGCACTATATAGGTAGGGTAGTCCAAGGGGTCCCTAATGGTACCCAATTGGTCGCATATCTGAAATAATTTTGGAAATTGAATAAATTGATTTTGAAAAAATCGGTTTTTTTAGTGACTACCTTGGACTACCCTACCTATATAGTGCACAACGTGTGCAATTCCATATTTGACCAAAATGGTCACTAATCTTTTCCAGAAATTTCACTAAAAAAACCGATTTTTTCAAAATCAATTTATTCAATTTCCAAAATTATTTCAGATATGCGACCAATTGGGTGCCATTAGGGACCCCTTGGACTACCCTAAATATATAGTGCACAACGTGTGCAATTCCATATTTGACCAAAATGGTCACCAATCTTTTCCAGAAATTTCACTAAAAAATCCTTTTTTTTAATTAATTTTTGTAGCGCCTGCCAACATATATCACATATTCTATTATTGTAATATCATTAGGTACATAATGTAGAATTTCTACCATTTTTTTTTGGCATGGACTTGGTCCCAATTCCTGGATTTTTCGTCTTTAATCAAATTTGCGACCACCGTTAACCGTTTTACAGAGCTCTGTTAACTGCAAAATGAGCTATGTTAAAAATTTTTGGTTCGTGTCTCTGCTATTTAAATACGAATTTATCTTCACACACATAATATAATTGCTATCTCTATCGTTGTAATTGTAATTTGTCATAGATCCACCCTGTTTACTGTAATTCTGTTCAGATTTAACATTATCGTCATTATGAAAAACAATAACGATAAAATGTTGTAAATTCTAATCAGTTGTTTTTCATTTGTTTTTAGGGGAACTCCTGACAACAGAGCGCAAATTGGACAGAGAAAATCAGGCAGAGCACATATTGGAGGTAAGATTAAAAAATGGTAATGACATCTATTAAGAACAACATTTCTATTAAGAGCAACACATACCGGCAGCATTGCCTTACATATGTATACATATAACTACTTTCTAGTAAATAAAAAAAATTTCAAAAACTTTTATTTGTTGAGTGTTTTTTAGCGTAGTCCTTAAACCATATTCTTGAAAAGGTTAAAGGTGTAAATTTATTTAAAAAAAAACGTTATAAAATTTAGTTTAAATAGTAAAAAACTAAACACATTAAATCAAATTCCTTACATACTAACGTATTTATCTAAGACTATAGGTGAGTTCATTTACTTTACTAGTAAAAATTAGCAACGAGAGAGTAACAAGCAATTTTCCAAAATTACTGTCAAAAATGTGAAAAAGTAACTAGCTAAAATTTGCAAGTTAAAGTAGTGTTGTAATGTATAGGTATATATGAGTATTCAATAACTACCCCTATATTTTTTGGACAAATTATACATATGTATATGTATATTATTATAAAAATAATGTGATGATGGTCATTTATATTCAGCAAAGTCGTGACTGGCGTTTTGCGAGTACGGCTTGTAATAGAATAATAAAAGTTTTGCAATTTTATTTAATCTAGTACTAGGCGTAGTCGAAATACGCTAAACACGATAAGGGCGACTAGCTACTTATGAATAAAATGAATGAATAAAATATATATTTTTAATTAGTTTGTACGTTGTAACAGCCTGCCTACACATAGCATTTTTATTTCAAACATCGGAAATACCGACAGACTTAGGTTGCAGAAATGTTTGTTTCCAACTTTGTTTTATTTTCCAACGATTTTCATAAAAGGTTGTTTTAATGCGGGTTTTATTTATAGCAATCTGCTCCTTAAGTATTTAAAGCGAATATTTAATAAGTATAAGCCTCCTATTAATTGATTTAATAAATAAAATAACAAACAGCCGTCGAAAAACGGGTTAAATATATTTTTTAAAGGAAACAAATTTAAGGAATTTTCATTGTAATAAAAAGCTTTATCCAAAATAAAATATCATGTTACTGCCAGTATTAAATCCAAAAAGAATAAAAAAGCAATTTAATAAATTATGTGTTAATATAAATTTATTTGCAAATTATATCTGAACTAATTGAATTATTTGCCTGCTTAGTGTAAATTACCGAGTGCTAGGTACTCGTGATATATACAACACTAAAAATAACAGCTGGCATGTGAAAATTAAAGAAACATCATTTGCCACTGATGTACCAGATACTGTGTTGCTTAATACAATTCCATTAGACATCTTATTTTGCTTTTGTTAATCTTTAATACTTTTTATAGTTTTAAAAGTTTACAATTTTTTATATTTTTCAAAATATTTTTATTTTCAACTTAATTTAGAAATATTGTTTGTAAACACAAACGCAAAACTGCTGTTTGAATAATTATTGTAAGTAAAAATTTTACTTTTAAAAACTAACAAGAATTTTTCTCTCTCAATTTTTTAAGCTCTTTCGACGCTCTCTCGGTGCAAATTTTTTGGGTTATTGAACGCTTTCTAGTAACAATTGTTACAAATTTGTAAAAACACAACTTATGACATTATAACAATAAAAATTTGTACATTTAAAAATACATCCATCATACAAATAAAACAAAAATCTTGAATATTTTCCAAAAAAGGGAAGCTCTTAGAGCCACTTTTTGACTTTGTGATTGAACAAAATTTTATTCCCCACTTAGCTAATCTGGCAATTAAATTAATCTAGTATCAAATGAATATAATGTTTTTAGGTGGTGGTTTAAACCCTGTAGTATTACCATATTGAATAACGCAATATGGCATCATTTTCTTTCAACTTTCAAGTTTGTTATCAAAGCAACACTGTTTTTTTACAGAAGAAGAATAAAATGCGCGAGTTTGATCATATTCACAATTTTAGAGTGTTGCATGAATTAACTAATTATAAGTGATATGAATGTGGATTCGAGAACATCGGCGATTTTCACAACTAGTGAGGTGGAATAAGGTTTTTATTTATTTCGGAATCACTAAAATCTAGAATAATCCATTTTTATTTGGTTTTCATAAAATTCTGTCTTTTTTGTTCTGTTTATATTGGTTCAATAACTGTTTATGTTAAGCATGTGTATGTTGACAGTTCTAGTTTAAGATTAAACCACCAAGATTGGCCGCTTAAACAAGCAAGCAAAAGTATATAATCGACTACTCAAAAAGCGAATATAAATATTAAGGTTAATTTAATCTCTAATCTTAAAGTCAAAAAGTGGCCCTTAGAATAATACTTACTGAACTAAGGAACTTAAGACTGACTACTCACTAATAACTTAAAAACTAGAAAACAAAATAACAAAAACAAAAAAACAAAGTCAATTCACAATAAGAAGGGAAAATAAGAAATTAATTAAAACTATTGAGCAGTGTTATACATGTATCTACTATATTAAGACTACAAATCCTTCGATGATAAAATAGACAGTCTGACTCCTCTGAGAGTCAAGAAATCCACGGCGAAAAATACCGTGACATCTGAACAGTCTCCAGATCCCTATCCTGCAAAAGCACTCTCTCACCTAAAGGTTCTTGGAAGACCACGCTGCTTCTAAAAATTTTATCGCACCTTCCACCATATAAACATCTATACGGCCAAAATCAATTGCCCCACAAATGGAGCTACACGATGGCCTACGAAACTCACCGTTCAGCCCTATGTAAGGTCTAAAGCCAAGGCAACCAATACCAATATGCAATATGACGATAATACTCAAAGTTCTCATGAAAGGTGACCCCGAGGTACTTCATCCTGTCAGACACCAAAACCATCTCAGCTCAGATAAATAGCAGTTAACCCGATCATTAGTAGTCCGTGCCCTAGCCCCTGCAGATGCAATGAGGATATCATCAGCATACACCAACAAAAGATCCCCTTGAGGAGGGGGTGGAATATCCGATATAAAAATGTTGTATAAGACCGGCTCAAGCTACGATTCCTTTGGTACTCCCGCAGAGATTGAACCCTCGCGAGAGAGAACATCACCAACCCTAACTCTAAACTCGGTCCCTTAGCAAGCTATCAGTCAAACGTCAGATGCCCCTGCCAAATCCCATATCCATCATTTTATTCACCAGACCATCATGCCAAACCGTATCAAATGCCTTGGCAAAATCTAATATCACAGCCAAAATTGGGCATCTCCTATTCAGACCCCTGGCAACATAGTCCGCAAAAACCATCAGTGCATGCGATGTAGAAAATCGGCTTCTAAAACCAAATTGAAAACCCTTCAAAATGTTACTGTCTATTATCACGTCATTTATTGCTGGGGACGAAGTAGAGGTGTAAATAAGAATGTTGTTAATTCATAGCCGGAATCGTCAAGCAAACGGCCTCGAAATTCTCTGTTTCCAAGCCTTTCTTTTATTGCCGCTCCATTAAATATCCGGAAGCCGTGTGAGCTACCTCTCCATCTTGCCAAAAGTTCAAATATTTTCAGTTAGGCGACCTTTTCAGCAACCGACTTTCAGAAAAATTTTATAAAATCGTGGTAAAAAAGTTTACGCCTTAAAATACATTTAGCGCTAATGTAATATTGCGCGGCAGCCGTGAATTGCGCCAATGACAATGGATAATTGCGAATTGCCTTAAAACCTTTTGCCAATTCTGCTTCATCAATAGAATATGGCATTTTTATAATTTCTGCAGTGTGTTTCGGTAAAGTGCGAGATATAATGGCACAAATTCTACTGACTGTGCTTTGTGTCAGGCCATTAAGGTCACCAATATCGTCTTGCCACTCTGAGCAAATTTGTATTCAGCTTACTGTTACGGAATCTTCTACTTATTTCGCTTCGTCCCCAGCAACATAAAGTTTTCAAAACTTGCAGCTCTGGTGATGTTCCACACGCCCTGCGGTAAAACATTTATTGTATTTTGATTTTGCAATGATTACAAGCACAATAAATTGAAATTATTTTTTATACATACTTAATTTTTAAGTAGCTGAAACTATAGCTACGTAATAAATTTATACCTTAAATTTATACTTAAAATAGTATTGAATGTTTATACATATTAATTTCGAATAAAGCTTAACTATTATAAAAACTCTACAATGTGATAAAATATTCGTTACTATATCGTTTTTTGGATTATTGAGTTAATTGCAAACCTACTTTCTTGTCGAGTATTTATAAATTTTATTATTCGAGATATGCCTCGATATCTTATTTCAACAAATTTCAAAAAGTTTTGCTAGGTCTAAGGTCTACTGATGATTTGGCATAAGCCCCAATGAAATGCATGGACATATGTATATAGACTAGCTAAAAACCCTCAACAAGCAAAACTTTTTGAAACTTAATTATAGTTCTTTTTTAAAGCGATTAAAGCTTTTCTTAGAAAGATATAGCATAGTTTTACTATATTTAAGTATCTGTAATTTTATTCAAACTCTTTCTTATTACAGATTTCTATTTCGGACAATGGCCAGCCCGCTTTGTTCTCAACAACTAGAATTGTGGTTTCAATCGAGGATATTAATGATAATGTGCCACAATTCGATCAGCGCTTTTACAAAGTGCAAGTTCCCTCATCCATTTTAATAAATGTCTCAATTACTCAGGTGACTAAAATTTTACAAAATAGATTTTTTTAAATATAATTATAAATTAAATTGGCATGTTTTTCAAATATTTGAGCAAAAATTAAAAAAAAAATTAAATATATTATTTTGCGAATATCGTTACGATGTTCTAATATAATATTACAAACAAAAACCCTGTAAGCTGATAACGTTTCCGTTATCATATCGTTCGTTGTTTTGTTGCATTGTTGTTATAACTGCAGTTTTAGAAAATACAATAACATATCCTTCGTCTGCAATAAACCACAAAGAGTTGCAATAATATGTAAGTTTATATTGGTAAGAAAATATTGTTTAAAAATTTGCGGATAAAGGTTATGGAAATGTTAATTCATTTCGGAAATTTGTTAAAAAAATTGTCCCAGAAACTGTGTCAAGATCACCAAGAGCTCTAAATTTCTAAATTGTACAAAGTAAGGTTACATTTTCTAATAAAAATTTGAGCTGCTTTTTATTGTTTAGGCCGAAATTTTACCTTAAAGCTTCATAAAATTTAAAGTAAATTCAGCTACTAAATCGTATAAGAACGAATGGATAAAACAAAAAAGGAAAATCGTTTGACATTGAAACGGCTTCATTGAGGATATGTCGAAAATTCTTTAATAGTGCCATGATAAAGGTATTTTCGAAGAATTTAAAATTCGGCGTTTCCGATTTCTTACTTTTGTTGTTGTTTATATACAAATATATATCAAATTTAAGTATTCTAATCTAATACTTCGTGCTCTTTATTTGTATGGAAACTGTATAGAAATTACTCCTCTTGACGGGGAATTATAGAGGTACAATTTTTCCGCAATTTACGTATATAGTTTTAATAAACACTAAAGACTACATATATAAATAAAGCTATATGGAACATTTATAGTTTCATATTTAAGTAAACATCTAAAATAGATGTTTATAAACTTTTTTAAAATTTACAGCTTTCCTTCACTTTTGAATTTATAACTGAACTCTTAATAAAATGTTCATATCGGGACTGGTATATCTGTGCCAGATCAATGCCACTTTTTTCATACAAAACTCTGACAGTTTTGTTCAAATTTTAACTTGATCGAAAGTGTGAACACAAATTTCGTCAGTCAACAATCAACCGCAAAAATTTTTGAGGTTGGGTGACAGTCAGCAGCCATACTTTTGTAGCATAAACTTGGAAGCGAAAATTAATTTTGTAAGGAATTTATATATTTTTTATGTGAGTTTTGAAGACAAAATAACACGAAAAGTTGGTAGACAATAAGAAAAAACTAAAATAATTCATTATAAAAAATAAATCGCATCCAATTTTCGTATTTCGTGTGTCTAATTTTTTTCTTGAATGACGGTTGGAGTCGATAGCCTGGACAGCCAAAACTATCATTCAAAGCTGATGAATTTTTTACTGTCACTCAAGTGCGATAGTGTGTATACCACTTTAAGCACCTTAGCGTTGCTTATTATTTGAACATGGTACGGTAAGGCATTTTAAAGACTGACGGTATATATTAGAAATTGTATTTGTGACAAGAGGCTATTATACTTTTGCTGAATTGTCTTTCTACCACGGTTTGACCTGGTAAAAAGAATCCTATTGTATAAGTAAGACGGTTGATGCGATGTAATAATTTTATGCAAAAAAATTAGAGTCCTCAGTTCCAATAAATATATGAATTTCATATTAAATTCCATTGAAGATCGCTTTGCTTTCGAGAGGTTACGTAACTTATGTTTCTTTTTATAATTTTTAGGAGAAATTCTTTTTAGGTGGAGATATGTGCGCAAAATTCTAACACATGTATGTAATTACTTTTTCTTCGATTGCATCGGGCAAGTGATACTGTATACACATCATGTTTCTATGTCGAAAATATTTGAAAAATTATAAAAACTACGGTACCATTTGGTATCAATCTTATCTACTCTCATTATTGCAGTGAATCTGCAAAATTTGTTGCTACTTTATTGTTGGCTTTAAATATGATGCTACGCATGTGTTTGCCTCATGGTAATGTTTTCGGGGCCTAAATCCAAATTGACGATCCGTCAGAAGGTTAATATCCGTCACAAATTGGTAAATTTCTTTGTGTACAAGATGTTCAAAAACTTTGGTAAGTAAAGCAGAATTGCAATTAGACGAAATTCTTTGTCCGATTTTGGTGTCGGGACAATTTTGGCACATTTTCAGTTGACAGGATAAGCGCTAATAGTAATAATAGTGTTCAAAAGATGAATGACAGTTCGAATTATCCAAGGTAAGATTATCTTCACGAACCTGGGATTTATATTTTTAATAGATGTTGTACTTTTTGCATACGGTTGAATACCATCTTGAGAAATAATATAGCATAAGTATCTTATATCGGACTTCATGAAATTGCCAATTTGCCTGTTCTAATCTCATCACCAAATACTATAATAACAAAGCTTTGAAAAGTCGGTGGCGCGTTCTTCAAACTAAACAGTACCCTCACAAACTCACTGTCTCATAGGTGTTATATAAGATGTTTACCTCACGAACTCATCACTCATTTGCACATGTTAAGATACACTTTTTAAATCAAGTAAAGAAAAATAACGCTTACATTTATTTTTATTCATCTCACGCTAATCTACACATAGCCTACCACTCCTTTTCCGAGCCAAAATGATCAGAGACGGATATTCCGACATATTATTCCCTTTCCCAATAATTCGTCTAAAATTTCCTAAAAATTCTGCTTTTCGTTGCATAATAGTCTACGGGGGGAACAGCTAAAAGGTTTTTCATTCTTTTAATTAATTCTAAGCTCCCATTCTGCTTCATGTTTATCGGGACGTTTGCAGCTCAAATAACTATCTTTGAATATTCTTTGGATTTTTCTTATTGACCCAATTAGATTCATCCTCATTGATTATAATTAACCTTTCGTTTTCTATTTCAATATTCATTATATTTGTACATTCTTTTTCATATTTTGTTTTTAATTTGAATTTCGCAGCATTCAAAATAGTTTGTCATAAAAGCATTGTTTCATTTGACACTACAAGATAATTAATTTTAATTATCTCTCCTTCAAAATAAATTCCAGCTTCTACATTTCCTTTAACAATGCTTTTATTTAAACCAAAGAAATTTAAATTAATATTATTTTCTCTCATTAATATACTCGGTACGAAGTGTTCTTTTACAAGATTGATAGGGCTATCAGTATCTTATAATGTTCCTAAAGAATAATTAAATCTAAAGTAACTATTTATAAAATCTACATATAATATAAAAAGTCTTGCATATTCAATGTCATGCCTGCCATTCTTATTGTGGTGCACAGATTGCTTCCTATAGTTTTTGTTACCAGTGAGTCAATATTTTTTTTGCGGCACACTGCAGCGATGTGGTCTATTTCACCGCACACAAAACACGCCCCAGATCCTCTTTTGAGCTTGCGACATTCATTGGCCGCACCCCCGAAAGAATTGCAGTTGTAGCAACGAATTTGTTTTGGTTGTGTGCCATCGTCCGATACTTTTTCTTAAAACATTGCCTGTCTGCTTATTCATAATTGACCGTTTTTCCAATCGCACTTTGTTGAACGCTCCCAAGAGCTGTTCATTATTTTTAAAACCCTGCGTATTCACTTGAGTTTGCAGAATATAATATATTCGATTGAATATTCAACAATTTCTTCCAGCAGTGTTTTTGTTAATAAAAAAGAGATCCAACCACCACAACCATTGTTCAGTGACCAGTGCTCTGCGTTCGTCCAACAACAACAACGGCAAACTAATGCACATCTGACAAATGCTGGATGTTATGAAACAGGGGTTGAACCCACGTTCTTCAGCCAACTGCACCCTCAACTCCTTGAACTCTGCACAATTTTTCTTCTTGATACCTTTTCAATTGTGTTAATGATTGAAGTTTTCCGATCTTCCGGATATACGCCTGTTTCTAAGGATTTGTGTATTATATCAAGCATTACATCGCAGCTCTTAAGTATTATTTTGCTATTTATTTTGTAAAATGCCGACTTATTTTTTTAATTTCTTATACATATTGTTACAAAATTCAAATGTAGATTCTAGTGTAATGAACATGAAAATACAACGTTAAGTACAACTTAATCAACCGTATATGCAAGATTGGTAGCACTAACTTATGCAACAATAACATGAAATTCAAAATAACAAAAATAGAACATTCAAGAAAGTTCTATAAACGGAAACGAGAATTCGCGAGATGGTTCGAGAAATCTGTATGTCAAGTATTGATTAAACTATAGCGCCCTAAATTGATGGCGCTTTAAGTTGACATGTATTTCTTAGTCATCTTTATGCCATACTTAACTACACAATTACTAGTAAAATATGTAACACAGAGATATAGTCTTTTCTACTTCGTTTGAGAACCTTAAACGTAGCAGGGCAACACGTATAAAAAGCCGATTCTGCATAACAGATTAGGCTATTAATGTAAAAGTCACATCATTGCGAATGTCTATAAGCTTGTGTAGTTATTCTTAAAGTGTTATAAAGTAAATAAATAGTATTGAGTATAAGAAAATAAACCTATTTGTGTTGTTGACAAATTAGAATAACTTAGTCAAGCAAACGTTTACGAAAAGGTCGAAACTTCTTTTTCTTCTTCTTCTGGGAAAAGTCAGCAACGATTTCCATTGCCCTGGTTGCAATTTTCAGAATCGGTCATTTTTTTCGGTGCAGACAGTTGTTTTGTTTACAAAAAATACTTAACAAAAATTTTTTAAATTATATTTTCGCCATATTAAACAATCTGCTAAGCTTTGGGAAAATAAAAACATTATTACGATAAGCTTGATTATTTTTCTTCAATTTGGAGACAACAGCAGCCACTATAAAAGTTTTAAAAATCTTGAATCAACATTAATAAAATCTTTTCCCTTAATGGACAGTTTCGTATTTAAACGAATTTAAACATAAATTATATTTAAAAACGAAATTCGTGTTTTTAGTATGGACTTATATGATATTTGAGTGACCAACCGAGAGTATTTAAAGTTTCCTGAACACATGTATTCTATTTTTGACAGGTTGTAGTCGGTAGCCTGCTGTAGTGAATGTGTTTATAGCTTTAGAGAAAGAAGATACAATTTTGTATTTTGTATAGTTTGTCTATCTTTACTTCTTCAAGTGGAAAATTAAAAACCAAAAATGTAGACTCTTGTAATGAAATCGCATAACGCAAAACTGGAAAATATAGACATGTGGAAAAACCTGAAATTGACTATAATTTATGGCACAAAATCTTGATATTGTTTTCGAGAGACCGTTATTAAACCTATATAAATCTTTAAAAAAATTCATCCATTTACATTAACACATGGTATGTCCATAAAAAGTGTAAAAAGAAAAATTAAGTAAATTTATTATCATCCGGCAACACTGCCTTGAGTTGTAAACAACGTGTACTTTTGCTCGCGGATTAATAATTAATTTTTATTTAATTTTAAATAATTTATTTTTTTTTTGACTGACTATGAATGGTCAAAAAAGAAGGAAGTTTTGGGGCAATTGCCCCAAATACAAGATGCCCAAGATAAACGACGGGCCGAGTACCAGCAACAGGTTTCATCTGCTGTCCGAAGATGAAGAAGACGATTTATTAAAAAAGGAGAAAATTCCACCGATAATTGTGGATTCTAACGTGAGTTTTTCCAAAGTGCTAGGATTAATCGGTGAGAAATTTATGTTCAAAAGGATGTCGATTGGAACTAAAATAATTTCAACCACCATGGCGCTGTATGAAGAGGCTTTAAAAACGCTAAAAAAACAACAACATGCATTTCTACACACACGAGGTAAGAGATAGTAAAATTTTCAAGATGGTGTTGTTTGGTCTTCCCCGACAGACGACAACAGCTATAATGGAGGAATTCCAAAGTACGCACAACATTACTCCTGTAAGCGTTAAAGAAATTATTACCAAAAGGTCAAACGAAGATGACACATTGTATCTGATCGAATTCGACAGGCAACACGTTTCAAAACGTGAAATTTTAAAATCAGATTTTTCTGTAACATTGCTGTTTACTGGAGAAAACCTTTTAAGAGTAATAAAGGTCCTACACAATGTACTAAGTGTTCGATGTACGGTCATGGAGCCAAAAACTGCAACAGAGTCAAGGTATGTACAGCTTGTGCGGGTAACCACGATTACGCTGATTGTTCACTAAACAAAAGCTCACCTGATGACAGTATAGTGTACAAATGTCATTACTGTACAAATAAAAATTACAGAAATGCAAACCACAGGGCAGATGATCCTAAATGCCCGTGTCGTAAAGAATACTTAGAGATACGACAAAGACTCACCGCAAAAACTAGAATGACTAGTATAAGACATAACAGTAGTTATGTAATAGACGAGAGTGATTTCCCACAACTATCGAGCCAAGAACATCATGGTGTTGCACAAGACTCCATTTACGGACAGTTTCAAAATAAATTATATACAGTAGCTTTGTATATATAATCGTGCAGACTGGACAGCAATTAGAGTTTGGGTAGAAAGTGAAATTAGACTACAAAACATTGATCAAACAGAGTGTATTCCTAGCAACGTAGATTTATTGCTAAATAAATTAATTTCAATTGTTAACGCTGCATTTAGCAAGTTCCCGTAGGGAGAAAAAACTCGTTGCAGAGAGAAATCTGAAGTACATCTAAGATGCTTATTGCTCAAAGGAATAAATTCAAACGTAAATTTCAGAGGTGTAGGGATCCGATTTACAGAACCCACTTAAACGGTATCTTAAGGCAGTTAAGTAATCTAATTGAATTCCACCTTAACAAGGATAGAAACGAGTCGTGGTCGAGATTTATTTCGAAACTTCCCCCGGGATCCAAAAAATTCTGGAAATTAACAAAAGCCTTAAAAGGAAAGAACACGTTTTGTTCAGATCTTAACTGCAATGATGAAGTTTTAAAAACTGGTGCAGAAAAAGCTAATGCAATTGCAATTGCTTTTGGTAGCTCACACACTATTACTATCAATAACCAATCGCCTTTGGATACATATGTATCTGATTTTGTTAATTGTCTCGATAATGATTCCCCTATTAGTAGTAATAATATTGAACGTACAAATGCCACTGAGGTTAAGACATTTACTATGCTATTAAAAAAAAATAAAGCCTCGGGGTTAGATGGCATAAATAGTATTATCCTAAAAAATATGTCAGACTACTTTTATGAAATTCTAAGTAAAATATTCAATTGTTGTTTAATTAATGGCATATTTCCCCGTACTTTCAAAAAATCAAAAGTAATACCGATTCATAAAAAGGGAAAAGATCCCAAACTACCCACCAGCTATGCCGATAAGCATTTTAAGTTTACTGGATAAGGTCTTTGAAAAAATCATTCATAAAAGATTAGTTGATTTTGCAGATCAAAATAATATTATTAACCACCAACAGTTTGGATTCCATAAGGAACACTCTATCGTACACCAAATAAAGCGAGTTGTATATTATATCGAAGATACCATAAGAAATCGCAAGAGTACTGGCATTGTTTTTCTCGATATAGAAAAAGCTTTTGATACCATCTGGCACAATGGGATGTTATACAAACTCAATGCATTAGGTTTCCCTTTATATTTACAAAAAATTATACAAAGTTTCCTAAAGAACCGTACATTTGTTGTGTGTGTTGACGGGGACTTCTCAACAGAAAGAACAATCCCAGCGGGATTGCCACAAGGGTCAGTACTCTACTCATTGTATACATCTGATGTTGAGGTGCACATAAATCAGGAAGCAGCATTTTATGCTGATGACAGTGCTTTTATATGCAGTGGACAACTTTCAAATGCAATAATCAAGAGAATGCAAGAGAGCCTTACCACAAGCCAAAAATATTTTAATAAGTGGAAAAGAAAAGTAAATGATAATAAAACGCAGGCTATATTCCCATATAATAAATCACCAAAACGTATTCCTACTAAAATTTTGTACTGTCGAGGAAACGTGATTCCCATCAAAGATGATATTAAATATCTAGGTATCACTTTAGATAAAAAACTCAAATTTAAACAACATGTGAATTACATTTGTGATAAAGCTTTAAATTGTGGACGTGCTCTATACCCCATACTTAATAGGATGTCTAAGCTTAATCTCAAAAATAAGATATTGCTGTACAATATGTATATTAGGCCGATACTGATTTACGGCAGTCCAGCATGGTTTCACAAAACTGCTAAGATCCATACAAAAGAGCTTCAGATTATCCAGAACAAAAATTTAAAAATAATTCATAATCTTCCCCCTAGATTCCCCACTGACTTACTGCACAATAGATTTAATCATAAAAAGTTAAACGCGTTTGCCAATGATCTGACTCTGTCATTAATTGAAAAATGCAGACTGTCTAATTTTGAAACAATAAGAAATTTACTAAACAGTCGCTGATATTCTTTTGTTAAAAAGAATCTTACTAGCGATTGTTTTACCAAATTTCATTATAATATTTTCAAAGTTTATAAGAGGTTTTTGTGACAAATTTTCCTCAAGACGTTATTATTATAAGCTTTAATTGTTGTAGTACGTAAGTAAAATCTCATAAACATTGTACCTTATTTAGTTTATAAGATTCGTGAATAAAAGATTTTAATAAAAAAAAAGTAAATTTATTATTCGAATATTTTCCCAATTTAATTTGTGTTTTTTTTTGGACATTGTTAAAATGAAGTTTTTCCCAAAATTAATTGCTTAATTAAAAATATGTACATTGGTCAATTTCAAAAAGTTCTCATTATTTGTAGATTGAGCTAGCAAGATGTTGTACAAGCTAAGATGGTTTACATTTTGCAAAAATATGAAGGCTTGTAGACTAGCTTAACACACAACAAATGAAAACTTTTTAAAAGTAAAAAGAAAACTGCAAATTATTTATATTTCAAATGTTATTTTCTATCCTTTTTAGATTCAGGCGAGAGATAATGACATTGGAGACAACGGTAAAATATCATATTCTATAAAATCTGGCAAAGGAAAAAATAAATTCAGGATAGATAGTGAAACTGGCTCAATTTATGTTAACAAACCACTGGATGCTGATGGTGAATACGAATTGATCATTAAAGCAGAAGATAATGGCTCACAAAGAAAAAGTCAGACATCTAGATTAAATGTAGTTGTTATACCAATGTCAAAAAACTCTTTGTGTCCACCGCATATTAAGACTGTGGACAACATTGTAGAAGTTACAGAGAGCGATAAGCCTGGATTCCTTGTTGCACTTATACAAGCTACAGATGAAGACAGCGATAATTTGTGGTATAATATCAGTGGTAATATAAAAATTTTATTCAGTTATTTATACATTAGTTTTGACTTAACTGCATAAAACTAATAATTTCTGTCACTATTCTTTAAAATCCAATACAACTTTCTTTTTTTAAGTGCCTTTTTGTACCTGCACATTTAAGATAAATGCCCAACATTTTTGGGATTTTAAAATTATTTTCATACAAAAAATCAACGTTAGATGCATTTGGACTTAACTGCTCAAAAATATATATTTTCTGTTAGTATCCTACCTATACATTGTTTAAGTGCATTTTGTATACCTGCACATTTGCCATATTTTTTGGCAGTTTTAAGATATTTTCACATAAAAAATCAGTTAGCTGCACACATTAAAAAAATATGGTGGCCACTTTAACCAATTTATAATTTAAAAAAATCGGACACAACTCTCACAAATCGCCAGTTGTCATCACCAAAAATTAATCTATTATGTTTGCATGTAAATACATAGTTACATACATTGAGGCTTCTAAACTGCTGACTTAGTCAAATGCCGGCTTCTAAATTGCTGACCTTAGGACTGTATAACCTCAATCATCTTTGAAAGGATCACGCAAATTCTTTTTTTCTTCGTGTATGTTTTAATCTTTATTTTCAGATGTAAACGATCGACAATATTATTTTATTATACAACGGTTTACAATATTTCGAGACTGCTTAGATATTTTTTTGTATAACTCTCTAGTGCAAAATTTTAACTTTTTAAAGAAATGAATGTTAATTGAGTGTAATACGGTGAGGCGATAAACGACGACTATCTCTTCTCAGCGCCAAAAACGAAACGACACTTCATCAAACATGTACTAAAAACCAACCGCAAATCACGTCAGTGGACCCTCGACATCAAATTTTGCGACTTTGCATCACTCACAAGGGGTCAAAGGTGGTTAGCGATAATCGCCCATTTAAAATAACAGCATATTTGCTTTGTCTGCACATAAAATCATGCAAAGTTGATTGTGCAGCTAATTCAAAATTACTTTGTGTCAATGTTTTAAGCAGAGTAGGAAAATAAACAAAATGAAACGTTTGCTTTCGTTTTGTTTTGTTCTTTCCAATGAGTAAAAACAAAACAAAAACAATGAGATATAGTTTTGTACTATTTTGGTTTGTGAGCACTAAATGTACATTAATTTAAACGTACGCAGCTAGAAAAGAAAACAATGGGAGCAAAATTTAAAAGTTTTAAGAAGAAATGTTTGCAAACGTTTGCTGATTGATTTGCTCATTATACAATGACGAACGAAATGAAGCACTCAAAAAAAATACGTTTGAGCATTTGTTTTGTTCTCAATTGTACGATTGTAACGGGATATTAAAGCAAGCAGATGAGTGAAGAGCCAATTGTTTTGTTTGCGCTCTTTGTCATTAAAAAGGTATTTGTTTTGGTTTTGCTCATGTGCAAAACGATTGCAAAAATTTTAAAAGTTTGTGTTTTCATAGGAAACGTTTGCGAAAAGTTTTGTTTGTTTTCCCACTCTGGTTTTAAGTAACTGTACAATGTACAGTATACATACTAAACGTGAGCACAAGACATTTTGCTTGTCTAAGCTTCGTAATGTACAGTATTGAAGTGTTCTCTTTTTTGTTGGGCTTGATTTTATGAGAACACTAAAGTTGCTGTTCCATTTTATCAAAAGTATACAACAGCACATATTTATCAGCCGAGCAACGGCATTATTTATTGTAGTGTTAAAGCAAATTTCACTACTTCATTTCAGTTTGCAATAGTGTCAACTGAAATGAATTAGTGTTTGTGGTGTGTCAATATGTATGTGTATAGATAAATGTAGTATGTGTGAAAGAAAACTGTTGGTGCTTTGTGTGTTCTTTTTCTTTTATTCTACGCGTGATGCTATTCTAATATGTATGTACATACATGGGTATAATTTATTTAAAATTTTAAAAACAAAAAATCAAAATAATAGCTCCTATCATGGAGATAGATGTAAGGAATTTTTTAATATTTCCTTTTAAAAAATTAATATACCGCAACAATAGTGTATTAACTCAAAAATTAAAATTTTTTAATTGACGTTAAAGGTACACATGTCCATATGTATGTATGTATATGGAAGGCAAAATTTAAATTGAATTTTTTTTAAAAAGTCGGCAAAACTACAGTAAACTTTTACATTTATATACATGCATACATACATACATAAATAGTAGTCTATGAAATGGAAATAAAATTGCGTTAAAAAACATTTTTTTCTTTTTATAAAATGCTTGTATGGTGCACAATGAAGTTTACAGTATTTTCATTGTACACTTGACAACACTGTCTACTCAACCGTTGTACAGTGCTTTTTGGTGCATAGTTGTTTTTTTGTCCTCTATGTTTGCTTTACACTCAATTACTATCACTACTACAATCAATATTTGCCCTTAAAAAAATGCAATACTGTACACTTTTTACCGTCTAGCGCACACGTTTAGTACATACATAACTAATATATATATATTTTTAAATTAATGGGATGAAATAATCGAAAGACACCTGCAGCGATAGTGTTTGCCAGGAGCGCGAGACTTTAACGCGCTAAACACCCCTTTGCTCTGACCCAAACGTTCCTCGTGGAACTATTGCAAGGCTTTGCGTCATATATATGTATATATATGTATATATATATATATATATATATATATCAGTCGTTAAGCAGCTCTGGGCTGAAGAACAGCTCTCGCGTCATCGTAATTATTTCTTAAGTGCGGTCAGGCTTGCGTGTGTTGTTTAGCCTTCGAGAGTTTTTCGTCTCGCTCGCACTTGTTGACTGATTTGCCACGGATAACCGTATATTCTTACGGTTCTTTTGTGGAATTTCGTTGACAACCACGTTGCTACTACTTCCTATGTGAAGGCATAGGTCGTGTATAGTCAGTCACAAAACTTTTTTAAGATACTGTTAATAACATCTTGGACATATGGTCTAGTTACCGGCGCCATTTTTGTGCAACTATATTCTGCAAATTTACTTTGCAGAATATATACCAATAAATAAATAAATAAATAAATATATATATATATATATATATATATATATATATATATATATATATATATATATATATTTTTTTTTTTTAAGAACAAACACAAACTGCAAAGCCATTTTGGCTTGTATGCAGAAACACCCACGGTCTAGGCAGGAATCGAACCTGCGACCCCCAGACTAATAGTCTAGTACGCTAACTACTAGTCTACGGATCTCTTCTAGCCTACGAAGTTCTAATAGAACCAATTTCACAATACTACATACACACTAACAGTTAAACAAAGATTCCAACGTGATTGGAACAATGTTGTTCGGTCTAATGCTACGTCCTAAAATTTTCTCTAAATGCGCCCACCTACTATCGAATGGTGGACAGATGAAGAACACATGGTCGGCATCTTCCACGGCATTACTATCACAACTTGGACAAAACGGAACACTGTCATGTCCGCAACGATACAAGTACGACCTAAAACAACCACGTCCACTCAAAAGTTGTATAATATAGAAGTTCAAGTCACCGTGTCTCCTTGATAAGTATGTCTTCATATCAGGTATCAGTAAATAAGTCCTTCTTCCCTTATCAGTTACTATCCATCATTAGTATTAGTAGTATTAGTAAGTTAGTCCATCTTCCATTATCAGCTGCTCTCCATCGTTAATGCTACTTCCGTAGGCACAAATCTGTCACACAATCCGTACTGTCCGATACGGCCAGTATCGGGTATCATGCCGGCAATAACAAAAGCGACCTCGTCCGATACAGTTGGGAGTGCGCTACATACTTGCAGGACAGCCAGCCTATATAAAGCCGATATCAAACTCACATATGCAGAATAATTTAGTGACCCTGATCATATAGGGGATAATGCTTCTCTCCCTGGATAGCACAAGCAGCAGTTCTACTACAACTTCGATAGCATCCACTGTGGATCTTGCTTTCCTAAAGCCAAATTGGTTATCTGATAAATCATGGTTAGCTTCAACACAATCTCCAATATTCTACAAATTATATTTTCTAGCAGTTTACTAGTTGTATCTATCATACACAGCTCACTATATGGTCATCTAGCGGCTTATTATCCTTAGGTAACAATACTAACTTCTGTCGCATGCGCATATTACTTTCAAAAAATGTTCAGAGTGGAGTTTAACAGCTTCTTTTAGAACCATATTCGGATTGCAATCTAAGCCTGGTGGTTTCTTGTCTTTAACTTTTGAGAAAGCATCTTTTATCTCGAAAATCACAATCGGAGAAATGTTGAAAAATTCTGCAGAATACCTGCGTTGTCATGTCGGAGTTTCCTGATGGGGAAAGAGCTGATATAATATCTACAATTCCGTCGAAGATACACTCTTCTCTTGGCGGCGATGGACCAAGACACTTAAAGTTCTTGGTGATCAGTTTATGTGCAAGGTCCCAAGGATTACTATCTACCTCATCATATACATTAAGGAAACACCTACGCTTGCTCCTACGAATTTAAATCTTTAACTCTGCGTTTATCCTTATACAATTGGTGGTATACACTATTCCCTAAACAACCTCGAGTCCTTGTATACATCGTTTGTGCGCTTATACATTCCGATCGCAAGCTAGCGATTTCATCATTCCACCAGTAGACTGTAGGCTTATTTGGTGACCTTTTAGGCTTTATCATAGCTAGATTACACGTTCTCGTGATATGTCTTACTAATTGTACTGTCATATCCTCAGATGAACCATTCAGTTCCGCATTCTCCACACAAGCTGCGAAGATATCTTTATCAAAGGTATTTCCTTTCTATCCTTTCAAGCTTTGTGCATGTACGGCCACATGTTGGTGTTCATTAAGGCCATTTCACACCATAATACAAGTATTACGTAAATTAACAAAAGTGCATATTCTCTAGCTCACTTGGCTTCGTAAGGTATTACTAAAAAATGGGATGTCTATAATTGATAATTGTTTGTTCACTTCCAGTATTTAACAGCACAACACTCAGCGCTGAAAAAGCTGCCAAGAGTAGTCTGTCTCTTGCATTTGTAGAGGGACAGTCTCACTCGGACACTATGTTATAGTTCGAAAATCCTCTATAAAATATCTACGGTGAATTGTACAAGCAGATGCCAGAGGCAGTATCTCGGGTATTGTGGTGTTAGTGTATACCGTGTAGTTAACATTCTAGTTGTCCAGATCGCTGACGTACCCGTATTATCAAATATCCAATTTGCAGATCTTATGTTCTTATGTATATGGCTCACTCAGCACAACAACATCTACATTCAAGTCCCGAACACTTTGTTTAAGCAGATCTTGCGCAGCTTGGTAGTGATTGAGGATTATCTCTGTGTGTGTATGTATGTATGTATGTAAATCCCATAACTTTAAAGTGGATTATCCAATCGAAACCTAAAGGCATTGACTTCAATTAGATTTCGTGATATAATGAACCGACTCGGCTTAACTGATACTGTGAATTGTAGAAAATAAAGATTAATTTGCTCTTAAACCATAAAAAAACTTCGACGTAAACTTAATAAAAGTCGAATGATTTCTTTGAGGTATATCGACTAAAATATTCAGAAAAAACGCTTGTCTAATCAATTTTCTGGATTCGTTTACTTTCTTGGACTTGTAAAACTGCATCGAATGTCTCAAATTTTATACAGAGATATTGTTGTCAAAAAATTTAGATAAATGCGTTTTTTATTTTTGGGTAGGAATAGTTGGACTAATAGATAGATAGGCTCGAGCTTTGTGGGAAACTCCAGGAATCGCCTGAAAGGTCAACTGTTTTCCATATTTTTTATATCTCCTTGATTGAAGTTCCACAAAATAGCAACTACCAAAGACAAGAAAAGATAGAACAGGTTTGAAAACCTTCATTTGAAAGCAAGAGATTTTGCTCCATTTTTGCCGTTCCTGAAAGTGTTGGGCAATGGTAAGGGCACGTTTCTATGTCACCATCACATATTTAATTCCATTGATCTTGCATTTGTTGGGAGAACCTAAAATAAATGTATTAAAAACTGCAATTCATTGTGCTTTGATGCTCTTTTTTGTAATACCAAATAAGTGAGAAAAAACTAGTTAAATCAATCTTATGCATTTTTATCTTTTGTTTTCAGGTGGAAACGAGAACAACGAATTTTATATAGGACATGATAACGGAAACGTGTTACTGTCTAAATCATTAGATTGGGAACTAAAAAACAAGTACAATTTAACCATAACCGTGTCCGATGGATGGAATGTAGTGGAAACTAGATTATTTGTCCACGTTGTCGACACCAATGACAATAGGCCGCAATTCACAAAAGAGTTATATGTAGTAAATATCTCTGAAAGTGTTAAAGAAGAATCTATAATAACTCAATTGCATGCAACTGATGAAGACGAAGAAAAAAAAATATTTTATACCTTACATGGTTCTAAGGACCCTACATCTTTACATTTTTTTCGGATTGACTCAGTAACTGGAAATGTTATAGTAACCCAACGGCTAGATTATGAAAGAATAACACGTCATGTGTTAACGGTGATTGCTAAGGATCAAGGAACTCCCGCAAAAAGAAATTATGCGAAAATAGTTATCAACGTATATGACCATAATGACCATTATCCGGAATTCACAAGTAAAATATTGCAGAGTAAAATTCCAGAAAGTTCTGCAGTTAAATCGAAGGTTGCACAACTCAGTGCTGTTGATCGTGATAGCGGAAAAAACGGTGAAATCAAATATTACATCGTGAGCGGCAATGTAGGAAATGTTTTTGAGATTGACAGTGATCTTGGCACCATATATTTATCCCAAAACCTTGAAATAATGCAAATGCAGGAATATATGTTACAAGTTAAAGCAGTAGATTGTGGAAATCCTCCTTTATCATCCCAAATGCCTGTTCACATAATTGTAGTAATGGCAGAAAATGATCCTCCCAAGTTTAATTCAGCGACAACATCAATTGAATTGTATGAAAATCTTCCGATAGGATATTTTATCACAAAATTAGAGACTAGATCTTCATCATCCGTTTTTTACAATATCGTGGATGGAAATAGTGAAGGATTTTTTTATATAAACCCTTCTACTGGGGTTCTTTTAGTAAATTCAAATATTGATTACGAAAATAATAAGTAAGTAAATAAATGATTGAATAATTTATTGTTTATTTGAATATTGTGATGTTTCTAGGCAGTTTAATCTAACAGTAAAAGGAACAAATATGGCATCTGCAGCATCAGTCCACAATATTATTGTTCATATTTTGGATGTTAACGATAATCCTCCAATTTTTCTTGAAACGAATTATTATGGACAAATATCGGAAGCATCTGAGCCAGGAACCTTTGTTAATCGCAACGGTAGTGTAAGCAGGTAAGCTCTTAATCTTAATATTTCAATAACAAGATTTATTAGCATTTTTGGGATCGCTCCCAATTTTTAAATTTATTGTGTGTTATTGGCAGTAATCTAGTCTACTTTACTTCCAACTCATCAATAGAAGCAGGGTGTATTTGCAAAGCTGGCCACCTCGAATGTCTAATTAAAATAATCTATAAAATTTTACTTATAGCCAGTGTTGTCAGATTTACCTTTAGCCTCCCCACCAAATGACTTGTCGGATATAGCCAAATGAGCCCAAATGAAGAAACCCCAAATAAAAGAAGTTATTGCCGCTAAATTTAAAGTGCAAGGCAATGTCACAGTATATGTTAAAAATGCGAATTGCTTATCTACACAAATTATAATAAACATTGCGTTGTATATTAGTGCTCTTTATTCTATAATGAGAGAGAAGAAATTTAATGCAAAAATAGATTTTTAAATTATAAAATATGTATTTCTAATATTTCCGTATTGACTAACTGCCAGTCCCAGGATGTCACACATATTCGTTCTTTCGTACAATTACATTTAAAACAAAAACAAAATTTTAGAATTGTACGAAAGAACGAATACTTGTGACATCGTGGGATTGGCAGTAAAAATATTTGATTTGAAATACTCTTGCAATCGTATACTCACGGTTAGCAGATTTGACGATTACGGATGGCAGAAATAGCATATTGACGACTGGACGATTTTTGCCTTAAATTTGTTGATTTTTAAATAATTATAAACTGACAACATTTGTTCAGAACTTTAAACCCATTTTGAAGTTAACCATGAATATCAGAAAAATTTGAGTTTTACCGCATTCTTCAGCAAATGTAGAAATTGTATTTCGCCAAGTAAATTTAAACAAGACCGAAGTACGAAATCGGTTTCAAAAATCTTCCTTAGAAGCAATTTTGTATGATAAAGATCATTTAAAACTAAATAATTGTAATTGTTTTGACTTTTTGACTATTGCAATATATGTATGTATAAAGTAGGAGTATGTATTTTTTTAAGTTCTTACAAATGTGTAGTAATATGAAGAATATCATATCTTTACATTTTTGATCTTTAGATGGTTTTAATGAAGAATTTTACTTAATGAAATTATAAATTTTGCTTTTTTGAGATACGGTTGTTACTTTCTGGTACATTAAAGGAGCAATATTTATATAAAGGATTTGATTGCTGCTGTTTTGTTTTTTTAATATTGAAATATTTTAATTATTATAATTTTACTAAAAATACACTAAACATGTAATTAATCTGTTGGATCTCTTTATTGATAAAAATTTGGTTTACTTTATACAAAAACTATTAATTTATTTGTTGTGCTAGTTTTCGTTAAATAAAAAAGTGATTGTCTAATTTTCGACGAATTTTTGCCGCCAATACGCGGCAATTTATTTAATTAGTTTAATTTTTCGTGTGTGCCAATTGTTTTGTGTACCGTAAATTTAAACTTATTTGAATCGTTAACTCTTAAATGCATGCATTATTTTCGCTTTGAAAAAATATGTATATTATGCAATATATAGAATTAATGCAAATATATAGAATTAATGCAAAAAAATTCAATTTTATTTTTTCATTTTTTTAGTTAAATTTATTAAGTGTGAAATACATCTCGTAGATTGTATTTATTTTACTATAATAAGCAGTGAGTGATTAATTGTAATTTAGAAAGCAATTTAAATCTATGATGCAGAATTACATCAATATGCTAAAGAAAAAAATTGCACGTAAAACAAAACAAACTAAAAACTACCATAACAGCTGTTTGTTGGTGTTGTCGCAAGTTAGAACTATCGTATGACTGGACTGCGGCAATTATTGCCACAAATTCATTCTTCGTAGGGTTGCCATCGTACTGTTTTTTGTCAAATGTACTGTTTTATGCACAACACCTAAAACAGTACGCAAAAGTACTGTATATATTACACATTTTTATTAAAAAAATTTTCGCGTTTTTTTATGTATACGATATTTTTTTTATAAAACTTGTTTGAAACGCTCTGTTTTTATTCCACTTCGTTTGGTTGTATACAAGTTTGGTTTGTTTACGTTCAAAACAAAGAATTTTATGTTTGTAAATATGAAGATTTTGTGTTTTTATGTATGTTCTCTTGATGTGTAATTAAATTAATATTCATTAAAAATATTAAATACACGAACATATCCCTTAACTAAACGTTAAGATTTCTATTATAAAAAATATATTTTTATGTGTTTTCATTGTATTTTTTTCTTGATTAGTTAAAAAGGGAAAGAGATTCTAGTGAGTATGTAGTCTCAAACAGTTCTACCGATGTGAAGAAGTTAACTGCCAATCGCCTAAAAAAGTAAAAAATAGTTCATAGAAATTGGCATTGTCTTTAAAAAAATTTATTAAAAATAAAATTATAGTCGACTTAAAAAAAATGTTTTCTTATTGTTGAGCCTAAATATTTTTTTCTTAAACTATAATTTAATTTTTGTTAAATTTTGATTTTATGTTGAATAATAATTTCTATGGATAATAAAGTAAAAGTCTG
Source organism: Gymnocheta viridis (assembly GCA_956483585.1). Classification (NCBI taxonomy): domain Eukaryota; kingdom Metazoa; phylum Arthropoda; class Insecta; order Diptera; family Tachinidae; genus Gymnocheta; species Gymnocheta viridis. The sequence goes on along the minus strand of OY101444.1, from coordinate 53,494,939 downwards.
CTTTAAAATTGATAATTTTTGAAATGCTATTGATGTTTTTTTTTAAGTTATAAATAGTTATCAATAGTATTAATTGAATATTATTGTAATTTTAAGAAAAAAATCAAAAAAAATCAATTGAATTTTTAAAATACATACATATTAAAGATAATTTTAAAATTCGATTCGTAGTTTTTTAAATTCAATTGCCAGTTTCGAAATTCTATTCACAATTTTTAAAATTTAATTAATAAATTTTAAAATGTCCTAGATAATTTTCAAAATATAATTTGAAAATATAGTGGGTAGTTATAAAATACAGTTAAAAATGGTACAGTATTAGTAATTCTTTTATTCAAACCAACATTAATATTATTCGAAAAACTACGTTTAATTTGATCACGTTTTAAGATACTATTTATAGTCCAAGAAGATCTATATATCGTCATATGATTTCAATAAAGCCCTAAGTTACAAAAAATTCAAAAACTTCTTCTTGGTAGATATCGATCCACCATATCAAAATGCATGTCCCTGGAAAATTTTATTTATTGAAATTGTACTAATTCGTCAATAAGAAATAAGCTTAAACTAAAAAAATTTTTAAAAATGTTGCTTAAATTTTCATATTAGAGAGTTTTTTGCTTGTCCTCTAAAATTTTTTCAATGTAACTTAGGGTTTTTATGAATTTATATGACGATATGTATGTATTGCCTTTTGAAAGAGATGCAAAATTCTTCGTTACGTTCTCAGAGTTTTTGATTTGTTTTCCGTTTTTATTACCTTATTTTTAAAAAATAAGTTATATGTTGAATTAAAAATTATGTCACCGTTCTGCTAGTCTTAAAATGTTTTTATGTTTCTTATTGACTTGTTTGAAATAAGAATTTGACGTATTTAAGTAAAAGTTATGTTATCAATAAAGAAAAAAATGTACTGTTTAGTTTTGAAAAGTGCTTTTTTTCCTCATTGTACTTTTGTTTGCTTTTAAAATGTGGCAACCCTAATTCTTCGCCAATCTGCGGCAATCAAATTTTTATAAAATGGGGTAATCATTTAACTGCAGTATATTTGTTGGGACAATATTATTATTGTGCACCAATTCAATAATAATTGGGTCTGATTGGTGTATTTGCGGCAATCGTGTGATGCTACCTTTAGTGTCATATGGGCTCTAATATCTTGCATTAATATGGCAACAAATTGAAAGGGGTACCTGGAAGCACTTGAAATTGATTAAAAATGTAAATGCAGATATGACACAAAGTCTTAGTAGTGATTTCCAATTGGCGGCAAGTGGCGCTAAAATTGCAGGTCTAGATGTTTGGAAAAAAGAGGGATTTTTGTTATATTTTCTTTAAAAAAACTTAACTGCTTGTTTTTAGAAAATGAAAACAAAATTGTGAGTGAGAATTAATGTTGAAAACAACAATAAAATACGAAAATATATTTTTGTATTCAATATAAGTAAATTGTCACTGCTGTTGGCTGAAGTAGTTAGCGCGTTGACTGCAAAGCAAATAATGTCTAAGAACGGGGGTTCGAGCCCACCTTCAGACAAGTCATAACATCCAGCATTTTTCAGATGTGCATTATTATGCCATTGTATTTGTTGTTGTCGGAGTGTTTAGGTGATGAAGGCATAGCACTGGTCGCTGAACAGTTCTGGCAGCAATTGATACTGGTGTATGCTAGCGGACATCACAGCGCCCTCCTTCGTCGGTATTGTAGCAAAATCGCTGGCGAAGTAAAATAATTAATAAAATGGCTACAACAGCTTAAAACACATTAAATGCGCCTACTTGACATCAGAAGCGCTAGTTAAGGTTTTCACACCTTTCTTGAGTAAAAAAGAAAAATATCTCTTTTTTTTCCTGAACGACAAACGTTCGTCTTTATTCGGTATATTTCTCTTAAAAACTAAAAACAAAAATGTTTCTTAAAGACTATTTATACTACTTGTTTATTTATGTATTAGTAACAGTGTTTTTTTTCATAATTAGGTATTTTTCTTAAAGTAGATATTGTTATCAGTTAGCACATGTGTTTGGGTATTATTATTCCTAATTGCTTACTTACTGTTTACAAAGCATATGGTTTTGTACATCATGGGTTTTTCCATCAATTATATTATCATTATGATTCAATGCTGGACTTTGTACGTCTGTCTATGTCTTGTAATAACGTTTGTAAATATAATATAATTTTGTTGTTGTATATAAGATACGACATCTTAACTCTCCTCCTTCTTAAACAAGAGCGTCCCGCTCTGTCCTAGCTTTTTCTAAAACTGATTTATAATAGACGTTGTAAGCTTCTGTTTGTTTGGTTTGTCTACAAGCAATAATGTATTTAAATGTTTTCAGTCCTAATATAATTATACCTATTGTGGTTGCTATTATAAGCAAAGAGTAAGAAACTGTTCTGAGGGTGTTCTTCATATGGTATAAGAAATGTCTGTAATGAGTCTATTTTAGTGAATGCATTTTCCTTGTCTGATTGTATTATTTTCTCTATTTCAAAATTTTCGTTGTTTTTGGTATGTATAGCCTCAATTAATCTATCATGAAGATTTCTATATGTTATTCCATCAATGTTAACTAGGTCTGTGAAAGAAACTAGAAATGTACCTGTCATTGATTTATTTTCAACCGTATGATTTCCATCAATTAATATGTGTCCTTCATCTATTTCTAACAAGTTTTCATTATATTCCTGAATTACTGAACATTTGGTGCTCCTATTCTCAAGTAGTGGTATTGTACAATTGTTTTGAGTTTTGTTGATCTGACATATATTTTTTCCTAAATGATTTTTGCAATATTTTGTTCTGACGTAGTTAATGCCGCACTGTGCTATACTTTTATCTGTGATTACCTTCCCGTGTTTAAAGCTGAGTGGCGTTATCTTAAAAAATTTGCAATGCTTTGTTACAATTGGGTATTTATAAATGGCAATAATTAACTTATTAGATCTTGCTATGTGAATTGTAGAATACTCTAGTACATTTATTATTGGTATTGATGCCCGTTCTTTATTTATAATTTCCTTGACATCGTTCAAGTCGATTGCTTCTGAAAGATACTGATTATTTTTTGCGGCGTTTATAGTTCTTACCAAGAGTAGTAATTGATCATGAATTTGTTGTATAATAAGATGGTTCTCAACTTTCCTTGCACCAAGTGATTCAATAAGTTTTTCGAAGCGTGAGTTCATTTGGTGTTGTATTTCATTGTTGTTAATAAGTTGATTTATTTTCTCTTCAATCGCAATTAAGTCATAATGGTCTGGGACACCTGTGATGAACTTGAGTGCTGATCCCAAAAAGTTTATTGAGCGCTTGAATATTCTATAGAACGTCGCTTTTTCTTGTTTTTCAATTTCTTTAAATTCTTCAGTTATTCCATGTTCATTCAACTGGTCTGCTAATGTTTCAATCTTCCTCAACCAGATTAGTTCCTCCGTTGTAAATGTATCTTGTTTTTTAAAAATTGATTCGTATGGGGTAAGTATTTTTGTGAGATTCGTAATATGGAATAAAAACGTTGTTTCTTCGAATAGATATACGTCGTCAGTTTGTGTCAGAACTAACTTCTGATCCTTCTTACTTGCACTTTTGATATTGCTTCTTGGACGGCGAATATTACCACCACGAGTAACGTCTGGTAATTCATTTTCTTTTTTAATCGTATAATTCTTAATGTTGTTCTTGTGTACAATAACTCCCCTCTTTGTTAGGACCGTGTCCACGCGATCTTCTTCAACAATATGTTTTTTATACTTAGTGTCACCTTTTTTTCTTAATTTCTTAATACTTACGAGTATTTGTTCCCCTTTTGTAAATGTCCTATGTTTAGTTCCTTGGTTTAGTCTTTCTAAGACTTTGTTTGATGCTTCCTTGACGCGTTTATAAATTTTTCCTTTATCGTATTGGACACTACCAAAGTGTACCTCGCTTGGTTTGTGTTGAGTGACTGAATGTATAGTATTGTTCAGCTCTTTAACTGCTTTAAATAATTCCTCAGTTGAGCTTGTCCCATTTTGTATCTTTAGTATTCTTGATAATTCTGTTATCGTCCCATGTTCTCTCTCTATTTGGCCGTTTGCTGATGATCTATATATGGGTGTGTTTATCTTTTCAATGTTGTGTTTCGCACACATTGTCTTTACTGCTGGTGTGTTCAAACATGGCTCATTGTCCGTCATGAGTCGTGTACAGCTTGGATAATTGTTTACTATTATTTCCTCTATCTTTTCATCCATACGAGTCTTATCGGAGACTTGTCTTACTACGACATATTTAGAAAATTTATCTATAGCACAAATATATGTTTTATTTTCATTATAGTATATATCCATGTGTATGAGTTGGTTAGGTTCCGTCGGTATTGTGGCATCTCTCAAAGGTTCTTTTGTTGGACGTCTCTCATATTTACCGAACAAACATGGTGAACATTTCTTGTTAAATGCTTTGCAATGCCTTGCCATATCAGGCCAGTAACAAGTTTCCAAAATTTCCTTGATGTTATTTTTATAACCTCTGTGTGCGCGGTTGTGAGTGAATTCGACAATATTATTTTGCTGTTGTTTATCAATTATGTCTTTTAATTTAACCGGTGTGTAAACAAATTGTATATTTATGAAACTATTTTTTAGAATGGGGCCGACTAAATATAAAGTTTCGGCTGTTGTATGTATGGCTGTAGCTCGATTGGGTACGATTATCTTTTTTAATTGTTTAATTAATTCCTGTTCATTGGTGTAATTTACTGTGTGTCTGACTCTTTTTGGGAAGACTGTACGAGTTCTAACTTCGTTAATATGTTTATTTGGTACTAATTCAATTTGTACACCGTATGCGTTAAATGGAGTATTAACGGTTTTGATAATATTCTCTGCTGATGATTCTGCTGAATATATTGTATCTTCTGACGTAGTACTTAGTACATTAATAACCTGTCTTGACAATGCATCAGCTACAACATTTTCTTTACCTGGTTTATATTGAAGTTTAGCACCATACTCTTCTATTATGTTTTTCCACCGTTTTAGCTTTGTGTTCGGATTTCTGTCCGAAACGGAAAATGTTAGTGACTGATGGTCAGTATATATTGTTAAGTCTGGACTTCCGTAAACGTAGTTTCTGAATTTTTGTAATGCCCAAATTATGGCTAATAATTCCTTTTCGTTAGTACTGTAATTTTCCTCAGTACTTGTCAAGGTTCTGCTGATAAAAGCAATTGGTTTACCTAGTTGCGTTAATACTGCACCTAAAGCTACGTTTGATGCATCTGTAGTGAGTTCAAATGGTTTATCAACTCTGGGTTGTTGAAGTTCCACTTGTTCCTTCAAACAATTTTTTAGTTTATTGAACGCATCTATGGCCGGTTGGTCTAATTTTATTATAGTATTTTTGCTTTGATTTTTTGTAACATTACCATTTTCTCCTCTTAAATGAACAGTAAGTGGCTTAGCTATTGTTGCATAGTTCTTTACAAACTTACGGTAGTAACCTGTCATTCCTAGAAGACCTCTAAGTTCCTTTAAGTTTTGTGGAATGGGCAGCTTATCTATTGCTTCGATTTTTTCCGGATTTGTTGAGACCTTTCCATGCTTAATTACATGCCCTAAGTATTCTACTTCTGTTTGAAAAAACTTACTTTTCTCCCTGGATATTCTTAAGGTTGCTTTATTTAGGGCTTCGAAGATAATTTCAATATGTTTCATATGCTCATCAGCCGATGATGAATATATTAAAACGTCATCAATATAGACATAGGCAAATTTTCCAATGTAATCGCGAAGTATTTCATCTACGCATCTTTGAAAAATGGCAGGAGCATTTTTTAAACCGAAAGGCATTCTTTTGTATTCATAATGTCCACCTAATACAGAGAAAGCTGTCTTTTCCTGATCAGAGTCTTTAATTTTTATTTGATGGAATCCTGATTCCAAATCAAGTGTCGTAAATAGCGAAGCCTGTCCTAAATTTTGCAGTACTGTAGTAATATCTGCTATAGGATATCTGTCTGTAATTGTGTTTTTATTTAGCTTTTGAAAGTCTACGTCCATTTTACGCTTGGGTTGACCAGATTCGTCTAAACCTTTTTTTGGGACTGTCCAAATCGGTGAGTTAAAAGGGCTATTACTTTTTGAAATGATACCCTCATCAAGTAATCTTTTAACTTCCTTATTGACAAATTCATTGTCAGCTATTGGGTATGGGTACTGTTTTGTATAAATGGGATCTTCTGTCACAGTTCTAATTGTCGCCTCTAGCAGATTTGTAAAAGGTAATGGCCCAATGCCATTGTTTTCTTCCATTAACTCATCTATTCTTCTTCTATAATTTTCATATTTTTCATTAACTAAATAATTAAGTTTAACTGTTTCTTCTGCCCCTAATTTAAGTATCATTTTATCTAAATCTATTTTTCCTTTTAATGTCCTTAAACCTTTGTAACCCAATAATATATCAAAATCTTTTAATTCATTTGTTTCATAAAAATCTAATACTTTGTTAAATATTTTAGCAGCTTGTTTCTTTTTCAAAATGGATGTACCGTGAATTTAATAAACCTTAAGATTTTCTTTTAAATTTTCTGATTCTCTTAACTTAATATTCGAATTTACATAATTATGGGTTGCGCCTGTGTCAACTAGTACAAGATAGTCTCTGCTACCGTCTGACAAGGTGAGACAAGGCAACCCGTATCTTAGTTTTAAATGCTTAAAAGGATTTTTTTCTTTATTACTTACAATATTTGAGGAGTTTCCGATTTCTACATACATGTCATCTTTGTCATCTTCCATGCATAGGTTGTTCATTCTCATAGTTTTTTGTTGCTGATAGCTGCCACTGGGTTCTCGTCGCCTTTTAGCTATATTGGAGTTGTAAGTACCTTGTTGGTTGAAGCTCGATTGCTGATGGTTATATCGTTGTTGTTGTGTTGATCTGTTGTTGATCCAAGGTTTTGATACAAACTGTCGAGTGTTTCCTGATGATATATCCATTGGTTCTGGACGAGTACAATTCTGTTGATGATGGTGTTCATGTTGTTTGAATATTGTTATATTCGGACGCCTTTGAAATTCTTGTCTAGGTTGATGCTTTGGACGAGAATATCCTTCCTGCCAAGGTTCTTCATAACTTAGATTTAGTCGCCTGTGTTCGTTATCATGCTCAATTGTCCTTGCGATTGCATATGCATGTTCTAAATCTTTAATTTGATTACCATATAGAGTGGATCTTATATAAGAGTTTTTTATTCCATCCTTAAATACTCTAACTGCTTCCTGAACAGCTTCGTTCATCATTATTTCAACTGTAGTGTCTGGGTAACCAGACATTGACAACTTTGATGTTATTAATGTTAATGATTTGTTTATATCATCATGATATTGCGAAAGGGTTTTGTTCCCTTGTGTTATTCTTTTTAGTTCATCTTGTAATACATAGAGTGGTCGATGGTCTGCATACGTATAATCCAGACGATTTTTTATGGCCTCCCAGTTAAATATAGTATTGTGGTTAATTAAGACGTCTGAGGCTGGACCTCTAATTTTTGTCTTTACAATAGATAGTGCCTCACAATATCTGTTTGATGCCTCGTGCTGCTTAATACTATCCATCAGTCTACACACATCTCCCCTCCATGATCTGTATTCAAACTGGTTACCCTTGAATTCAGCCAATGCTTTGAATATATCCAAGTTTATTTCACCCGGTGAGTTGTACGTCATACCGATGGGATGCAGAGGTTGTATTGCGACTGGAGCCGGAGGATTTGTTGGCAGTTGACTCACTTTATTTTCGAGTTGCTGATTCTTTGAGACCAAGTTTTCTATGGTCAATTGCATTAGTGCAATTTGTTGTGTTAGTGCTTCCATACTGTTTAGTTGATTAGTCGTTGGTTCCTTTTCCAATCTTATTCTGTTGTTATCGAAGTTAGCTTGCCTTTTCTTCGACATAAGTATTTTAGTCTTCTCTATTTTTTCTAGAGCACGAATTTACTTTATCGTGGTCAGAGTTCACAAGTTAGACCTTCCTTTGCCTAAGTTGTGCTTCACTAGAGTCTTTGGGTTACTTTCCAAGAGTCAGTGTTTGTTATTTTGTAGTCCTTATTAGGGATAGCTTTCCCAGATTTGCTCTTCGGAGAATAACAATATGTTAGTCTCCTGGCAGGATCGCCAGTTAAGGTTTTCACACCTTTCTTGAGTAAAAAAGAAAAATATCTCTTTTTTTTCCTGAACGACAAACGTTCGTCTTTATTCGGTATATTTCTCTTAAAAACTAAAAACAAAAATGTTTCTTAAAGACTATTTATACTACTTGTTTATTTATGTATTAGTAACAGTGTTTTTTTTCATAATTAGGTATTTTTCTTAAAGTAGATATTGTTATCAGTTAGCACATGTGTTTGGGTATTATTATTCCTAATTGCTTACTTACTGTTTACAAAGCATATGGTTTTGTACATCATGGGTTTTTCCATCAATTATATTATCATTATGATTCAATGCTGGACTTTGTACGTCTGTCTATGTCTTGTAATTACGTTTGTAAATATAATATAATTTTGTTGTTGTATATAAGACACGACATCTTAACTCGCTGCAACACTGATCTAAAAACTAACACAATGCGCAATATCAGAGTTGTAAAAAGTAAGCTCTCTTACTTTCACCATCTGTCCTCTCTCTCACTATCCCTTTCCCAAGGAAGGTAACACACCTACGGGTTGATAGGCATACTAATTGCCTGAGTGTTACTTCTCTTAAAAAAAAATAAATAAATTCTCACTCATAATTTTTGTTTAAATTTTAGTGTATTGAAAAATCCTATTTTAAATAAAAAAACGTTAGGTCACATAATAAAATAATATTCGTCTTGAAATTCTTAGGTTTACTTTAAGTCAGTTCCTTAAAACTTACAAGTTATGAGTTTGAAAGGGCTACAAAAAAACTAGCCGTCAGATCGAAGTATTTCTTTTTAATTTGATTGTAACATTTAGTTCAACATTTAAAAATACCACTGCATATTGCATGAAGAGTATGTTTACAATTTGACGTTTTTCGCAAAATCCCCACAGTGCGACGCTTCTGTGTCTACGGTAGAAATGTGTTTTTCACTCTTGTAAGGTTTCTGTTTTTCTGCTGCGTCAGTGATATAGAGATTGAAGGGCCCCATTTACTTGTCCCGTGGTACTTGCTCGTTTTAGTTTATCGGTGAGTCCTGCATACTTTTCGTGGTGTAGTGAAAGATCTGGTTTGTTTTTAGGTGCCCTGCAGTTGCGCTGAAAGTAACCGCTCTTACCACAGTTATAGCTTTTAGTCTGTCCGTATTTTGTCTTTCAGCCAATTCATGCTTCACTAACTCCTTAAAGCTTGAAACTAGTTTATTTTCATTTTCGACAGCCTTCATATTTCGCACCTTTGCAGATGGTTGCATTTTCTGTTCTATAAAGAATTTTGTTTCTTTTCCTTTTATTATTTGCATTTGAAACAAGTTATAAAGTGTGCTTTTTTATTGGTGTGGATGTGTGTTAGTAAACAAAAACAGTCCGTTAACGCTCCGACACTACCTGTATTATTCTACCATGATATGCAGATATTTTGTAAACAGCAAACATTAAAGTCGATACAATATTTTGTACAGCCGACGGTTGTATTTTCACCGCCGTCGTTGAAATTTGTTTAATGTTAGTAGATTTTGGTCGCCGTCAACGATATTTGTGACTAGCGTTCTCAACGTATAAAATTTCATTTTAGCTTGAAGTTGTATATAATGACATTTCTAAATTAACGACGTAAGCTCTTCTTATAGTTTTCGACATGAGTTATAGACACACTTTTTTCTCACTTTTCAAAAAACGTTCGAATTTTTGGTTTCACATCTTTTCGACGCGAGAAATTCTCGCCAAAGGTACAGAACATTGGTACTGGATAAGTAAGTATCCTGTAGAGACTCATTTGGTTTTAGTGTCCTACTTTCCAATTTCACTCGGTATATTTTGCGTTTGTGCTCACCGCTATACTTACATTCCGGTGCCGCCTTTATGTCGTCATAACTTATCTCTGTGGCATTTTCCTGACTACCCCATTAATTTTTGCTGGCAGCTGTATCTAACTTGAAGGACGTTAAATAGGGGCCCATCAAAGCAAGGTGTTTTTATTGTACTAAAAATCTCTGGGAAAACACGCATTGGTCTTTTTTGACACTGGCTATGATTATGAATTTACACTAATTATTTCTAGATCTTTAATTTTTGTCTCTAAGTCAGATAGTTTTTCGTCGAATTTACCGACTTGCATTTCATACCATCCATTGTTTATGGCCTCAAAATATACTTTAAGTTTTCTTTTTTTAAACGTTTGCTTGTTCAGGTTCTTTTAATTGCTAAAAAATAACTGTTTATTTGTTTACCAATAGGAATAAATACACATTATCAAGTAATTCAGGCATATTCTACAAAAGTAGTGAAAATGAAAAGTAAACTTTTCATTTTTGATGTTCTGGAAGAGTAGAATATATTTGTATTGAATATTGAAACTCAAATGTAAAAAGAAGAATGCAGAATATAAATATTTAAACTGAAGTGATTTCAATCCAATTCTACTTCAAAGTGGAATGTAGAACATACCGGACTGTCTTTACTTATCGAAATTCCAGTACTTATATTAAGGTTCTTGAACTTCATAAAAAAGTCTACAGCTTTACCATAAGAATCAAGTTTGAAAAGCGCTGTTTCTGTAACGTAATGTAGATTGCCTGCAGTAGATTTTAGAATTTGTGTTTGTTGCAAATGTAGTTGTGCGAAAGAACAAATACTTTTGACATCGTGGGACTGCCTTTAACTTTATACTTGTAACACAAAATCGCTTGTTTGGAAACTTTTTTGTTTAGTTGAGAAATATAATAGCATTTTAACACATATTTAATGAATGGTGTCTGCTTCAAAACTGCTAAACGTCAAACTTCTAGAGCGGACAATGAAAAACTTCTAGCCGAAGTTCAAGAAAATTCTACAGCCAGTAATGGGAAATTTCAAGAAACTTCTGAAGTCATAAACAAGAGAGTGGATGGCTTTGTAAGTGAATTTGACGAAAATCTCTCTATACTGGAGAAAAAAATGGCGGAGGTGGAAGCTACCGGTGACGAGAAATAGCAGGACCTGGAAACAATAATTAATAATCTGCAGTGTCAAGGGGGTCCCCCTTCCAGAAGTTTCAAGGAGAATAAAAACACCTTGCTTTGATGGCAGTGCGCCATTTAATGTCTTTAAGTTCCAGTTCGACACAGTGGCCAGAAGAAACGCATGGGGTAGCGAAGAAAAGGCCATATAGTTGAATTTGGCGTTGAAAGGCACAGCGGCAGAGGTACTTGAAATCGTACCAGTGAGCCGCAGGAACAGCTATGACGAAATAATGGCGGTGCTGCAGCGTAAGTAGGGCGGCAAACACAAGCGCGAACTGTACCGTAAGGATTTGCGAGATAGAGCGCAGAAGCCAAATGCGTCTCTACAGGATTTTGCACTTGAAATTGAGCGGCTTGTGCAGCTGACGTACCCAGGAGAAAATCATCCATTTTTGGATGACTTCAAAATGGAGGCGTTTGTAAACGGAATTCGTGATCCGGACGTCAAGCTGGCAAGTGGATATATCAGTGGTGAAAAACACATTTTAACCACAGACAGAGGAGCGTCGCAGTCCATTATCAGACCCGATATAGTGAAGAGCAAGTGTGAGCCATTGAGCAATGCACGACTGCGCACAGCTACCGGGGAGCCTGCCACTGTCTATGGTAAAATTGAAGTGAAGGTGACTATTGCCAATATTACAGTCAAACTGTATGTATTGTTGCCGATATTGTTGACGAGGTTATCATTAGTGCCGATTTTATGATAAGCCATGGCATCAATCTGCATATGGGGCAATAAGTTATGGTTTGGCGTAACATTGAAATACCTCTGGATATTGGCTATGAAAACCACATAAGGAAACTTGTTGCCGTTGAATATCAAGTTATTACAGCATTCTCAATCTTTATTATGAATGGAGATTGTGTGGAGAACCGGTTGTGGGTAGTAGAACCAGTAGAAATTAAGGCCAACGTTATAACAGCAAAAGCCCTCGTTAAAACTTGCAAAGGTGGAAGTGTCCCTATAAGAGTGCTTAATTTATCTGGCCATGAGCGCGTCATTAACGATAATAAATTTCAAGAAAAATCTTCAACCGGCCAAGGAGCGCGAATTATTTGACGAGCATGTGGGACTAGCAGCTAATGATAGAAATAAAGCCAAACAGCTGCTAAAAAGGCATGCCTGCGTCTTCGCCCTAAAAACTCAAAGCCAAGGCAGAACGGCTATAGTAAAACACGAAATAAATACTGGCGAAGCGAGGCCAATAAAACGGGCACCCAGAAGTGTACCTCTGGCACAACGAAATGAGGTTAAGGAGCCAGTCAACGAAATGGAACGGAGTGGTTAATCGAACCATCTTCACGTCTTTGAAGCTCGCCTGTAGTCTTAGAAGGCGGTGCCAGATTCTGTGTCGACAACAGGAAGTTAAACGACGTCACTAAGAAGGACAACTACCCGCTATCGAGAATTGATGACACCTTGGTCAACCTGGCTGGATCAAAATGGTCTTCTACCTTAGACTTGCTAGAGTGGCTATTGGCAGGTAGAAATTGCGGAGCAGGAGAAAGAGAAAACTGCTTTCAGTGCAAGCGATGGCTTATGGAAGTTTTAAGTTATGCCATTTGGGCTCTGCAACGCTTCGGCCACATCGGACATATCTTAAAAGGACATGCTTTGTGTACCTTGATGACATAATTGTGATGGGGAGACTTTTGACGAACACGTCAAAAACCTGGCTGAAGTGCTTCAGCGAATATCAGCGGCTGGACTAAGGCGTAGCGCAAAGAAATGCTCATTATTCCAGAAAGAGGTGAAATATTTGGGTCATCGCGTTACGGCAGACGGTATTTCAACGGATGAAGATAAAATACGACCAGTAAAGGACTGGCCTCGTCCGAAAAATCTTCATGATCTCCGCAGCTTTCTGGCTATTACAGCCGAATACTTTCAAAGCCCGAAAGGAACTATTGTGTGACGCGGCAAGAGTTTCTAGCAGTTTTAGTAAACGTTATCGAAAAGGTCGAAACGTAACAATATGTAATAAACTAACAAAATTAAAACTATATTTAAGTAATAAAAATCTTATGCACGATACAAATTTGATAAGCATGCGATACAAATTGGAAACAATTTTGCAGTTTTTTTTCAAATGAACAATAAACAAACTAGAGATGTAATTATTTATATTTCTATACACAATTTTCCCATATCTAGCAGCGCTGTTTTATCTTTCATCGTAAAAATAAGTCCAAACTATTTAGTAATTAACTAGAAATCGATTATTAAGTGAAGTGAATTATAAGTTGTTAGCTACAAAATTTGAAATCGTATGATATATATGTATGAATATACATATGGGCAAATCCTGCGTGACGAACAATACATTCGTACGCGTTTACACATTAATATATAAAAATTTCTTAGTCTTTCAAAAGAGGTATCTTCATCTTATGCCTGGTGTTTCATAGGATATAAGTGTACTTTCGAATGGCATAAAAAATAATTTTTTTGTAGGTTTTTGTTGCGAAATAATTGATCACAATATTTTGTGACAGACGCTACCAAAAACGGAAGTAACTTTGAAAGTTAAAGTGTGCTTTCGTAATTTTTAGCGAATTTTTCATAATAAAGCACACAAAATATAGTTCCTCAAAGAACGATGAATATAAGAGAATTCAAAAATAACTTATTTGCAGCCAAAAAATGTTGTCGATTTTTTTCAAAAGACGTGAACCATTTGTGACGCACGCCACGTGACGCACGTTACATTTTTTCTATCCTATTTTCTATTCTGAAATTTCATACCTAATTTCAATGTTTCCAAAATAGTAAACACAAAAATTTTTTGTTTCTGCTATGAAATTAGAAGATCTGAAGTAGGGTAGGATATGGTAATAATTTATGCATTATTGGTCGTCGAAATACATTTATTTTCAGGCCTGTTCTGTAAATCACGAGGGGTCAAATCACGTGTTTGCTAAAAATTAAAAGCAGTTATTTTAGTGCTCTGTAAATCGTACGATTCATGACATTCGAAGCTCGAATAAAATATTCCATTGTGAACACCAAAAACGTAAAAATCAGTAATAAAAACAACAATAATAAGAATTTATTTTTGTAAATTAGTGGTTTGAAATAACCGTGATTTTAGAACAGGCCTGTTTATTTATATTTATATATCTAGTCTAATATTCCATAAAAAATAAAAAATAAGTTGGATCACTTTAAAATAATTTTGGTTGGTGGACAGTTTCTGAGACTTGCCCATATATCAAAATTGAATTTTTTTCAAAACTAACAAATTGTTTCAGAAAAATATATTTCTCAGTTAAACACAATTTTCCTCTTTGTTGCAGAATTTTTTAATTGTATATTAGATATTTGCATTCAGAAATTTGAATGTATAAATACTTATATATACATATATATACATATATATATATAAATATATATATATATATATATATATATATATATATATAATATATATATATATATATATATATATATACATATATAATTTAAATTCAACTTAAATTTAAATGAAAATTAACTAAATGCGTATTTAAAGTCATAACTGGGGGTAAGAGTATCGACCAGTATTGAAATAAAATACAAATGAAAAATATTGAGTAGTTTTGAGTGATTAAAAACATTAATTGAAATATATTATATAATATACATATATTTATTTTTAGCTTAATTTTCCTGAAAACTTTGGATGTAGATGCTGGTCAAAATAGCATTTTAGAATATACCATATTGGATGAAATATCAAGACAAATTTTCCAAATAGATTCATCAACTGGGACGATAAAGCTCCTGCAAAAATTAGATTATGAATCTAAAAAATTTTTTGAATTTAAAGTTGTGGTGAGTACAATATGTGTAGCTTTACAATCAAACGATACCGAAACTTGAAACCAATCAGATTGTTTTTTGAATAACGATATGAAACCAATCAAATTGTTTTTTGAATAACTATACTTGAAAACTAAAATCGTTCTTGAAAATCATTCTATTTAATAGATATAAGTAAGCGCAGTCTAAATTTTCAGTTTTTAAAATATTGGTGATATCGACGAATTATATTTTACGCCATTTACATTTTTTTTTGCAATATTTCGTGGAACTGGCTTGGAATATTTTTATTTTACGAAATATCGAATTGTTTCGAAAATAAAAAGATATAATACAAAATTAATTTCGAAGTAGACCACAAATGGTCTACGCTCGTCAGTTGTTGATGATTCTGTCAAACATTAGGTCTACTTATCATTCAATCACTGAAAAACGCGCCACCACCAATGTTTGCTCCAGACTTTAGTGATTTGTTGCAGTCGACTTGTAGTTATAGACTTCCATTCTTAATAATCGCTAGCATCTGACTTAGGCTAGGTTCCCCTGCACAAGGAAAATAACTTTGAAACATTTTCATAATTATAAGAAACTGTATCCGTTGCTAAACTTATTCAAAACTGCCAAAAAAGTAAATCTGCTGGCTCATAATCCAGGAGAATAATAACAAAAAAGTAAACATATTAAAAATAATCAAAAAGCAGCCAAAGCGTAAGAATCATGTAATCGTGTTAGTTTATCTAATAATTTTGTATTCGTGTTGCTTAAAGTGATTTTAGGGGGCATGCTTTTTACATCTGATTTGTCAAATCTCCCATTGCAAAACTTATTTATGTCGTATGATACCTTTCAAACATTGATTATGCGAAAAGACAGATGAGAAAATTTTAATTGACAATAATTTAATTATTTGACAAATCAATTGTCATCAGCTGCGCAAAAATATAGAAAGAAAAAGTAGAGGTTATGTCAGACGTAATTATAAATGTATGTTTAAAAGCAAAAATTGAATATCCAACAAATTTTACGTTCATGCGAAGTTCCATCTGAGTCACATGACATGTTAGATGTTAAAAGCGGACCATCTAAAACCATTTCTAGACTCCTGCGAGTAAAACTTTTTGATTTTCTGTTTATTGGAAACTGCTCGATGCTGAATGTGGGACATCTATTCCCATATTAAATTGTAATAAAATGTGGGAAGATATAATAAAATGTATATTATTTTGTTTACGTACAACACTGAACCTACTTTGGGAATAAGGGAGTAATTTTAAAAAGATCCCAATGTTGATGAAAAAAATAGCAAACGTAATAGTCACGCGATCAAATTTTCTTTCAAATTTTAAATTTTCTTAAACTTTTTTTACCATACTTTTAAAATTTGTATGTGCAAAAATCTTGAATGAGAATTGGAAAATAATTTGATAGTGTGAATGCAGCGTAAGCAAAATTAATTCATTGTTAACGGAGAGAGAACAACGTTGCGGTGCTTTTATAGGTGTTTTGTCATCGCCAGGGCAACCAAAAATATGCTCTAAAATAGGGGCTTATGCGCATAAAAAAATAATGTAAAAAACAGATAGAATGCTCTTAAAATGTAAAAAATATGCTTTAAAAAAGTTTTCTTTTAAAAAAAAAATTATAAAATTTTATTTAAAAAATATTGAAAAAATAAATACCAATGACAGACATATGGCTTACATATCATGGTGCACATACTATGGGTTTTTATACTATTTTAGTGTGACAGACTTGTAGTATGTGCAGTACTATATTGGTTTTTACATTTGTTTATATATTTAAAAAGGCAAGTCAACCAGGTGGTACCGTTTCTACAACAATACAAAATTTGTTGTAGAAAATATCTGGGCGCACTTTCAGCACAGATAAATCTTGAAGAAAATGTTAAGCGCAATATAAAACTGAATACAATAATTGATAGTCTCAAATAATGCGTGATTTGAATACATCATCAACATGCACGAATATTAAGAAATTTGGATAGACTCAGGCTAGTCAGCTGATATAGTGTTGTTACTACCTAGCTGCACAGTTGACTCAGTTCTTATTGAACACAGAAAAAGCTGTGTTAAATGAGATACCACATTTATACTACATACATTTTCATAGTATACGAACCATCTTTATACCATTTTGTTCGACGGTTTAATTGTAGTTTAGCTTGACACACATATAGTATACTGTACTATTGTAGTATACAAATCCTATGTCTGTCTGGGCTATAATACAACATATAGTACACACATACTAATTTATGTAAGATAAAATATGAACTAAATTTTACTTTCTGAGCAAATTTGTACAAGTATAAGTCTGAGAAATATATTGGCTTAATTCATGTTGGAATTGCAATAAATTACGGCGTGTTGACCTTAATTCTCAAAAAAAGCTCTGGATGTTGCTTCTAAAAATATTTTTATAAGAAAAACTTCTTTCTACATCCACTGAATTCATTGGAGCATATTTAAGGTTATGTCAGTGACTGTAGAGTATTTATTTAAGTACAAAATGTATTTATACTTTCAAAGTACTTGCTGTAAGTAAGATAAATGTATGTATGTACATCATATTAGGTATGTTGGTATGTAGCTTACTGATCGATTTACTTTTTGTCAAGTAATTACTCCGTTAAACCTAAAGGCGACAAACCTACATATATGTATCGGGTGTTTTTTTTAGAGGTATAGAACTTCGAATTGAAATAAAACACAAGAAAATCGTTTTAATGTCCATCAATTTGGCTTTATTGGAAGGATAATTTTATGCCATTAATGTTTAAATATGATTTCGGGCATGTGGCCGCCGCGGCTGGCTCGAATAAAGCCAATTCTACAGGTCCAATTTTCAACCACTTTTTCGAGCATATGGGGCCGTATGTTGGCAATAACGCCACGAATGTTGGCTTCCAAGTCCCCTAACGTTTCTGGTTTGTTGGCGTAGACGAGCGACTTCACATATCCCCAAAGAAAATAATCCAATGGTGTCAAATCACACGATCTTGGTGGTCAATTGACAGGTCCATTCCGCGAAATTATGCGCTCATCGAATGTTTCCTTCAATAAATCGATTGTGACGTGCGCTGTGTGGCATGTAGCGCCGTCTTGTTGGAACCACAACTCATCCACATTGATGCCATCCAATTCGGGAACAAAATAGTCGGTTATCATGGCTCTATACCGGTCTCCATTAACGGTAACTGACTCTCCAGCATTATTTCGGAAGAAGTATGGCCCAATGACTCCACTAGCCCATAGAGCTCACCAAACAGTCAGTTTTTGTGGATGTAATGGCGTCTCAAGGGTCTCATGTGGATTCTCTTCACTCCAAATGCGGCAATTTTGCTTGTTGACGTAGCCATTCAACCAAAAATGAGCCTCATCACTGAATAAAATTTTGCGATTAAAATCAGCATCGAGATCAATCTCATTTTCGGCCCATACACCAAAATCACGACGCATTGCATGGTCTCGCGGCTTTAATTCTTGCACAAGCTGGATCTTGTAAGGTCGCAAGCCAAGATCTTTGCGCAAAATCTTCCATAAAGTTGATGGACAAAGCTCCAATTGCTGTGCACGGTGGCGAATCGATTCATTCGGGTCCTCTTCAACACTTTGCTCTACAGCGGCAATTGTTTCTTCGGTGCGCACTGTTCGACGTCTCTGCGGATGCGTATTATCACATAGAGTAAACGTAGTGCGAAAACGATCCATGGTTAACCGAATTAATCGCTCTGATGGACGATTATGTCGACCATAAAATGGACGGAGCTTGCGGTAAACTTCGCGAACTGAACCATTATTTTCGAAATAAATTTGCACGATTTGCAAGCGTTGTTCTTTTGTCAACCTGTTCAACCAAACTAAATATTAATCACTTGACAGCTGACAAAATGGCCGCCAGTTAAAAAAGTGATGCCAACTTAAAGTTCTATACCTCAATAAAAAACACCCTTTATATTAATAATACTGGTTTTGCGAGAAGTGAAATTGTACTCGTACTTAGGTTAAGGTATAAGAAGTAAAAACGAAAACAGAGTCACTCATCAAACTAAGGAGCTACCTACCAAACCTGTAATTAATACATAAGCCTGTAATAAATATTTAAAATAAATAAATTACTTTTAAGAAGCCAAATTGTTGAGTTTCTTACAGTGACAAATCAGTTTGCTGTAGTAAATTCGCTTGGAACGCCATCTAGATGTCAAATCGACTTTCATGCGAGTTCAGTTTGCCGTAGTCGATTTGCTGAGCGCCATCTGGTTGTAAATTTTTCATTCACACATAAAAAAATAGCTAGAATATAGTTATAAAAAAAGTAGTTATATTAAAAGTGAAATATGCTCTTAAAAAGTAAAATATGCCTTTATGGGAGCAAAAATGCTCTTAAAATAATCTTAAAACTGAAATATGCTCTTTAAAGTAAAATATGCTTTTATGGCCAAAATATGCAAATATATGCAAAACTAGGCTCTAACAAATCGATGCCAAAATTCTTAAAAAGTTCTGAAACGGATAAATAACCAGCTGATATGTTTGTAAGGCATCCAGCAAAAAATATATATCATATTTTTGGTTGCCCTGGTCATCACCGACGTTATTACTTATACGTATGATTGTGTCTGCTTGTGCGCGCTGCTTTTGATATTGTGTCAGACATAGTAGAATAATATGGGTAGTGTCGAAGCTACAAAAACACTGCTTTTAGGTTCGAAGCTGTCAAAAAGCAAAAAAGAAAAATGGCAAAAATTGTATATTCACATGTGTGTTTGGTTGCATTTTCTGTTCTATAAAGAACTTTGTTTCTTTTCCTTTTGTTATGTGCATTTGAAACAAATGTTAAAGTGTACTTTTTTAGTACATAATCAAATTTTGACAGCTGCGAACCAAAAGAAAAGTCCGTTAACGCTTCGCTACTACCTGTATTATTCTACCATAGTGTCAGAGAAATATTGTGTGCGTGTTGTTGGCGATTTTGGATCGTTGTATTGCTTTTGTTTGAGAATTGTTGTTGTGTATGTATTAATATTTCTTTTTGAGTTTTCTTTATTTTATTTACTGGAAAGTTTTTGTTAATTGTTTGGTCACAACAAAAATGTATTGTTACGTTTTGACCTTTTCGAAAGCGTTTCCTTCTTCGGTTCTTTTAATTTGTCAAAAATAAAATACAAACACAAACGCATCTGTATTTATATATTACACTTTAGAATAAAATATACGAAGTTCGCCATTCTGTGTCTCTTACATTACTAACCCAATCTGTTGGGCAGCATCGCTTTTTATATGCACATACGTGTTGCCGTGTTAAGTTTCAGGTTCTCGAACGTAGTAGAAAAATTACTGAGAACACTGAGAGAACACTGAAGATGGCACATAGCCGAAACCGGTCTGTTTATCAACCAAATTTGACGTGGGATGACGGAAATTCATTCCAAATTGCATCAAACCCCGTCGGAAGAAAAACACAACACTTAGTAGAAAAATCCTCACCAGAGGATTATTATTCAGCTATGTATATAATGATTGTTTTACTTTGTATGTGAATGTAGTTAAATTACAGACAGCATGTAGATGATAGTAACAATTTTATAATGTGGATGGTGAATGGCAAAATGTTGCTATTAAACTGCCGCTGAAGCTTAAAGTTACTATGAAGACTTTTCATACAGATTTCTCGAATAATCTTGTAGATTATCGTTGCTGTTTCTAGAACTTTGTTGAATGTTCTATTTTCGTTATTTTGAATTATAGTGCTGCCAAATCTTGCACACACGGTTGATTAAACTGTGCTTAACCATCGCTGTATTTTTACGTTCGTTATATTTGAATCTGCATTTAAATTTTGCAACAGCATTTATTATTATACTTGCCCATTTAATCTATTTATTTTATAAGTACTCGATTAGTCTTCTAATTTTTCCTACACTAATGTTTTTTTGCTCTGTTAACTTAATAACATTAAATACTTACATATGTATGTAGGTACCTTCTTGAATTCTTACTCTTCTGTATCATTATCTAGCGATCATGTAAATTGTCATTGCTTAACAATCATTAAAACGAGAACATTAAATTCGGAGTTTTTAATTGTAGTACACACATTCATAATATGAACTTTATATGCTACAGTATGTATTTTATTGCGTTGTTTTTTATTGAAATAATATTTTTGACGAAAAAATATTTTTTAGAACTTTCAATTTGTAAGTTCTTAACTGGCGCCCGAGCAGTTAATTTTAAAAGTCGGTAACTAGGCTCCGTAGTATTTTCGTGCAGCCTTATGTCGCAAGGATAAAATCCGTAAAGGACAATAAAAACATCAGTAAAGTATAAGTTGTAATAAATAAAATTCGTAAAGTGCAAGTGCTGATAAATGACATCCGTAAAATATAATAACTAAACAAGGACTTGCGAAAAGAAATCAAAATTAGTGGACAAATTCCATAAATTAAGAAAGACATCAATTCCTAAAGTAAAGTGACATTGGAAGAGCAGGTAAACAAGGCAATACAGTATAAGAAGGAATGCATACATATTCAAAAATATAAAAATAAAGAAAAATATTCTGAAAATAAAAATAAATTAAAGCAAACATTTTAAAACAAAATTAGAATATAAAAGTTACTATGCAGCCAAAAAATAAAGTGATCCTTTGAAGAGAAGCATATCATATTCGACTACAGAAGTTATCATCAAATACGATGTCTGAAGAGGTTATCTCAGCTAGAGTGACGGAAGTAATAATCGGTGCCTCTATAAAGAAATCACCCAAAGAAGAAAACATCGAGGAATAAATCAACGTCCTTAGAAATCAAGGAACGCAGGTGATCCAAGAAACTCTTAATCCAAATGCAGGATTAGTAAGCGTTAGCGACCAACCAGTAGATAAATGGGGGGAAAATCTAAGCGATATGGACAAAATACAGGGCGTTGTGAAATGCCTAAAAGAATTCTCTGTGCAACCAGCAGAGTATAATTTATGCAAGAAAAGTGTAGAAAGACAATATATGAGCCTATAAAGGGAAGGCGTAATCAGAAATAAGATCACAGAGAACGCTGACATTACAATCGTACAATATAATACTAAATTGGTATGCGATCTCGCAATGCTTAATCACACACCTTTCTACTGTAGAATATCAGATGAAAGCTCTGGTACAGGGTAGTATTAGCATCAACAAATTTTACCAGAGAACGTATCATATTTATACTTGCACATCTCGAAATAGGAAACGAACAACAGTTAGGTGAGGATAAGAAGTTCGGAGAACCAACGGACTCTCATTTGTTATCATTATTAGCTCTTCATTGCCATACTTCGTGGTAAAGACGGAGAGCGGAAAAACGCTAAAATTTTTGCTGGATACAGGATTAGTAAGAAAGCGTATAGTAAATAAAAAATCATATTTTGCCAGATCAAAAAATAAAAATTAGTGAGCATACATTTGTAAAACTGTTTAAAATTGATAATAAGATGAAATAATGTCCCCTTTAAAAACATTCGACGGTATTTTAGGGAACGATGCCCCTTAGAGAATGTAGCTATCCATACCAATGAAAATATTATGGTATTAAGAAATGGTTTCAAAGTAAGTGTTATGCAACTCTCAACGCAGTGTGTAAATGCAATAAATATTAAACAGAAGTATTTGTCAATTGAACAAAAGAAAGCAATGGAAAAATGTGTACACGGAGTGTTATTCTGCTTCATCACAATCTGAAGTGGAGAGTCAAGTAGAAAAGCTTCTAAAATATGGAATTATAAGACTATCTAGGTTTCCTTTTAATTCCCCAAAATTTTTTTTCTGTCCTCGATTCAAAAGGAAATAACTGCGTTTAGTATTAATAATGGCTGCCATTTGGCTTAAAAAACGCGCCGCCAATTTTTCAGCGCACGCTTGACAATATCCTACGGGAATACATTGGGAGATGTGGTTATGTTTACATAAACGACATCATTATATTAGCAAGTCAGAAGACGAACATTTTGTACACTTAAAAAACATATTCAAAGCTTTTGAAGAATCCGATATAAAGGTAACTTCTTCAAAGAAGTTGTAAAACTTTTAGGATACTTACTACACCTCATGGGATAAAAACTAATCAGGAAAAGGTTAAAGCTATACACAATTTTCCGGGACAACAAACCCTTAAAGATCTTTGTTGCCTTCTTGGCATGTCAGGTTTATCAGGGACTACGCAAAACTTGCTAAGCCCATGACATCCGTTTTAAGAAGGGAGAGAGCATGAACGTCCAAAAATAAATCCGCGAAATTAAGAATATGTTTAAGTGATGACGCTAAGGATTCTTTTACAAAAATCAAGAAAGCACTCAGCTCCGCAAATATTATACTTGCCTACCCAGATTTTAGCAAATAATTTGAGCAATCCTTTCACAAAATAGTAAGCCAATATCATTTATCTCTAGAACTCTGAATAACACGAAAGAGCATTATGCAGCTAACGAAAAAGAAATGTTAGACACAATATGTGCTCTGAATTCTTTGAGGAACTACCAATATGGGTCGGTTAAAGCTAAAATAATCAGACCACTAACCACTAACATACATACAAAAATAGGAAAGAGAAGATGTGGAAGACTACACTTGAAGATACAGTAATGAAATGTTTTACAAGCCAGACAAGGAAAACGTCGTAGCAGATGATCTATCTATGATAACGGAACAAGAATTGCACACGTTATCAAGAGCCACGACGTCAGATGAAAGTTCGGCGCATAATGTAATTTTTAGTGTTGAAACACCTATAAACGCCAGAACAGAGATTCGATATTATCATTCCAATTTAAAATAATTTTTCCCACATACCACCGTCATATTATTACAACACAAGGCTATTGCCAAGAGATATTTAAATCCATCAGTGATAAACTGTATTAAAACAGATGAACCAACTACGATGAGAATGCAAGAATCGTACCCATTACATTTTCAGAAATATAAGATAATATTAACGCAAGTAATGGTAGAGGGTATAACTAGTGAAGAAGAATAGGAGAGCATCATAGTGAGGGTACATAATAGGGTACACAGAAACTGTAAAGAAAATCGTACACAAGTTCTTGAAAGGTACTATATTCCATCAATGGCAAATAAAATTAAAAGAATTATAAAAGGATGCATAACATGTAAAGAAATACAGTATGATCGTCACCCAATGAAACCTCGAATTCAACCAGTGGTATGTATACTGCAATCGATAAATTTTCCAAATACGCTGTGGCGAAACCCACAAAGTCCAGGGATGCAGAAAACATACGACACCCTTTAAGAGACATCCTTTTTGCACTCATTGCTGAAACGTTGGTCATAGACAACGAAAAATCTATTTATTCAGAATCTATTAAGTTTATGATCGAAAATGCGGTCGGAAAAGAAATTTTTCGAATAGCTCCGTATACAAGCTGCTCTAATGGTCAGGTTAAACGATTCCATTCAAGGCAACAGGAAATAATGCGTTGCATGCAGTGAGAACGAATACGCCATTCTTTCCAGAAATTATAAGAAAGGGCAGTAAAAGAGTATTATTTTTCAGTCCACACGGTTACGGTTAAAAGACCAATAGAAATATTGTTTGGTAGAAATATGAGTAGCTAGCAAGGGACAGGGAGGAAACAGTGAAAAAACTCTAGGAGACTAGCAGTTACTGCTCAGCATCTTAACATACAGGACCTCACAAACAACAAGGGGAACATATCCATTAAGACAGGAGAACTCGAAGAGGCGATATCTTTAATTTCCAATAATCTCAGCACATTAAAGGAAATGACATTTGAGGACGAGCGACTTCTGGATATGGAAAATAAAAATCTAATACAGTTGCCAGCAAGAGTAAATAATATACACTTTCACTCTAAGCCGAAACAGGAATTAATTAACTCTTAAAATATATCGCCGGTTCCATTTATAGTGTCGACGAACAGGATCCAATATAAATGACAATGAATGGGATACCTACAACAGACGAAAGGTACGGTCACATTGGGGAAACATTTCATCCAAATATGTTTGATTATTAATGTTTATGTTTAACCAAAATGGGCCATAATCATAGCTAGACAATAAAGTCTTTTTGTTTTAGAAACAACTTTTAATTAAAAATATGATATTATTTATTTCACAATCATTGTCAAAAGTCAACAGTGTTTTAAGTTGAATCAGCTATAAATGGGTGACAAGTCAAATGTCATTGGCAATGGAAAAGTTAGGCATCATACATAGAATTTTTACAAATTCTTCACAGGATCAAAAGAAAAGAGAACGGGAGCCCAACTGGAGTGCCGGCGAAAAAAATCTCTTGCGGGAATACATCAATATGCAGCTGGATGTGGTGGAGAATAAAGGCAATGACACTTCAATGATCAACAAAAAGAAGAATGCGTGGAAAGTAATTCGGGACGGTATGGCTTCAGCAGGTTACGAGCGTGATATATCAAAGCTTATATCGCAGTGGATTCGCATGAAAGTAAGCTCAAAAGCTGTTGCAACAATGAAGCGTGCGTCCGTTGCAACAGGAAATCATGTGATTATCCCCGAACTGAGTTCAGAGGACAATCTAGTTTAAAGTATGATAGCAAACGAGTTCGTAGAAGATACAATTTTGATAGATAGTAACTGTGTGGATGCATATAGCTGTCCTGAAAGCGCCACATGTGTTGAGTATCTAGATTGCGCGTTACTAAGCAATCAACCTTGCAACGAACAAGATTTTGTAACAATTGCCGAGAAACCGCCTACCACTCCTCAAATATCTGCTATCGAAGAAACCCACAAAAATAAGAACTGTTCGCCTAAGTCGACTCCGCAGCAACGTATCAACGATGTGCGAAAACTAAAGAGCAATTCGTCTTCAAAGCTTAAACGCCTTAGGAGCCTCCCCAAAACACCGTCGAAAACCGACGTTATTTTAGAACGGCACCGATAAATCGCCAAGGAATCATCGTACTCTGAAGAAATAAGCAAATTAAAGAAAAAACAATTAACTGCAGAAATTGAGCACATAGAACAAATGCACGAAATAGGGAAGATTCAGCAAAGTGAGCTTCACTCTCTTAAATTACAGCAGTTTCAGAGGCAGATCGTTCAGACTTGCGAAAGCTACATGACGCTAAAAAGAATTATACTCGAAGCGCTTAGTTTGGATCCACTTTTGAGCCGGTTGTGAGTGTTGAAAACAGTTTTCAGAATTTTTGAAATTTCTAAATATTATAAAACGATCCCAGCTAGGACTTTGAACATGTCTAGGTGATTTTAAAGCTATTTTGCAATATCACAAAGAGTTCTTTTTTAAAGAAAAGAAAAAAATCCACTGCAGTACAAATATTTTATATCGCTTTTATTTTTAAATTAGTTTTACAAATTTCTTTATTTTGTTTTTTCTTAAAAAAAACTTGAGTTATTTAATTATCTGTTAATTTATACTTGCTGATTTGTTAACTATATTTTATTACTTTAGTTTTTAAATTTGTTTGGAAGGAAGGATTATAAGAGGTATT
Organism: Gymnocheta viridis; assembly: GCA_956483585.1. Taxonomy (NCBI): domain Eukaryota; kingdom Metazoa; phylum Arthropoda; class Insecta; order Diptera; family Tachinidae; genus Gymnocheta; species Gymnocheta viridis. Next base: position 53,468,425 of record OY101444.1, on the reverse strand, counting down.
ATACAAATATAAAGTATTACATAAATATTAGGCTTGTTCGCGTAAGTTTTAATAACGCTATGCAACAAGAAATTAAAAAAAAAATATTTGTATGGAAGTATTATTTATGTATGTGTTATAATTATTTAACTACAAATGCAGTAAAAACTTTAAATTTTACTCATAAGAGGTAAAATTTTTTTAATAAAATTTTTGATTTTTGCATAAATTGTTTTTATCACAAGTCAGTGCGACTAGTCTTATTCTAACATTATTTGGTTATAAGCATGTGCATCGGATTGGGTCTTGTTTGTTATTTCTAGCGTTTTTTAGAATAAAATGGTTTTTCATCACTTTGTTGTGAATAAAGGCGAAACCGTTGCTCAAATTAAATATAATATTAGAATAAAATTAGATTTCTTATAGGAAAATTTCGTACACTTTCTCTTCTAAAGCGCGTAAACTTAAAATTTAAAAATCTTCTGGAGAGGCAAAAAAACTGGGGGCCAATTACGTCATTCGACATCGATCGAAATTTGTATTTAAATTGTATTGAAAAACTTCTATATATCGTCATTTGATTTCAATAAATCCCTAAGTTACAAAAAATTCAAAAACGACTTCTTGGTAGATTTCGATGCACCATATCAAAATGCATATCCCTGGAAAATTTTATTTATTGAAATTGTACTAATTCGTCAATATGAAATAAGCTTAAACTAAAAAAATTTTGAAAAATGTTGCTTAAATTTTCATATTAGAGAGTTTTTTGCTTGTCCTCTAAAATTTTTTCAATGTAAATTAGGGCTTTTATTAATTCATATGACGATTTTTTTTTTTATTTATTTATTTAAATTAATTTAGTCTATGAATATACAATTCTTACAGACTACTTATGTACACATAGATATATCAAATGATTAATTATTTAACGAATACAAAATATTACGTTTAATGGTATTATTATTAACGGAAAAATCCACAAAAGAATAAAGTTTATTAAAATCTCTGCAACTTCTTATAAACGGATCAAAGTAAGCATAGTTAGTTCTAAAGACTTTAATGGAGAGGGGATAGTAATATCGAGTTGGACGATGTGGAACATTAACCAATATCTGCGCAATTAAAAAATCTGAGGAAATATTACCATTTAACAAATTTAATACAAACAATACATTTATCATTGTTCTACGACTTTTTAACGATGGAAGCTTAATAAGAGTAAGTCTAGCTTGATATGCCGGAAGATTTAGTGGATCCCAATGTAAACGACGGAGGCAGAAAAGAAGAAACTGTTTTTGTACAGATTCAATGCTGTTAGTATGAACTTTATATGCTGGATCCCATATCACTGAGCCATATTCAAGAACAGGACGGACTAAAGATGTATAAAGATGTTTGGTAACGTATGGATCATCAAATTCTTTTCCCCAACGTTTAATAAATCCAAGGAGACAACGTGCTTTATTTACAGTTAGATTAATATGTTGTATGAAATTAAGTTTAGCATCAAATAGAATTCCAAGATCGAAAAAAACCTCAACTTTATCCAGCTCATTACCGCCCAACAAATAATTAACGTTAATATGTCTTTTACGAAAGAAGCACATATGCTTGCATTTTTTAAAATTCAGCTTCATTAAGTTCAGCTCACACCAGGAATGAAAAGAATCCAAATCTTTTTGTAGGAAGGTATGATCTACGTAATTATCGTAGCTAAAGAATATTTTAACATCATCAGCATACAAAAGTATATACGAATATTTTATAATTTTAGGCAAGTCATTAATAAATAGCGAAAAAAGCAGAGGTCCAAGATGGCTTCCTTGTGGAACGCCAGAACTAACAGCAATTGTCTTTGAAGTAACATTTTTAAAAACAACAATTTGGCTTCTATTAGTCAGATATGATATTATCCAATTTAAGCAGTTTTGAGTAAATCCCATATCATGCAACTTTTTCACCAGGAGTTTATGGTTCACCTTATCAAAGGCTTTACTAAAATCAGTATAAACTACATCTGTTTGTTTTTGTTGAACAAATCCGCGATTAATTAAAGTTGTAAATTGTAAGAGATTAGTAACAGTAGAGCAGCCTTTACGAAAACCATGTTGAGAAGGAGATAGTAAAGATGTAGCGTGATGATTTAGGTGGTCAGCAATAAGTTTTTCAAAAAGTTTAGGTATTGTGCTTAATTTTGCAATACCCCTATAATTGGTGATATCGGATTTAATGCCAGATTTAAATAATGGTATAATAAAAGAGTCTTTCCAATTTTTAGGAAAGTAACCATACTTAATTGATAGGTTAAACATCATTGTAATAGGAGCCGCTAGCGCCTCTGCGCATTTGATAAGGAGACAACTCGGTACCTTATCAGGTCCATATTTATAGGAAAATTTTAGTCTTTTCAAACAATTTAGAACCGCATCTTCATCAAGGAATGGAATGGATATTAGCTGGTTTGGCAATTCATAAAAATAGTTGGACGCAGAATCAATATCATCATCCTTAACATAGGTGTCGGAAAAGAAATCCGCAAACATATTGCAGATTATAAGATCATTGTCAGACGCTGAATTATTTAACTTCATAACAGGAGGAAAAGTTGTTGATCTTCGTTTCGAGTTGACAAAGTTGTAAAAAGTTCTTGGATTAGATTTGAAATTTTTTTTTAATTCTAGTTAAATATGAATAGTAACATTTTTGATTAAGTTTATTGTATTCAGCGCGAATAGTAGAGTATTTACCATAGTCAATGAGAGACCCACTACGTTTGTAAAGCTTGTAAAGTTTATTCTTTTTATTTTTAACTTTTGATAAAAGTTTGGAGTTCCACGGTGGGCCAGAAAAATTAAAATCACTTTGTTTTGGAATACATTCATTCATAATTAAATAAATTTTGTTATAAAATTTTTGAATTACACAATCAATGGCTTCAGGTTTACTAACAAAATTGAAAATAGAAAGAAGTTCATACCAGTTTGTGTTATGTAATGCATCAGTGACGATATTATAGTTTGCTCTTTTAAAGCAAAAATTTTTCTGTTTTGAATTGGTACCAGAAGCAGCTTCATGATAGAACGGAAACGACATGTTTATTTCAATAGTGGGATGATGATGGTCCTCAGGTAGAGTGATTGGGATAGAACGTTCAATAGAAATATCAGTACATTCATTTACAAAAACCAAGTCCAATAGTTTAAGATTGTCGTTATAAATGCCGTTTAACTGGTAAAGGTTTAAATCCAACAAACTGTTGACAAATTCGGTATATTTTAAATTATAGCCAGATTGTAATGGAGTAAAGTGACCATTATTTGATGAAAAGTTCCATGAGATTGTAGGCATATTAAAATCACCAACGACAATGATAGAATCATTCTGATGTGAGTTATGAACAATATAAGTAATAGCTTCCGCATGTTGCTGGTAAGTTGACTCAGATGAGTTTGGCTGGATATAGGAGCAAGTAATAATAAATTTTTTATGCTTTAATTTAACTAATACACTTATAAATTCAATATCCCCGAAAGTGTCATTTGATAAAGCTTCAGAAGTTAATGAGTTAGATACTGCAATTAAGACGCCGCCTCCTTTTATGTTGCGACCCCGATCACGTCTATAAATTAAGCAGTTATCACATAAAATTTCAGTATTTAAGATGTTATCGATAAGCCAGGTTTCAGTGAATACGATTATGTTATAGTTAAAAGAGTAACTTTGATTATATAACGTTGTTAATTTTGTGTTAATTCCACGAACGTTTTGATAAATAAGACAAATATTTTCAGTGTGATTATTTAGTTTTTTGCAAATGCTAACGAACGTGTGGGAAGATGACCAACAGCTCTTTGTTTCCCAGTATGTACATACTCACGTACAAATGTACTCATAGGCCAAAAACCAGGATCAACAACTTGGTTAAAATCATCATCAGATACGGTTATTTTAAAAGATGTAATTGATCTCGGTTGGGAGTAAACAAATTTGTGTACAGAAAGAAATGCATTGGTACCACATTTTGCTTTAACATAATATTCAACATCCTCAACAGTTGTGTCTGATGCCAATCGAGAAATAAAAACTGATTTATTTTGAGGAATAGCTCTCAGTGGCTTCGGAGAATAATGATTATTATCTAAAACTGGAACAGTAGATGTAAAATTTTCTGCATTACTAGGATGAATTCCATTTGATATTATTCGATTTGCAGTTGACACACTTAGATTTTCAGTATCAGCTGAAGGGCCTGTGTTAAAAACGTTATTTGCAGATGTTATATTTTTAACATTAGTTTTCGCAATGGTATTATGCTCATCGCATTTATCTCTATTCGTTTTCCTGGTAGGAATAGTACGGAGATCACGTCGTAAATTGTTCTGTGTTGAAACCAAATCAGTATTAAGGGGTGTCGATGGTATCGACAAGGAGCCATAATTTGCTCTGTCTGTTACAGATGTTCCCATACAGTCGGATGTAGCAGACGTAGAAATGCTGTATGCATCCAATGGACTCACAGTAGCATTTACCAAGTTTTGGGGAGTAGTTGCTGTAGAAACAATAATTTGGGGAATAGATGATGAGTTGCCAACGAATTTATCCAAGTTCGGGAAATTATCAAATAGTTCACCAAATTCTGAAAGCTTGTTTTGCACCGATATAAAATCCTTTTTAAGTCTTCCAAACTCGTCTTTAAGACTTTTAAAAAATTTGTAAAACTCGACATTAATAATTTTACAGCCGGGACAACACCATTGCAATGATTTTGCTGGATCCATAAGGGCATCAGCATCACGAGCCTTAAGCCCACTACATTTTAGGTGATAGCTTCCGAGGCATAACCAGCAAGATGTCATACGATCATTACTAGTAATGGTGCAATTTACATTCTGACAAGTCATGATGAAGTATATTTCACTTAAAGTTGATCAATAATCAGATCAAAATAAATATGTGTACTGGGCAACACAAATTAACTCGACAAACAGATGGCGCTACTGAATATTAGCCAATCCACAAACCACTCAAAGGTGTTCAATAAGTATCACTCATATAAATCCTAACAGCTGATACGCAGTAGGATAGAAATGGATTATTTCACAAGTTTCAGGCAAAAGCGTAGGTATGTGCGTATGTACATACATACATATATGATGACGCACAGAAAGAACAATGATGATCCTTAAACAAACGAACAACAAAAATCCACAACCAATTGCACAGTTTAGCCCAGAATTCTCTCCAGATCAATTCAAACACAATTATTAATTTTAATATGATGTTTACACACTTTAAATGACAAACTTTACAGAGCAACGGGCGAACACGTCTAACACACTTGAAACCCAGCAAACAACATATGTAAGTATATCTTGGAAATGAGTTTGTTGTTGTTGTGGGTATTGATTGATGTTGTTAGTCGTTAGAGATGTTGTTATAGATACGCAAAGCTTGTGAAAAATACATACTTAGTATGCATGCGAACAGCCTAGGAATAGTAAAACTTTAGATTCCTAAACAAATAGTGTCAATCGTTGCAACGATATACTTCGCAAAGCTTATCCAAGAATTTTAAAGTTTGGGCAACCTGGAAAGAAATATAATATAAACATAACCGGTCTTATAATCGTATATCGGACAAATTTGTTAATCATACTTACTTTTTGCAATTTTATGCTCAGAAATAAGCATTTAAGAAAACTGTTCGGTATGCGTTTCCGGCATTTGTATTGCTAGCATTCTGGTTGTTATAGTTCGAGCCTGTTGGCCCTGGCTGACTGGAAGGACAAGCACCCAAAACTGTGGAAATGAAATGGATATTTGTTTTATAAACATTTGATAAATTACAATAAATAACGTCATAAAATTATAATTGTGATTGCAATTTTAACATACTTTGTTGCAGTTTCTAATCTTAATGCACTTACATGAAGAGTTTCGTTCCTTTGCAAGTCTTTCAAATATGGAGCGGAATTTGGATTTTAGCTGCCCATTTAAGCATTAAATTTTACTTCTGGTTGCTATATGACTTTTATTGTACCTATAAGATATAAATTAAAATATGTAACATATGTAGGTTATTTAGTTTAAAAACCCACCTTTCTTCTTTGGGACCACAAGGATTTCTAATTGGAGTTAATAAAATTGTTGATAACGGATAACCAGCATCTGCCACTAGCACTCCATTATGGTCACTTTTGGTAAGCTCTAATGTTCTTTTTAGTTGGCATTCAGACCAAATTCGAGCGTCGTACTTTGAGCCTCGAGATCTTGCCACTATATCTGTTATTTTGCAGTTTGCATCGCATACAATCTGATATATAAAATTTTAGCTAATGGATTTGTGTACACTCATATATAACAAATGCTAAGCTCTTTCTCTTAAGATAATGTCCTGCCATTTCTTGTCCAACGTTTTTTGCCGGACAGTTTATACGCACATGAGTACAATCAATGGCTTCAATAACTGTTGGAAACCGTGCAAACTGGAAATTTTATAAAATGAGGAATCAATAACGCAATTTTTCTTGAAAATTCACTTTAAGTTTCAAAATGAAACCATAGTGTCTGCCAGCTTATTTGATGCAGCTTTATACTATAGCCACTGTACTTACCAATCTCGCTTTGATGGGCATTTCTTCCAAGAAACCGCAATGTAGTTAAAGTTTGTTTTAGGTCCCTCAACATTCATTAAAGTTATCAAAAAACGCGTGGTTACTATATCACGAAAAAAAGTCATCGTCGTTAAGATTAAAAGGATTAAACCTGTCCTTATACACTTTGGGGTTTCTTTCCTCCCGCAAATCCTCTGAAATCGGTTTCAATTGCTTCTCTTGAACACATTTTTTTTTTGCTTAACACACAATTCACAAAACTTATTTTTATTTTTTCTTCTTATTTGAAAACTTTGTTTACTTCTCGATTCACAAAACTATTTTTTATTTTTGACGGCAAACAGCTGGTTATTGATTTAAAGTGATGTTAAATTTGTTAAAAACAACTTCAACTAGTTTTAAATTTAACACAAACTTTAACATGTATAGTGTGCTTTTTCTTGTCTGTACTGGACGGAAATCATACTTTTAATTAAGGCTAACTTAAGAACTCTTAAAGTATACTTTGTTTATGACTATGATTATGGCCCATTGAGAGGTTTGTTGTGTACAGCTCCGGTTTTGGCCTATCCAATCGCAGGAGAGAAATTTGTGATAGATAGCGATGCGAGTGAATATGGAATAGGAGGTGTGCTTTCACAGGTGGTTAATGGAACAGAAAAAGTGATAGGCTATTATAGCCGAATACTTTCAAAGCCCGAAAGGAACTATTGTGTGACGCGGCAAGAGTTTCTAGAAGTTTTAGGGTGCATAAAACATTTCCACAAATATTTCTATGGGCAACACTTTATGCTAAGGACCAACCATTCTGCACTCAGGTGTCTACTGCAAGAGCAGCTAGCGCGCTGGATTGAGCGTCTTCAAAGCTACGACCTTGGCATCGAACACAGAAAGGGTGTAAAACATAACAATGCGGATGCCCTGTCACGTAGGCCCTGAAACTTAGAGTGCCGACATTGTGCCAAAGCAAAGGAATGCTTTGCTGACGTTCGGCTAATGCACATCGATGCTGAGGAGGACTGGTCAGAGGCTCAGAGGAATGATCCCACACTAGCAGCTGAGATCCCCATTTCGGGAGCCCCATTTGAGCGGATAGCAATGGATATTGCAGGTACTTTCCCTATCAGCAACGCCGGAAATCGTTATGTTCTTGTGGTTATGGACTACTTCAGTAAATGGCCCGAAGTATATGCCATACCAAAGCAAGAACAATAGTGGATGCATTCGTAAACAACTGGGCTTGTCGCTATGGTGCTCCAATAGAATTACATTCTGACCAGGGTAGAAATTTTGAGTCTGCAATATTCCAGGAAATGTGCGAGTGACGAGCACATCCCGAAATTTCTACTGGCATACAGGTCAGCTGTGCACGACTCAACATCACGAACACCTGCTAAGATTGTATTCGGAGCCGAGCTGAAAGTGCCAGGTGAATTGGAATTTGGTATTAAGCCTACACCAGCAACTGAAGAAGATGCAAACTATTCCCAGCATCAAGAAAACCTTAATGAGCTTCATAACTTTGTACGCGGTCGAATTAAAATGGACAGCAATAAAATGAAAGCCAGGTACGACCGAGCTGCAAACTCTCAGGGATTCAACGAGGGACAAATGGTTCTACTTTTCAACCCACAACGAAAAAATGCTTATCCCCAAAATTACAAACTTACTGGGATAGACCCAACACAGTGGTAAAAAGATTAAACGATGTCGTTTATACAATACAGAAGTATAACAGCCCAAGACCCAAAATTAAAGTTGTTCATCTGGAGCGACTAGCCAACTATGGAAAAGGTGATTGTGTGCCTATTCGGGACAGGCTTAAGTGGGGGCAGTGTTACAAAATTTAAATGTAGGTTCAAATTTAACGGACATAAAAATACAGCGGTGATTAAGAGTCTACTAGATTGTTCAAGAAATTTGTATGAAAAATCTTCATAGCAATTGTAAAAAAAAACTAACGCTCTTGGTTGGATTACGGATAAACTTTACATAAAATTGGTTAGTTGATTCGCCACCCACATTTTTTATGTTTGGTAGTGAATAACAACGAAGCAAACTTATTGTCATGGTGAGGATTTTTCTACTACGTTCGAGAGCCGTAGCAATTCAAATGCTATATAAGCCGACACTGCCAGGCACAAAGAAGTCAGTCTTGTCTAAGCTAAGGCATGGTGAACATCGTGCATAGATCAGTTGTCAAAAAGCTTTTGCAGTGTTAACTAAACAAATTACTTCGTGTATTTTATAAAACAGTTGTATTAAAGGAAATGAAACATCATTAAGTTCAAAATCAATTTCCGTTGTGTTTTTATTTTATTTTTGACTAATTAAAAGAACTAAAAAAACTAAAAGAATTGAAAAGGTCGAAACGTAACAATACGTAAACTTTTATAAATAGTGTTGTCAAAACAATTAAAAAAGAGTTTGAATTCAAATACTTGAGAAAAACATTAGATGTATCTTAAGAAAATATTTATTTCGATTGTTGTGAGATTGATTCCATATGCACTAGATGTCCCTAATTGCTTGCACCCAGCTGTGCATATATGCATACATACATACTGCTGATGTAACGAATTGGAATTCAGGAAATTTTCCACTTTATATCGTATCCTATAATTGCTTAATATCATGTTTCCACTAAAGATTAAGTTACTTAATTACATGTTTGTAATTCGTTTAGAAATATGTATCTACTTCACTTTCTTTTGTCTCAATTCTTACATTATTCAAGTGTGATGAAACGTTACGTGCTCTATGAAGATTATGTAGTTGAAGATGTGATGATCAGGATGCATAATATTTTGTAGAAACACGTAGCTTAATCAGATGAATTATAATCAATTACTTCATTTTAATTTTTTTATGATATGTTATTTTTCGCTTTAAGTAACCATTTGTGATTTTTTTTAGAGATTCTAAAAATAAAGAATCTGTCGTTCCTAACACAAACTTAAAAAAATTAAATAAACCAATCAAACTACTAATTTTCGAATTAGTAAAAGAGTTTAAACATATGGCAGGGTTCTTTTAATTTTTTCTTTTTTGGGAAAAACAACTTTAATATTTATTAATATAATATTCTTTACAGGTAAATGATAAAGGAAGTCCTAAGCTTTATTCCAAAATTTTGGGAAATGTGTTCATAGATGTCCTCAATGTAAACGACTGCGCTCCAGAGTTCACCGAAAAAGAAATAAATATCACTTTGTATCTACCAACGTACGAAGGAGTTCGTGTTACTCAAATTAAGGCTAGAGATATGGACACTGAAGATGCTTCTGAAATTCGATATGATATTGTTGATGGAAACGCTTATAATATCTTCGAAATTAATAGCTATACGGGTGAGATTACTTTAAGGTATGTATGTTGTCAGAACTATTTGAGTCGATTTAGATTTACATTTTATTTCGAAAAACTAGTATCCAAGATCGATGAGCAGTAATTACACCAAAATAACGGTGATTTCACGCTTTTATGTACATATGAGCGAAATAACTTTATACAAATCTGCAAAATGGCATAACATAGTCATCTTAATGATAAAAAGAGTATAATTTTTTATCGCGGTGTCTAAAAATTTCACATACCATGTGAGTTACGTCCTGATTCATAAATGCAACATGACGTTCAACCAAGAGCAGAGGAGCACTTAAAATCAAATATCATTTTGTGCCCAAATTTTATTGAAACGCAACGTAAGCGATTTAAAATATGTACGTTGCATAAGTGAAGAATGTGTTTGTTTTAAGTTCTTAACGATGAGTTTTAAGATTTATTTCAAATAAAGCACATCAAATTTATTTGTTTTACACTAAATATCCTAGAAGGCAGAAGACCTGTCACAAAATAATTCACGTGACCGTTCCTAAGTGGTAGCGAACGGCGAACGGTTCTAACTTTGCAACGTTACATGAAAGGAACCCGCCCCTTTTACATGGCGTTGTCATTAGAGGGGTTTAATTGGCATAATTAAGATTCTCGGCGACAGTTCAAATATCTAACCTTAATATGCCTGTTGTTATTTGAAAGTTGCTATTCGTGAGTATTGATATTCTGTCCACATTATGCATCAAGAGAATAAAATATTTTACTATCTCGATATTTTCGAAGTTTTCTATGAATAAACATGATCAATGTATTTGAGCTTAAATTCGTTCAAAAAATGCGACACGGCCACGCTTTGTTGAAAGCTAGAATGATAATAAATAAAAGTATATTTATTTTTGTTACGCTTACTTGTATGATTTGTGGGCGATCGTGTTGTGAAATGAAATTGATATTGAACGGCCACTAACAGAAAATTCGTTTGATTCTGTTTAACACTAAAAAAATGCTAAAGTTTTCGTAGCACACCTATTACGTATTACCAGTTATGGGACGGGTACGTTCTGGACAATTGATAAAAATTTTTCGCAAGGTAGTTCTTGCTTAAATGCGAAACTTTACTTGGTCTAAAACTTATTTTTAACTATTATGAGTACATGGGTCTGAAAAATCATTAATTGTTCAATACACAATCTATTCGTCGTTGTGTATAACAACACACAATTTTTTTTCCTTTTTTTCAAGTGTCATATGTTAAATTATACAAAAAAAAATTATAATATTTGATGTTTTGAGTACAAATAGTTAATAAAACTTATGATAATCTTAAAAATAATATTCAAGTAAGTTTAATTGCAACTCATAACTTTCGTAGTTTTATTTGACACGAGGTATTAAATTGCAGCGCACAGTGGCCTGAAATTAAAAAAGTGGTAATAAATCCTTAACTTCTAAACTACGGGACCAATTTTCATGAATCGAATTGATATGCATTAAAAAATCATAAAATTTTCGAATATTGTATTTGGAGTCACCATGTTGCAACACAGGTTGGGTCTAGAAGGTGACAAATTTGACAACCCTGTGTGTCAAATATATTTCAGGTGTTGTAACTTATATAAATGATAACATATTTCAACAATTTTTTGTATAGAGTAATCTGAATTAAATGAGATAGATGAAACGTGCATTTAGTATGATTGTAGCTCTTATAGTTTTAAATTAATTTAACTTACAACAATTTTTTGGATTTTCTTGTCTTGACTTTTAACTTTCACCCTATTATTATGAGCGTTCGCAAAAGCGAATTCAAATGCCACTGCCGAAAGTATACGAACTATTTTGGATAATATACGATATTGCTTAAAGGCCTTTCACACTATAATACTTTGTATTAAGACTTGTCAAAAAGTGTAATAATACGTGCAAGTGTGATAGTTGGAAAGCAAATTGTTATTAAAATGACAAATAATACGATAATAAATTTGACATACCATAAGACGTTGCCATTTTTAGAAAATTTTCTAAACGATAATTCCGGCACGTTCGCCGGCTACATGTAACTGCTCAGCCGCCGCTTATTTCCTACTCATATTTTTAATTTTACTTGAGATCTGATAGTGTGCAAACAAAATGTAATGGTACGTTAGATTTTTTGACAGTCGCAACAAATCTTGTTAGATTTCTTTCATACAAAATCCTAATGAAAATCTTGAGACTTGTATGATAGTGTGAAAGGCCTTTTAGCTCTATAATGCAATCATAATATAAATGACGATATCAGCGACTTCATATTCAAACTGGAAAGAAGGGAGACAATCCCTTAAAGCTTGTGTTGAAATTCCAAAATCAAATGAGATTTTTAATTTCTTAAGGTACGGTCACATTTGGCAAACATTTGCCCAACTACTTTTGCTTAGGGTTAGTGTGATTTAACTTGGTTTTTATATCACAAAATGAAGTCAATTACATATGCCGCCAAATTCTATCTGTTTAACAACGAACTTAGACTACTAAAACATGATAAAATTATGAAACTCCATACTGTTAAAATCGAGAATACAATGAAGCATGGAATGAATACAAAAATATAAGAAAAGTGTATAAAAATAAATTAACATATGAAAAGGATAAATATATCAATTTTCAAATAAGACCAAAAGCAAATGTGGAAAAAAATAAAAGACTTAGTCCTTAAAAATGAACAACCTCTGTGTGATATTTAATATTTTTAAATTCCGTGCAATAAATTTACAAGAACTTAAAATAATATGTAAAAATCTGAAGAATAAGACCGATTGTAATAAAGTATAGGTAAAGATAATTCTTGATAATTGGGACATAATTGGAAAGACTTTACTGAATATAATTAATAAATCTATGTAAAATGGAATTTTTCCCAGAAATTGGAAAGAATCTATGTTGACACCAATTGAAAAAGTAAGCAAAACAAATAAGTGTGAAGAATATACGCCAATAAACACATTAAAGACCTGCGAAAAAGTACTTGAAAAGGCTGTAAAAGAGCAATTAGAAGAATACGAGTATATGGAAAATAATAACTTGTTCTCAAAGTCTCAGTCTGATTTTCGTAAAAAATATTCATGTGAAACTACTGTAAATTATGTGATAAACAGATGGAAAAAATAGAAAAGAATAATAAGATAATTGCAATATTTTTAGACTTGAAAAGAGTATTCTTCTTAATAAACTTTATATGTATGGTATACAAGGCAATGAATTAAAATGGTTTGAATCTTATCTAAGCGAAAGGACACAAGCAACCAAAGTAAATAATATAAAATCAACCTCAATTGGAAACGAACATGGAGTTCCGCAAGATGACACGTTAATTTTTACGGAGGCCGAAACGGAACAAATATGCCAACAAAATTTAACACATGATATGATAAATGTAGAAAAATGGCTTAAAATGAATAAACTTAAATTAATTGAAAGCCAAACTAAAGTAGTGGAAATAAATATGAATAGTAATATTACAATAACAATCAATAAGAAAGTAATAGAAAAAGTGAAACAGATTAAATACCTCGGTTTTATTATAGACAATACAATAAAATTTAAAGAGCACATAGATTATAGGTAAAAAATTGGCAAAAAATTGGATTTTTTTAAAAGAATAAGAAATAAAGTAAATATAATATCTGCAATAAACATTTATAACATAATGATTAAATCACATTTTGAATTTGGCTCAACAATAATTTATACATGTTGCACACCTCGACAAATAACAAGACTACAAAAACTTCAAAACAAATCAATGCGTTCAATTTTAAAATGCAAATGGTTGAATATTAGTTTTTATTCATAAAATGAAGAGAGGAAATGCACCGCACTATCTATGTGAACAATTGAGCTATGTTGGAGAAGTACAACCGTACAATCTAAGGAATGGGATAGATTTTAGATTACAGAGAGCTAGAACTAACGCAATACAAAAAACTATTTTTTACAAAGGCCTAAATTTATTTAATTCATTACCAATTTATATTAAAACTGAAGAAAATAGTGCATTATTTAAAAGAAATGTTATAGAGTTTATAAGAAACAACAATATGTAATTATTTTGAAATGTATGATAAACTATAAAGTATTTCAAATACTGCTAAATAAATATAATAATAATAAAAAATAAATGCGAACCCATATTTAGAAAAATATTGCAATTAAAGAAAATGCAAATTTATTTTGTCTGTTGGTTACTTTTTTTTCGGCAAATATTTGGTAAGTGTGACCGTACCTTTAGAAACATGCCTTACCACTCTTGCATCACTCGCTGAACCCATTCATTTAATCACGCATTCGAGGCCATTCGTCTAAGAAATATTATGCATAGAAATGTAAATGTAACAATGCAATACAAACCATTTTTAAGAATTTATGGATGCAGGAAGAATTGTTAGAGAATAATAATATTTTCTGAATAATATTTTAAAGAAACTGTCTGGTACATCCTTGCGTTGCCCTTTGAAAAAGTTATTAGAAGCGATTCAATCCGAAATTTTAGCATGAGCGACTGTCAAAATCAAAATTAAAATAGATTCAAAATGTAAGCGAAACTACAAATTTTATGCGGCGTATTTATGACCAAGTACAAAAATTGACACCACATGAAAAAGGTGAGCGTTTATCCTAATGATTTACTAATACATTTTTACTTCCTGTCACATCATGGTGTTTGGAGAATAGTAAGTCAAGTAGTGGTGACTGAACAGTACCGCGGCAGCTAATAATACTGGTCTATGCGAATGTACATCACAGCGCCCTCCTTCGTTGGCAGTGTAGGAGAATCGTCGGCGATGTAAAATAATTAATAAAATGGCTAAACAGCTTAAAAAAATTTAATGCGCCTACTTATAAGCAGAGGCGGTACAGCACTGTCCTTCTTGGGAATAATTTTAAAGTTGCTTTTATTTCAATATACATATAACATAAATATTATGTATTTATTTTGACTTCAATTCAGTATTGGTTCGAAAATATAACAGAATAACACTGTGTGTAATTTTTTAAGTCATGGAAATATAACCATACACGTACACCATGTGTGATAAAGTACCAAAAAGAAAAGACCATTTTTGCCCCAAGTAGTTAATTGGAAAAAGGTAAAAAACTAATTTTTTAAAATTTTTTGCGATTTTGATCTGGAAGATGAAGTTTTTTTGATTTTATATGTTCACAGTTTTTGTTGTTTATGACAAGAACTACAACTTTGCCTCAGAGAGTAAATCAAAGTTCCCTACGATTTGCGAGATACGAGCCTGAAAAACTGATAAGTTTTTTGCAGAAATGACACCGAGACCCCAAATCTATGGGAGGCCATAAAAAATGCATGACTTGGGGCAAAACTGGGAGACACGGGTCTTTTCTTTTTGGTATTTTATCACGTAGTGGTGTCCGTATATGGTTATATTTTTTCGTGTTGCACTCTGTAATTGTAGTTAGGCATGATTTAACAGATATTTCATCATTACTTAAATATATTCAAGTAGTATGTATATCTGTATTAAAGAAAAAAATATATATACTTGTATATATATTTAATATATTTACTTTGATGAGCAATTATTATTTATACATATTAAATGTGTAAGAAAGAATTGAGCATTTTAATTCTAGTACGATTTCTTTCTATATTACTTCCATGGTACTAAAAAGTTTTTCAACTTCAACGTTATTGAAAGGAATAGTACGGGATGGTCCAATAAGAAGTTTCAGTTTCAATAGCCCACTATTTTATGAGTTGTCATGACTCAACCTGTACTACATTAAAATTCACTAAAAATATGGTGAAAATTCCGCGGTTACAGTTCGCAAAACCAAAACATTTTTGCGTCGTCGTGAAGCACCTTCTCGGTGAGCAATTGTAAAACTGGTGGAGAAGTTTGAGCAGTTGGCATAGTGATTGTGAAAAATTAAACTCGTTTACGTCGCTCAACTGAGAATATTACTGTTGTAGCCCATATCGTAAAATTCAGGTTTGTCCATCTCTCATTTGGCTTTGAAAATGCGCATTATAAAAACGACGAAGGAAGATATTGATTGATGATGGATGACATCAACAAGATCTTTTACCTCAACAGTTTCCTGACCGTGTGATTTCTCGAAGAGGTGATCACAATTGTCCACCGACATCTTATGATATTAACCCTTTTTTTTATTTGGGGCTACGTAAAAGATATGTTCTATGCCAATGATCGACAATCGTTTCAAGACCTAAAAGACGGATTCTTGACAATAGAAAATTTAATTTAAAAAAATATGGTCCTGCAAGCGTAGCTGTGGCGGCAATTTGGTTGATATTGTTTTCCATGATTTCGCTGAAAATTCATATCAAAATAAAACCTCTTATTGGAAGACCCTCTTAATAGCTACATAATACATTAACCAAATCAGGAAATGACTTTTTTTGTAGCGCATGCTTAAATTGTCGTACCTCCTTCCAAAATGGAACTGTTGAGGGTAAATTTAAAATAAAAAATAGCTAAAAAAGCCAGGAAACTAAAACGAAAATTTCGAGGCTAAAAAACAAGAAAAAAGGCTAAATACAGCCTCGAAAAGGCTAAACTGGCACCTCTGCTGCGGAGCAACCCCAAAAAATTGACAACAGTTACCTACGGGAGCAATTCCGACTTACATATTCCATGCAAGTACATCGACAACTAGCTGAAGTCGAAAAAGTATGATAATCATTAGAAAGTGTAGTTATCATTATAGATACGTAGCTTGATTATATAATCTCAGGTGCTGATAATTACCAGGAAGCAATTTGTTAACAACAGAAACCGTGTAATATGTTAAGCGAAGATGGATTTACTCACCGAAAATGAAGCACAATAATAGTTAGTAAATAACTAACAAATAACAGACCTTTTAAGCTCAGCAAAAAGAAAGATTTTTATGAGATGAAGCTCTTGGTCTGAAGTCCAATGTTAACACAAATTCTCTTTCTTTCGAGACCAGTACTGTGTTTGTGCCGGCTCGCTATCACTTTTTTCATATAAAATGAATGTGCATGCCTGGCTAAGAAACCTGATCGTTAAAAATATTTTTTGTTTGGTAATTAAGTGTATTTATTATGAAAATGCGTTTTCCATCCATGGATGGTTGTTTGTATTAGGAGGTTTCATAAAATTTGTATTGTGTATTAAGGGGTTTAAAAAAAAATTATATGTAAATTTTTTTTTCTGTTGTTTTCACATGCGTGATTTGAATGTCAGTCAGGACTCCTCTATTGAATATCATCCCTGAAATCTCTATACGAACACTCCTACCCGGGCACCTATATTAAACAACTATGTTGAATGTTTGTCAGGAAGCTGGAAATTTTCTTCATAGGTACAAAATATTTCACCGAGTTAAATATGAACCTCCCTACTATTTTTTTCAGTTTTGATTGCTGAAAGAAAATGAAACTAATAAAAAAGGCATTTCGCCCTATTTTTATTACCCTTGTCCTTTTTGAAATTCCTTATCCTTTCTGTCTATTCATTAACATTTTATTTTTATTGCACTTGACTTTTCCGTTTATCTTTTTTGTTGCGGTTGATCCTTTTATTTATTGAAAATCCTTGGATTGACATTTTTATGAGTGTCTGTCTACCGTCTGGCTATTTTCAATGAAAAATAAGGGTGCGGGAAAATTTGTTAAACACCTGCGCATCTCGTGTATGTGTGTACAGTTACATCGCTATTGGTCAGTTTGAGTGAACTCCTAAGAATATTTTATTATATTGCGCATGTGTACGTGTTTTTGTACTACATAATTTTCTATCTATTTACTCATCCATCTTCCTTTTTTTAATGAAAAATAAGGGTGTATACCTACGGTTACATCGCTATTGGTCAGTTTGAGTGAACTCCTTGGAATATTTTATAATATTACGCATGCGTGTGTGTTTGCATTAGATAGTTTTCTGTCTATCTCCTCTAACGTCCTCGTTTTTATAATGAAAAATAAGGATGTGGGAAAGTGAAACATGTGGATACTTGCATATTTTGAATTTTTTTGGTTATATTACAGGTATTGATCAATTCTTTCGATATATACAGATTTTACCCTTTTTAATGATTTACGCTAACATAGTTTAGTATAAAGAGGGTACTCTGTTCATCATTTCGTGCGAACTGCTGTCAAAAGTCCACATAAAAAAAATTCATGCGAAATAATTGCAAAATAATATGGCCGAAGTTGTACTCTGTTCATCTTGTGAAAACATACGAAATGTTTCTGGCAGCAATATTTTTTCAACCACAACATGTTTCTAGCAACATATTTTTCAACTGCGAAATAATGTAAGCACCACTTATTTCGTGCGGAACAGATGATCAGATTTTACTTAGCATTGAATTTGTTGCGCACAAATAACTAAAATAATGGAAAATAGTGTGAAAATAACATAAAATGAAGGTATGGGATTGAATGAGAACGTGTGTCTTCAAAGAGCTCCTCCGCAGCAGCTGCAATTTACATTAATTGATACGTTGCAGCACAAGCTCTTAAAATTATTTTGTTCTCCATTTGTTTTCACACATGGTTTTTGTTTACATAATAAAAACAATGTTGCTTACTTAAAGGCAATAAAAACGTTAAATTTCTTCTAAATCGTAGTGTTGTCACCACTGGCTAATTGTCAAAATTTTCAAACGAAATAATCAATGTTGCTCAACATTTTTCGCAAATTTGAACAGAGTACTTAGCTTAAATGCGAGTGTTTTTCAGATTTTTTTTTCAAAGAAAATTGTGAAGTCAGTGACAATTAGAATAAAGAAGAAAATATTTTATAAAATTCTTTTAATAAATATGGAAGAGTCATCAATGTTAAATTTCATTAGTTTCGATGATGAGGAAACGCAGCTCCTGTTTCCATCATCATCACAAGCATCACCACCACAACAATAATTTTCCAGAAGACCTTCACCATCATCTTCATCAGAAATACCACCAGGACAGCCATTATTTTTCAGGAGGTATTCATCATCATCTTCAACATCGTCAATAACAACACCACCACCACCATTATTGTTTAGGAGCTCTTCCTCATCTTCAACAATAGAAACATCTCCAGCACCACCACCAATCAGAGAAAAGTTAGTAATACAAAACATGTATAAGCAGGTTAGAATTAACTTAAAAAAAGTATAATACTTATAACAAAAACCATCGCAAACGTTCCCCTTAATAGTATATATAATAATACAATTGTTTTATCAAGCGATGACGATTTATAAATAAAAATATTATGAAAAAAAGAAAAAGATAAATTGTTGTTTTATTTCTCTTTATTCAATAGGATTCTTTCTCTTTTCAGCCTAATCTAATAAAAATACATACTAAAATAAATATTTTAAATAAAACTAATTGATATACAGAAATATATATGATGTGCTTTTATTTATTATGGAGATTTTTATTATGAATTTTTTTTTTCAGATTACATAACAATTAAAAATGTTTACATTTATTTTACTTTTCAGATATAGGTTTATAGTTAAAAAGTCTTTTATAAAGATTAAAAAGCTTTTGTGCTAATATGTATTCGTTATAATATAAATTACATGCACATATATTAACATTTGATATACTGATATTTTTACATTTATATCTATGAATTCAATTATGAACATATACATATGAAAGGATAAGAGTCATTACTATACATTTTTAATTCTTCAATCATTCTCAAGAATAATTTCTTGTGTTCCTTATCGATATGGCAACTGTATCCACCTAATAGTTCCTTTAATTCAGCTGACGAAACCATTTTTAATAGAGTTGATGTAGCTCGCAACAGTATGAATGAATAACTAATTAAAATTTATCGGTAAAAGACTATTTATTATTAAAATGTTATTCAAATGAGTAAACAAAGTTTTGAGATGTTTTAATTGTTCTCTTTATTGAGTGATATAAATAAAAAAATCATTTTTTTACTGTTTTACATATTATTGAAATTACAATTTTTACATTTAGTTATATTGCATATATTATAGTATGTTTGTATTAGCTTTTTTGCCTCTTCTTTTATTTCCATATTTCTTCTTCTGCAGTATGAGCATGAGCAAGTGTCTGCTCCACATGTTGTATTATCTATCATTCGACCAAGAACAGTCTTCATAATGTTCTCCAAATTTATTTTTCTTTGTTTTCAAGCTATTTGCACTCTCAAGATGTGATTGAATATTGATGAGTTTGTATTTATCTTCATCAGAAACCATATCAAAACATCTCTTTAAGAAATCATATATTTCTTTTAATATAATAATTTTTACTAGTGTTTATGACTATATACGCCAACAAAAAGTTTATGAATAGTTATAATTCATGATGGATTTGTTATTTATAGTTTTTGAAAGCAAATGTGAAATTACTTACTTACATACATTTATAAAAAAAAATATAATTTCTTTACTTTTTAGTATTTAGAATTTTTATTCGCACTATTTTTCCCAATATTAACATTTTACTTATTCAGTAAAACGTTAACAATTTTGTTAAAAAACTAATTGCAATTGATTATTGAGGGGTATAGCTTGTTCCTATGCGCATTTCACTGTTGCTAATGCAGATCATCAGGGAACTTTACCCAAATATTTCTTAGAACAACTGGAGATATTATATTAAATTTTCATTAAAACAAATGAAAAGTTTAAACAATATCAAAGTTGTAACAAGAACTCAATAATCAACCAATTGTTTTTGTTTTCTTACTTTACCATTACTACCTAGGTTGACTTTTTTTCAACTCTAACTGTAGTTGTAAGAGGTTTGTAGAAAATGTACAAACAACAACTGCTATACATTTGTATAGAGTGATGCCAAACAAAATTTTTTGTGACCGGGTGCTGTCAAGTTAATAATTGGTGCTGTTTTATGGGAATCGCAAAAATTTTAGTATTTAGAATTTTTATTCGCACTATTTTTCCCAATATTAACATTTTACTTATTCAGTAAAACGTTAACAATTTTGTTAAAAAACTAATTGCAATTGATTATTGAGGGGTATAGCTTGTTCCTATGCGCATTTCACTGTTGCTAATGCAGATCATCAGGGAACTTTACCCAAATATTTCTTAGAACAACTGGAGATATTATATTAAATTTTCATTAAAACAAATGAAAAGTTTAAACAATATCAAAGTTGTAACAAGAACTCAATAATCAACCAATTGTTTTTGTTTTCTTACTTTACCATTACTACCTAGGTTGACTTTTTTTCAACTCTAATTGTAGTTGTAAGAGGTTTGTAGAAAATGTACAAACAACAACTGCTATACATTTGTATAGAGTGATGCCAAACAAAATTTTTTGTGACCGGGTGCTGTCAAGTTAATAATTGGTGCTGTTTTATGGGAATCGCAAAAATTTTAGTATTTAGAATTTTTATTCGCACTATTTTTCCCAATATTAACATTTTACTTATTCAGTAAAACGTTAACAATTTTGTTAAAAAACTAATTGCAATTGATTATTGAGGGGTATAGCTTGTTCCTATGCGCATTTCACTGTTGCTAATGCAGATCATCAGGGAACTTTACCCAAATATTTCTTAGAACAACTGGAGATATTATATTAAATTTTCATTAAAACAAATGAAAAGTTTAAACAATATCAAAGTTGTAACAAGAACTCAATAATCAACCAATTGTTTTTGTTTTCTTACTTTACCATTACTACCTAGGTTGACTTTTTTTCAACTCTAATTGTAGTTGTAAGAGGTTTGTAGAAAATGTACAAACAACAACTGCTATACATTTGTATAGAGTGATGCCAAACAAAATTTTTTGTGACCGGGTGCTGTCAAGTTAATAATTGGTGCTGTTTTATGGGAATCGCAAAAATTTTAGTATTTAGAATTTTTATTCGCACTATTTTTCCCAATATTAACATTTTACTTATTCAGTAAAACGTTAACAATTTTGTTAAAAAACTAATTGCAATTGATTATTGAGGGGTATAGCTTGTTCCTATGCGCATTTCACTGTTGCTAATGCAGATCATCAGGGAACTTTACCCAAATATTTCTTAGAACAACTGGAGATATTATATTAAATTTTCATTAAAAGAGTTGAAAAAAAGTCAACCTAGGTAGTAATGGTAAAGTAAGAAAACAAAAACAATTGGTTGATTATTGAGTTCTTGTTACAACTTTGATATTGTTTAAACTTTTCATTTGTTTTAATGAAAATTTAATATAATATCTCCAGTTGTTCTAAGAAATATTTGGGTAAAGTTCCCTGATGATCTGCATTAGCAACAGTGAAATGCGCATAGGAACAAGCTATACCCCTCAATAATCAATTGCAATTAGTTTTTTAACAAAATTGTTAACGTTTTACTGAATAAGTAAAATATTAATATTGGGAAAAATAGTGCGAATAAAAATTCCAAATACTAAAATTTTTGCGATTCCCATAAAACAGCACCAATAATTTCTTTACCTTTATTATTAAATTTATTAAAATTGTTTTCTTAAACTACCTATATGTATATATAATTAAAATGGTTACAATAGTTTTCTTATTTCGTTTGTAAGAGGAATATATTCAAACATTTTATCATGTATAATTAAACAATAGGCTGACGTATTAGCTGGAATGTTTTTTAAGGTTTTAAATTCAATTCGAATATCGATTGGTCCAGTTTTAACCGATTCATTTTGATGAGTAACATCCAATACAATTATTGGTGCCATAGTTTTAAAATTTTCTCTTGTTAATAGTGGTTAAGGATCGCGTGCATAATAACTTTGTAGAAATTTTAAATACATATCATATAGTATAGCAAAACGATTTCTATCGAATTTAAGGTTTAGGTCATCATAAGGATATGTATCAGAGTTAAGATGTACTTTTATATCTGTCAAGTCACAATGCTGAAATTTATTGTCTCTATTTCGAAGTCCTAAGAGCAGGAAACGTGGTCTTTCGTTTTCGGTGGCTACCTTAAAATTCTATAAGACTGTTGTACTTTCTGGAAGTGAAGGATAATAATACATATCCCAACTTCTAAAAGATATATTTAATGGATGGCGATTGTTAATTGTTTTAAACATTTGCAATTTATAAGCATCAGCAAGTTGGATGTGTGGTACTTTCCAAGTAACATTTAGAATCGACAACTTAGTTTTTTCAGTTGTTAGTTGAGATTTAAAAACTTGTTTATCATCTTTAGATCGTAAAATAATCAATTCATGTTTAGAATTAACTATTATTTTATTGAAATCTTCAGCAAATCCAAGCAATAGTTTTAGTGGAACACAAAAATTGATATAGCCGTCTACAAGTGTAAGATCATCATTTTTGAATGGTGGCCATCCTGCATTTAGTAGATTATCATTTTCAGATTTATTCAATGATACATAGTTCTTTAATTCTGTTGCAATACCCAAGTGACGAGTGCGATCAATTTCTACTCCATTGATTTCATATCGAATCTCATAGATGTCCTACACAATTGTTTAAAAGTTGTATAGATGTAGAAACTGTTGAATCTTCCTTTGTTGCAAGTCCCTCGATATAGAGAAGACTTTCGCTTGGTAAAACATACAAATCTTGATTTTGAATTGTGATACGAATTTCATCATTATTTTAAAATGACTGCAAATATGATGTATAACTGTGATATTCTTTTTTAATAATTGAATTATCAAAATGTGGTTTTTGTAAAATATTAATAATATTACTCATTGTATCTCTCTGTCTCTTTTTATTTTTTTAGATGAAAACCTAAATTTCTTAAAAGTTCCTTATTGTCCTCACGAAGATTATTATATTGTTGCTTCTTTATGATTTCTTTAATATGTTGTTTTTTCTTTTTTGTCTGATTATTAAAATTTGGTTGCTTTCTGGTTTCGTCTTCCGTTGGCAAAGATAAACTGAATGGCGAACACTTCTGCAATTCAGTTTTATTATATATAATCATTCTCTCATAGGCTTCAAATGTAATCGAATTGTAATTTTTTCACCACGAAAATTTATTAAGTTTCCGTCTTGATCAACAACTTTCAAAACAAGACTATTTATTGTTCTTGCATTTACAGGTAGATATATTACATTAGTCGGAGCCTCAGTTATTTTGTAACCTGGGCTAACGTTAAGTGAAAACTGATACAAAATATGTGCGGACATGTTATTTATATATGATCCGCTGACAATATTACATTCAACGATTACTCTATTAATTTTGTTTATATCAATTGTTTTAGCGGAGTAATGTTCTATACCAGGCTTCAATACTCTGGTACTAAAACCTAATAAGGATCCGATTGATCTCGTTTTATTGAAATAAATTGAGTCTGTAGTGCTTTTTATGCATGTTTGCAAAGTATTATAATTTGCTCGTACATCAAGGGTTCCATTTGCGTTTATAGTATGGTATTTATTTTCTAGTACTTCAGCTATATCTGATAATTCGTATGATCCAACTGGAACTTCTATCTCGTGGTTACCAATATGAAATAAATTGTTTTCTACATCAACATTCGGAATTGAGTGATATGTGTCAAAACTTATTAGGCCGCAAACATAATTTTCATTTAGTTCGATTGGTGGAAAATAGTTTGCAACAAGATTTGAAGAGTCTCCGTTTAATGTTAATGTAATTGACATTTTAACGTTTGATGAGTGAATAGTTTATTATTAAAAACTGTATCGGTTTTTATAATGAACCAATGTCGATATTAATCCAAGAGTTGTGTTCTGACGAAAATCCCAACCATTTAACGTAAACCATATTTCTTCTTCTTTTTAAAATTTTTTCAACTAAATATGTTTCTGGAAATTTAGTTTTCATTAGCTCATGCTCGTAAAAGCCACCTTTAATTTCATGTCCTTGATAGTCTTGCAATATATAGGTATTCGGATTTGTATTTTTTATAGTTTTAATTTTAAATATTTCTGTAGTCCAATTTGGTGGGTAACCTTTTTCAAATGTATGCTTATATTTACTTATTCGAACATTATCATTTACCTTAAACTTAGGGTATTTAAATACTTTTAAATTGTTGTAGACTGTATTCAATAAAAAAGTTTCATTTGAAGAATTTACTTCATTTGGGGTCATCTGAATTGTTCTATAAAATGTATTATTATATTTATCAACAAGTTCCTGGTATTTGTTTATTCATTTGTATGTTCCCTGGTAACTAAACTCTTTCCACATCGTTCCTTTTTAAAGTTCTGTTAAATCGTTCTACTATGGAGGCCTTTAGAACACTATATGTTGAATAGTGATTAATTTGATTAGATTGCATAAGTTGATGAAATTGATTATTAAAAAATTCTTTGCCATCATCTGTTTGTAAATTCTTTGGTTTTCTGTTGTTATTAGTGAAAATACTTTTCATAGCATTCGTTACGTTGCATGCAGATTTATTTTTAATGGCTACAGCCCATGCTTTTTTTGAAAAGGTATCTATTACTGTTAGAAGGTATCGATATCCATTATTATGTATTGCATAGTGCTCCATTTCAACCAATTCCGCCTGCCATAAATCATTAATTCCTTTCATTATAACTCGTCTTCTTTTAAAATTTTTTTGCGCTTGTTTGTGCAGCTCGGTAACTATTTCTCTCTTATCGACGTTCATTTTGTATATGATAGTGTATGTCGACGATCTTCTTATATTATATATGTATGACAATCACTTGGCTGCCTTAATTTTAGGCCATTCAAGCTTTCGTTTTTTTACATCATCTACACCAACATTTTTATTAATCCTTTTGAACATAAAATCTTCAATTTTATTAAATCTTTCTTCAATATTTTTTATAAAGTCTTTATTTGCAAAGTGTATTTGGTTCTCTACTACTTTTTCAATAAGTTGAACATCTTCATCAATTTCTTTTGTAATCGTTTTTTGTAATTTTTTTATTTCACTTCCAATAATATTTAATTTAGTGTCATATCCATTTTTAAGTTCTTCAATTTTATTTAAAAAGTTAATATTTTCATTGTGAAACTGCTCCTTAAAAATCTTTATCGTGGTATATATTTGTTGCATATCTCTTGTTATGTTATTTATTTGTAAATTATACTTGTATGTTTTTATTTTCGAATTATTTAGATTATTCTTAATCGAACTTTCTCCAAATTTATTTATGTAACTCATTTTTAATATATTATATTAGCTTCTCTCAATTCTTCAACAATGGAAATTATTTCGTTTTTGTGATTATTATGACCAGCACTTTCCGATGAAAGAAGTAAACGTAATCTGTCAACTAATTCATTCGGATCATCCCAACATATAGCTGGACTTACGATTATCTATCGTTTTTAACGATAACCCGCTACCTTTTGCTGAAGACTTTTCTTTTGCATTAAATAAATTTTTTATTATACGAACATATTTAAAACCTCGTGTACCTTTAATTTGAGCTTTTGATTGATATTGACGCTTGTGTACATTTGTACTTTATAAAATTTCTTTATATTTTTTCGAATCATTTTTAGTGTAATGTAGAGGTTTTGAATGAAAACTTAATTCAAATTATCCGGCTGTCATTTTCCATGTTGAATTTCCTATTTCAATAGAATTATCAACATTAAAATTTAGCTCATTATTTCCATATCGCCACTTTCCGCTTTCATCTATATTGAAACCATAAACCATATCTAACTTTTTATTACTCAGGAGCAATTCTATATTTTCAACTAATGAGGACTTATTAATAACGGACACTTGATGTTTGCTCTTATAATAATCATCATCATCACTATCAATTTTTACATCCAACTTTTTTATTTTGTTGATAGGACTGTAAATAGTTATATTATCATCATATCCCTCAGCATCATCAAAATTATCAGAACTGCCATCAGATTGTAATGATGGAAGTTCTGAATCTGATATATCATTATTTGATTGATAATCAGCTGATGTATAATCATGAGTTTTTTTTTAATTATCTTATTTAAAGGTTTTGTTACAGGTTTAAATGTATCATCCAGTATATCATTGGACTGATAATCATCAATTTTTTTGATTATCTTATTCAGAGGCTTTGTTACTGGTTTAAATGTATCTTCCAATAAATTAAACCTATCTGCTTCATTTAGTTTTATATTTTTTTATTTTTTCTTTTAATATTGTTCCTGTCTTAACAATATCTTTTAATAATTTGTTATTATTCATATCGAAACGGTTTGTAACTGGTTGTGAACAGCTTTGCATCTGGTTGTGAACTGCTTTTTATCCGGTTACGAACAGCTTTTTAACTGCTTACGAACAGCTTTTAACTGGTTGTGAACTGCTTGTATCTGCTTTTAACTGGTTATGAACAGCTTTTAACTGGTTGTGATCTGCTTTTATCCGGTTGTGATCTGCTTTTATCTGATTTGTATCTATTGCTGAACAAATCTCACTTACAGTTGTATGAATTTATCAAAACCTTTTCTATATCGCCCTGTATTTATTAAATCGTCTTTACTGACAACGACGAACCCATATTTATCTTTCCAGCACTCACTACATATATCCTTAAATTCTTTAAATGTCATATCTCCAATAACATGATCATTATATATATATGTCGTAAATTCATTTCATCTTGTTTAAAAATTATAATCATATTAGCATTATCACGTATTAGATGCATTGGAATTTTCGTATACGTTTGACATAAATAAAAGCAATCAATATGTTTATGTCTTCCCATACAAAAGTAATCTCTAATATTATCTTGTTTACCACAAATTACATCATCAAATATCATAATAGAGTTTGGTTTTGCTTCTGCTGGGCTTAAAACTTTATCATTTTCCGAAAATGTAAAAAGATTCATTCCTTTTATGGGATCGATCAGTTTCTTAAGGTAACAGTATTTTGGTTGATATAAGGACTTTGAATATATATACAAATTACTAAATCTAAGACCATTAGGACTTTCTATTAGTCCAATCATGACGTTAGTTTTTCCACAGTTTGAAGGTCCTACAATTAGTGATCGTATTGAATTGGTTAATAATGTGCTATGTTTAATTTTAGCTTTCTTTTCTTGAGATTCAGCCACATTTCTTATAACAATTTGTTTGGCTTGCTCTACTAAGCGCATATTGATAACTGATGTGTCTTATCTATAAATACAATCTAATATAAGGAAATCTCATCATTTAAATTTTTAGTATAGTATAAAACACATCATACACGTATGTTAAAGAAAAAATAAATAAAATGGTTATAAACTACACCAAAGGAAATAAACTAAATCAGTGTAAGACTGGAAGCGGTTTTGTAAACAACTTAATAGATAAATTGCCGGTTGAACTGCATTTACCTGGTTATCAGTTTTGTGGACCTGGAACAAAACTTGCAAAACGTTTAGCAAGAGGAGATAAAGGCATAAATTTATTGGATGCAGCTTGTAGAGAGCACGATATTTAATATTCACGAACAAGCCATATTAATAAAAGACATCAAGCAGATAAAATATTAGCTGAAAAAGCTTGGCAACGAGTAATATCTAAAGATAGCGGTTTGAAAGAGCGAGCACACGCTTGGTTCGTAACAAACGCAATGAAAGCAAAAGTTAAATTTGGATTAGGCATGAAGAATACCTATCAAAGAAAATTAAGAATAATGTGAAAAAGAAAACACGCAAAGTATGCAATAAAAATTGTTTTCATCTACTGTCAAACATGCTTTAAAACTTTTGAAAAATTAGAAACCCGATAATATAAGTGATGCTGTTAAGATTACCCAAAAATATGTTCATTCAAATTTTAAAAGGAAGAGTTATTCCAGTACCAAAAATTGGTGGATTTCTACCATTAATTCCTGTTTTAACAGCTCTATCAGTTTTGGGAGGATTAGCTACCGGAAGATCAGCTATTGTTAAAGCCGTTAATGATATTAAAAATGGAAAACAACAACTAGCAGAGGCTACTAAACATAACAGGCATATGGAATCAATTGCTATGGGAAAAGGTTTATATCTTAAACCATATAAATCAGGATATGGACTCTATTCTAAACCAGCTCCAAAAAACGTTTAGATAGTCTACCCAATCGACCTTTAACGGATCTAGATTTAATGAAATATGCCAAGCAACTCAAACATTTTAGAGGTGTTTTTATGTGTAATTGTTTGCCTAAAAAAGCACTAACTCAGGAATGTGGTATTGTTAATTTAGATAATTCCAGCGGTCCTGGAACACATTGGGTAGCCTATTATAAAAATTATAACTGTAAAGAATATTTTGATAGCTTTGGAAACTTACAACCACCAGTTGAAATAGTTAACTAGTTTAAAACTCCAATTGAATATAATTATGAACAAAAACAAAAATTCAATACATTTAATTATGGGCATTTATGTTTAAAATTTCTATTCAATAAATATCATATGAAATAAAACAACAATTTATCTTTTTTTTTCATAATATTTTTTATATTTTTATTTTACAATTGTTTGTTATTACATAGAAAAGTTAACATGCCATTTCTTTAAAAATATCGTCATCAGAATCATTTAAAAACTGATGTATAAAATTATTTGAGGTTTGGTTATTTATATAATCGATTTGCATAAAAATATCATCATCCTCTTCCATAATTTCTTTATAAATATTTAAATTTGATGATGTTGGTACTGTTGA
Source organism: Gymnocheta viridis (assembly GCA_956483585.1). Lineage (NCBI taxonomy): Eukaryota > Metazoa > Arthropoda > Insecta > Diptera > Tachinidae > Gymnocheta > Gymnocheta viridis. Next base: position 53,438,872 of record OY101444.1, on the reverse strand, counting down.
GAGACAATTTATTTTATAATGTCCCCACGCATAAGTATCAACACCATTTTCACGTATAAATCTCTTATCATCTAAATAACTTAATGTTAGTTTACTTATATATTGTGTATATACTTCATGCACCTTTGATCTAAACACATACATTGAATTATAATATAGTTTTTTCACCAGCAAACATTTTCTAAAATCATTAATTAATAATTTGTTTGTTACACTCTGTTTTACTCCTTTTATTTTTTTATTTCTGTGTCTATCCTATCTATTTTTATAGAATACATTTTTGCTCGCAAACCAATGAATTCCTTAATTACTTTACCATAACATTCATCTTTCATCATCCCTAATACTTTTTTATTCATGAGTGGGAAATTGAATACATTTTCTTTCGGATATGCAGATGTATCGAAATGTGATTTGATATCATTTCTAATATCTGCATATAGATCATTTGTTTTAACGTTATATATAAAAATTAATATTTTCACAATATTTGGGTTTCATGTAATCGTAATGAAAATTATATATTTTCCATTTTGATAGTTCTAAAACAGAAAATCCAATGTAAATGGGCTTATTATATTCAGTTCGCACTCTTCTCATTTCAATTGCAACCATTTCGCCATGAATTTTGAGGGAACTATGAAAATTAGGTCTAGCAATAAGAGCTCTAGCTCCTAATCGCTTACCTCTACTTTCCCATTCACATACTATTTTAATGTCTTTCCTTTTATCGACATTTTCCATAGTCTTACCATATACAGCGTTGTTTAATAATTTAAAAAAGTTTTGTTCAAATGAATTCTTAGCTAATGTTCTGTGATAATTGTTTATATCAATATATTTTTTCAACCAATTAGACTGACTAAATTCAAGAATTCTATGAATTTTCTTTAATACCAATCCATGTTGAATACATTGTTGAAGATTTTTATAATGTATTACATAATTGGTTTTGTTGTTTAAGTCTGTTATTAATTTTCATGCTTTCAATTTTCTTGTTTTCTGCACAAAATGGTAAGTCGCTATGATAGTCGTGTAATGTAGTTGGATATTCTAAATCAACTTCCAATATGTAACCCAATGCTGAATCTTCTTTTACATTATTTACATCAAAATTTTCAAAGTTTTCTACCCACTTGAAATTTTTAAAGGGGAGGTATTGAGACATTGCATAAGCATATAAGTTATTTACATCTAAATACATCAGGTAATTAGATTCTTTTGTAGGATCATAATCACTAACGTATTTATTATTGGCTACCGAATGTCGTTTACTGCATTGAACAAAACCCCCCTAATACCCCGCACAAGAAAATTATACATGTTAATATCAGTTAATAATTCCAACTCAATTTCCGTTGCTTTCAACATTGCATCCCATGACAAGCCCGGCATAGTATAATATTGGTAGGGGTCTAAATTGTAAATGTTTTTAGAATCTTTACGGAAATTTTCAAATACATCGCAAAGCAATAAAACATCCACTTTTTAATATAATAGAAGATAGTCCATCAGAGTGTTACATTTGAATATACTCCAAACCTTTTCAGCATGTTCCTACACTAGCATAATCCTCTACACTACACGACTCATTAGAAAGTTTATTAAAGAAGCACGAACGGGGGGGTAGATGACTTTCTTGGAGACGATTCACTGAATCTAGATAGTCATACGGAAAGACACCTTTACGCTTCATTAAATTGAATTCACTGTCAATGCGGTAAGTTGATTTAACGGTTGACAAATCATCATCGGACAAAAATCCTGCTAGTTTTTCTAAACTCGATGGCATTAACCGACAAGAATCTAGAAAACGTAATTCAAGAGTATTTTTTTCTTTTACAGGGATTCTTTTTGATATGGATACATATAATTCCTTATTTAAAGGAATTATATTTATATCACCTTCAATAGATGACAGTTCTCGTACAAACAAATGACAATCATATGCCGAAAGATTATGGAAAAATATCGGGATGAAGTTTGCGATTTGGTACTCTAAATTGCACTTGTTATGTGCGGGGCCTCTATATTCGCCAGTTAAATGGCAATGATTGGCCACTCGATCTTCAACAGATAAAAAATGTTTACAGATGTGACAAGCTGTGTCCTCATTTTGTCTTGTCTGCTGAAGCGGTGTTAAGAATTTCATTGGTTTAACTATACTTAAATAATTATTATAAATATCTAAACTATCCTCGACTAAGTTTTTAAAAAAATGTTGTGGTGAATTATCACCACTATATATTCCAAATATATCTAAGCTAGAATTAAAAGAAGATTTTATATAATAACTATAAGCAAATGGAATATGCTTTTGTATCGATTTAATATTAGAGGAATTTTGAATATTAACTGATTCAAGTATACACTCGAAATCTGCATATACAACAAAAGGCACATCCATTTGCTTCTTAAAATTCTTAAAACTTACTAAATTATTATCTGCCGTGGGCATCTTAGTTACAACTTTATTGCAGTTTTCCTTGTGATTTTTCAATGATACCTCATTATGGAAGTGTATTAAGCAAGAATTACAGATGTATATTTTATGAGTATTTTTTGTTAATTGACTTCCCATTAATCTGTAATTAAATAAATAATAATTTTAATATAGTATTAATTTTCAACGATATAAATATTATTCATGTACCTTGAAATATTTTTAATCCAGACGTAGTGGAATCTTTCACCATCTTCTAAGAGTAGTAAATTTACATGCTTGGCTTTTTCCTGTATGCTGCAGTAGTATGGACCGACAATTATATCATTTTCCAGCCCAAAAACATTTATACTTATTTCCGGATTGTTAACTTCAAAGGCTTTAATTTTGTTGACAGCGAGAGGGAAATTTAAATTTTTAAAATTTAAAACAGTACTATTTTCTAATTTAATAATTTCTTCTCTTATGTTTGATACTTTATAGGATGTGCATCTATTTGAATTACGGTCAACTGGATACAATGCCGATATTATGGCCCACTTAAAACAAAATTCGTCATTATTTTGCACATTAATGCATGCAAACTTTCTCTGGATTGTTGGTGGTAGAGGAATGTACTGCGACCCTTTAATGCATTTATATTGATTTATGTTTATTTCAACGGGTGATATTTCAATTAATGCCCATCCGCTATCACGCTCCTGAAATCCACTCATCCTTTTCACAATAACATCGCACTGTTGAAGATATATTAAGAATAATCATTTTAGTCTGATGGGATTTGATATCTATGGTGCACGCATCTTCTTCTTCCTTTATCAACACGTATTCACAAAACAGTTCAATGTTATATTTTATTGCTAAATATTTATTAATTATATTTTTTAGCAATTCAACCACTTTAGCTTTAATTTCACATAAAAAGTTTTCAGGTATTAAATTTGTTTTATTGGTATTTTCAATCATATACGTAACGATACGATTTTTAAATACAGACTTGACGCATTTTACGTCACTATCAAATTTTCCTGCACAATTAATTTTATGTTTATTTGTCCTTACGTGATAATGCCAAATTATTTTAGGAATATGTTCTCCACGATCCTTACAATAAACTTTAGTTTCCTCTCCTCTTTTAGAATGATCTATTAAGTGCAAATGAAGTTCTGCTCGGTCTGAAAAACGTATATTACATACGTTGCACATCATTGAAGAACCTTGATGTTGCATCCTCACATGACGTTTTAAGGAAAAGTTGTGATTAAATGATTTTCCGCAGATATCACAAGTAAAGATGGCCATTTTTCGGTTTTATTTAATTCTTTTTTAACGAAATGGTATAAACTGTTTAAATTTTCAGAACAAGAATGAATTATACTGTTTTTCTAAACATCTATTTTACTTAAAACAGTGGGCGTGGTTTTAATGATTTAAAGAGCAAGGTTTTATTAATCAAAGAATTATATATGTATTTTTATATCCTTATACTCATAAATATACGCATTGGTGAGTGAAATAAAAAGAGACAACAACATAACTGGTAGGGGACCGATAGAAAATTATGCAAATGCAATCACACGCATACTCTTATGTAATGTAAATGTATGTTGTTTTTGTAACCAATTTTATTAACTTCTAATCCAATCTAATTTTTAATGTGTGTAATAAAAATAGAGCTAGATACGCATGTGCTTAACAAATTTTCCTGCACCCTTATTTTTCATTAAAAATAGCCAGACGTTAGACAGACACTCATAAAAATGTCAACTCAAAATTTTTCAATAAAAAAATAAAAAGATCGACCGCAATAAAAAAGATAAACGGAAAAGTCAAGTGCAATAAAAATAAAATGTTAATGAATAGACAGAAAGAATAAGGAATTTCAAAAAGGACAAGGGTAATAAAAATAGGGCGAAATGCCCTTTTTTATTAGTTTCATTTTCTTTCAGCAATCGAAACTGAAAAAAATAGTAGGGACGTTCATATTTAACTCGGTGAAATATTTTGTACCTATGAAGAAAATTCCCAGCTTCCTGACAAACATTCAACATAGTTGTTCAATATAGGTGCCCGGGTAGGGGTGTTCGTATAGAGATTTCAGGGATGATATTCAATAGAGGAGTCCTGACTGACATTCAAATCACGCATGTGAAAACAACAAAAAAAATTTACATATAATTTTTTTTTAAACCCCTTAATACACAATATAAATTTTATGAAACCTCCTAATACAAACAACCATCCAAGGATGGAAAACGCATTTTTATAATAAATACACTTAATTACCTAACAAAAAATATTTTTAACGATCACGTTTCCCAGCCAGGCATGTAAATTCATTTTATATGAAAAAAGTGATAGCGGGCCGGCACAAACACACTACTGAGACCAAGTTTCAACAAAATAATAACTTTCTGATACTTCAAAATTAGGCGATCTGGCAATCTCCATCAACAATAAAAACAAAAACAATGTTTTAAAGGTTATGGTTATTACGTGTTGTCTGGAATGATTCTCCTGAGTATTTGGTCCCAGAGTGGCTTAAATATATTGAAACGTTGAACGATTTGGAAGCTATAAAACACCTAGATGGATCGGATCATCCATTCACGTCAGTTTTTGCTTCAGAAATTTATGCAAAGCTGACTAGTAATAACGGAAATTTATTCAATAATCTTCTACATGTTTTTGAAAATTATAATAAGTAATAGTAAAATATACATATAAGCAGTGCCAAGTTTTGTTATTAACATTATTTGAAATAAGTAGTGCTCTACATACAAAAATATCAGGTGCTGTTGGCTGAAGTAGTTAGCGCGTTGACTGCAAAGCAAATAATGTCTAAGAACGGGGGTTCGAGCCCACCTTCAGACAAGTCATAACATCCAGCATTTTTCAGATGTGCATTAGAGTATGCCATTGTATTTGTTGTTGTCGGAGTGTTTAGGTGATGAAGGCATAGCACTGGTCACTGAACATTTCTGGCAGCAATTGATACTGGTGTATGCTAGCGGACATCACAGCGCCCTTCTTCGTCGGTATTGTAGCAAAATCGCCGGCGAAGTAAAATAAGAATAAAATGGCTACAACAGCTTAAAAACACATTTAATGCGCCTACTTGACATCAAAGGCGCTGCAACACTGATCTAAAAACTAACACAGCGCGCAATATTAGAGTTGCAAAAATTAAGCTTTCTCTCTTTCACCATCTGTCCTCTCTCACTATCCCTTTCCCAAAGAAGGTAACACACCTACGGGTTGGTAGGCATACTAATTGCCTGAGTGTTACCTCTTTAAAAAAAAAAAAAATAATTGACTTTTCTGCAGAAACACCTTGTATATTATTAGGAATCGAGCGAGTAACTTCTAGTCTGTGGAGACACCCGATTCAGATAATAGCCTTCATTTAAACTAATATAGTTCGAAAAGTTATTCAAATTCATAATTAATATTTCGAATTTTAAAAAGTATCATTGTATCGACAGTGTACCGATATGGCGATAAGCCCGAATTATCGCCGATATATCAGTATGGGATGCATCCCTCGCAATTATTCGATATAGTTATTTAAGAGAAACATATAATAAATATAATACAGTTTTTATGTTTTTACCTTTCGATACTTTTTAGTTGTTGCGTAGTGTAATTTATATTTTTTATTTTTATTTTTCAGGAATTTAAGCAAATTAAGTCATTTTCATACGATACACGTTCGAGCTTCAGATGGATTCTTTTCGGCTATTACACAACTTGATATTAATATCGTTAAAATTGAAAACCAAAATTTTTTGTTCCAAAAAGATGTATACGAATTTTCAACGGTAGAAAACACAACTAAAATTACCATAATTGGCATTGTTAATATAATTGGAAATTTTCTTGATGAAAATGTTGAATTCCGAATCCTCAATCCAACAAGATTATTTGAGATTGGTAAGACATCTGGAGCTGTTAAAACAAGAGGATCTGTTTTAGATAGAGAATCAATTGATAGATATGTTTTGGTAATTGAAGCTACATCAGTCTTATTTAAAACCAATAAATCATATCTTCGACGAGCTGTTGCCCAAGTTATTATCACTATTTTAGATGTAAATGACAATTGTCCGATTTTTGTTAATTTGCCCTACTATGCTACAGTATCAATGGAAGACTTAAAAGGATCAACTGTTTTAAATATCAAAGCTATTGACTTAGATGCTAATGAAAACGGAGAGGTTCGCTATGAAATGAAGAAAGGCAACGGAGAGCTTTTTAAAATTGATAGAAAAAGTGGCGATGTTTTGTTAAAGCAAAACATCGAAAAAAGCGAAAAAAATTATGAAATTGTAGTCGCAGCATACGACAACGCCTTAACGCCTTGTTATGCTGAAGTTCCTGTCTTGATCAAGGTACGTAAAATAAACATATTTTTTACTACAAAAATAACCAGGGTTGGAAAACCCTGTTTTGAAAAAAACCTAATGGAACTATTTTCGGTTTTATTGACCATCATTGGGGTTTTCGTTTCAAAGTAATGAATTTATTCAAAACAATTTCTTGAAAATTAAGAAGAAATTTGAAAACCAGATTTGAACTCAAGCCAAAAGATTCATTTCAATATAAACCTTAAACAGTTCAACAATTACGTATAAATTTTAATTATTAAAAACGAAGGCACCAGTAATAAAGTCCATGTTTACACTGTCACAGGTGGTTGAATACTGAGGAAGTCAACTACAAGACAAAAATAAAGTGAAAAAAATGGAAAATTGCTTGATTGTCTCTGAAATGATTCTGGAAAACGCGGGAGAGTATGTAATATTTGGAATAATTAAAAATCAGAGATGGAATTTCGTACTAACCGAAATTGATTTAACTTGTAAGAAATGAATAAATTGCACTTTTCGTATTCTAATTCGTGAAATAATACGGTTCAATAGTTGGTATTCCTAGTCACCGTAAAAAGTTTAAAATCGAACAAAGAACGCTTTTAGATGGTGTAGCGACCTCGAAATCAGTACTGATCCGTTCTGCTAGTCTGATGAATAAAATTGTTTCAAATAAAAGTATGTACTCTCTTAATAAAACAATGAATTTATCCAAAAACAATTGCTTAACAATTAAGAAGAAATGGGTAAACTCAGATTTGAGCTCAAGCCAAAAAATTAATTTCAATATAAACCTTAAACAGTTCAACAATTACGTATAAAGATTAAACAACCAACCAATGTTGCACAATATTTTTCGCAAATTTAAACCGAGTCCAGAGTACCAGCCTTAGTTCAGTAATAAATGTTCTATCTGCTTCTTGACTAGCCAATGTTTTCAATGCTTCATTTATGCAAGAATGATAATCATTCCTTGTGATATTTTCTTAATTTATTCAAACAAAACATACATTCGGCGTTGGTCGGCATATGTGTAATCAAGTCGATTTATTATTGAAATTAAATATAGTGTTGTGGTCGATGAGTATATCTGCAGCCACGCCTTGAATTTTTGCTCGTTTCATAGCGAGTGCTGTATAGTATGTTAGTATAGCGTGTTTTCGAATCTTTTAATATTCTCCATATGTGTCCATGCTGATGATCTCCAGGCACGGTATTTCCTCTGTCTCCGTCAAATATTAGGCGGATTTTAAATACTTCAAAATTTATTTGGTTTTCAGTTGTTATTCCACTCGGACATGGAGTAAACTGTACTGCTGGTTCTACATTGAATGCTATGTTATTTTTTAATTATTTGTGTTCCATTTTGATCGGCTACAATTGTTGCGACTTGAGCTTGTAGAGTAACTAAATCTTGGATTGACATTGTATTTGTGTCTGCTACTGGGATTATTCTTTTTGCTACGTCAAAGTTCTTTTGTCTTTTATTAGTCTGGGTTTCCAGTTTTATATGCTGATTTTGTGCTTTATTGAATTATTCCTTTTTAATCTTGGAATTCCTTTAGTACTCACTGTATTTGTCCTTTAATTAATTGTTCCTTTTTTCCTGCAGGATAATGTTGATTCAAGGATCAAGAGTGTAGTGTACACTAAAGGCCCTGATTCACTATCCTACACGATCGCACGATTCATTCACAAGAAAGTTTTACATAAGTCTGACCGACTTTAAAAAATCGCTTCGAAATGACGTTTTAGGTGCCACACTATTAAACAAAAATGGTGCACAAGCACTAGTTTGTTTTTTTTTTTGTGTATGCACATGTAATCTATTATTATAAAAACATACTTTGCTTTCGTTATTTTAAAAATAGAAAAAGTGATAATAAAATTTACCAAATGGCACGACTTGCAAAAAAAATCTGTCATACAGTTGCATTTTTAGTCCACAATTTTGGCAGATCGTGCGATTATGTAGGATACTGAATCACGCCCTTCAGTGGCGTTCGGAATCCTTAACTAAGGATCCCTGTTGAACCCCCAGTTAAATTCTTTACTTAAGGAATGAGAAAAAAATTATATATTATTTTTTGTCGCTGCACTGAAATGTGCCCTCCTTTCTTTTAATATGGTTCTTAAGAGTACTTACAAAGTAAAACTTGACATTTATTTACATATATTAATTTATTCTATATAAATGTTATCACTGTTATAGTTTATTACCCTAGAGAGTAAAATATAGCAGTGATAACAGTTTATCATACTTTGTTGTTTACTATTACATTTACGATATTATTTAGCTTTAAGACATTGTCTGGTTATAATTATTCTTATCTAACATTTTATGCTCTGTTTACATTTTGTTTATCTAAGTATGTGTTAGACCTTGGTTGTTATCATGCTTTGTGTTCGTTATCAGAGCGATGTCATAATGTCCTAATTTCATAAAATACTTGTTTAAGAACTGGGGTCTTAATTATATTCGATTCTATCAAATCGCGATATTTAAAGTGATTGACAGCTTCATTACTATGACAAGCGGACCATCTCGAAAATTTAGAGGGACTACCAGTTTAGTATAGCTGGCTTAGAGCTTCTCTGTACACAGTAATAAATAATATATTTCGAGATAACTTTTTGTCAACCTAACTTTCACAATTTTTAACTGTTAATTTTTTGTATTATAGGTTGTAGATCAATCGATGCCAATTTTCAGCAAGCAGCTCTATTCTATTACTGTAAGAGAAGACGCGGAAATGTTTTCTGGAATGTCTTTGGCTATACAAGCAGAAAGTCCATTACAAAGAAGTTTAATTTTTACAATATCCCATGGAAATGATGATGAAGTGTTTGAAATAGATTACAGAACGGGTAAGTATTTTTTTAAAGTTATTTCAGTGCACAACAAACGCGTAACTATTAGTTTGTTTGTTTATTAGGAAATGTCACCACCAATGCAATAAGCTATAATAATGTATTTTAAATTTAGCACTGTACATCAATATTCGCAACATGGTCAATTTGAATATGTAGATCTTGTAAAATATGGCATTACAATTTTAACATTTATATTTTATATATCAGTCTTGATCAAACCGCGGTTCTGAACAGACAAGTGTAATTATAATTCTTTCTTTTTCCAAAACAACAATTTCATCTAAAAATTAAAAATAAAAATATTGCATTTAAAAAACAAAAGCAATACTAAAACCAGTTTGTGTTTAAAACAATAAACACAAACATGCCTACTTTAAGTGAAGAAGACAGTGACGAAAGTGATGGTATTTGGCAGCAAGTAACAACAACAATGAGCTGTAAACGGCGGTTGAGGAATTCTCCAAATATGCATCAACATAAAAAATTAAATTTTTGTGATAATCCAAGTACATCAAAACAAAACCAATTTCAGTTGCTTGATAATGAAGATGTAGATGATGATAATGATAAAGAAAATAATTCCCCAAAACCACCGCCTATGTACATACCAAATGTAACCAATATTACAAGCATGTTAAAAAACATAAGTAGTGTAATACCCAATAGTGATTTTAATTATAAATCTATGAGAGATAATAAAATAAGACTCATGATAAAAAATTTAGAATCTTATAGAAAAATTGTTAAGTATTTTGAAACAAAACAAATTAATTATCATACTTATCAATTGAAACAAGGACGCGCTTATCGTGTTGTTATAAAAGGTTTACATCATTCAACACCGATCACTGAAATCAAAGCTGAGCTGTTAATTGCTGGACATCAAGTTAGATCTATCGTTAACGTGAAAAATCGAGTCACAAAACTTCCTCTACCAATGTTTTTTGTTGATCTAGATCCAGATCAAAATAATAAAGAAGTTTTTAATATAAAAAACATAAATAATGCTATCGTTACAATTGAACCACCAAAAAAGACAATAGAGTTAGTTCAATGCTATCGCTGTCAGGAGTTTGGTCACACAAAATCGTACTGCAAACTGCCTTTTAGGTGCGTCAAATGTGGACTTAATCATCCAACAGTAGAATGCACCAAAGATGCTAATTCTCCCGCGAAATGCGGAAATTGCTTAAAAGATCATACAGCAAATTACAAGGGATGTCAAGTTTATCAAGAACTTCAACTGAAAAGAACCACAAATCATCGAAACGGATCAACAAGACCTACTTTGCCAAAGCACCAACAATCTTTTGTAAATCCACAAGTAAGTAACTCTTTTGTTAACCAAAGCGATAAAAATGACAGTGGCAGACAATCATATGCTGAAGCAGTTAGAAGTAGCGCAACTAGTTTAGAAAGTCGTTTCATGGAGAGGCTAGAACGGATGATGGATAAAATGTTTGAAATGACACAAATTATGCTTAAATTATGCAAATAAATTTAAGGTTTGCAGCATGGAACGCCAATGGAGCTTCCAATCATACAAAAGAAATAGAAATTTTTCTAAAAACTAACTACCTTGACATATTACTAATATCAGAAACACATTTTACGAGTAAAACCTTTTTCAAAATAAAAAACTACGATCTTGTGCAAGCCAATCATCCTGATGGTAAAGCACATGCTGGCTCAGCAATTTTAATACGATCAAACTGTAAATATGAAACTTTATCTCCACTTATCAAACCATTCGTACAAGCTTGTGGTATAAAAATCAAATGCAATAACGTGGACTTATGTATTTATGCAGTTTATTTTCCACCTAGGCATATTTTAACTCATACTCACTATGATGACTTTTTCAAACACTTAGGCACAAGGTTTATCGTTGGCGGAGATTTTAACGCAAAGCATCCGTGGTGGGGTTCAAGACTTGTCAATCCAAAAGGAAGAGAACTATATAAAAGTATCCAGAAAAACAAATACAATACGCTTTCCACTGGAAGACCAACATATTGGCCCAGTGACCCAAATAAGATGCCTGACCTACTGGACTTCTTCATTTATTCAGGCTTGCCTAACCAACTTTTATACATTCAGGACAATGACGATCTTAGTTCTGACCACACTCCTATCATTGCCTGTTACAATACTACTTTGCAAACAATTTCTCAAAACATAAAATTACTTTCGCCCAAAGCAGACATAAATGTCTTTAACAGTTGGCTCGAAGATAAAGTACAGCTTAATGCTAGCATTAAAACATCCGATGAACTTGAAGATTGTGTGGAGTCTTTTAATAATCTTATTCATGAAGCAGCCTTTTTGTCTACTCCGCAGACACGATCCCAGAGAAGTATGTTTGCTATTTCTGCAGAAGTAAGAGAACTAATAAGGAACAAAAGAAGGCTTAGAAGAATTTGGCAACGAAGCCGGAACGCAGTGGACAAAACAAACTACAATTTCGCAACAAAACACTTAACAACACGTATTGCCGAAATAAAAAGTGAAGAGCTCTCGCATTACTTAAGAAATTTGGGAATTACAAACAATAGTGAACATAGCTTATGGAAAGCGACAAAGTATTTAAAGAAACCAATTTCAAGAAATGTGCCAATAAAAGATCAGAATGGCGGTTGGTGTAGAAACAGTAAGGATAAAGTCGATGCATTTTCAAAGTATCTAGAAGAAACATTTAACCCATCTCCAATGCCATCTTCAGAAGAAGATAAAATTTATAAATATTTGGATGTTGCATGCCCAATGGACTTTCCTATCAAATGTTTTACGCCTTCTGAAGTCCAGAAAGAAGTTAAAAAACTAAACAACACGAAGTCACCAGGTTATGATAAAATTGGGCCTAACGTTGTTAAGTCTCTGCCAAAAAAATGCATTATATTCCTTACACTGTTGTTTAACGCTGTAATCAGGCTGTCACATTTCCCAATCCAGTGGAAATGTGCAGAAGTAATAATGATACACAAACAAAATAAACCGGAAAGCGAAATATCTTCATACAGACCTATAAGCCTTCTACCAATTTTTTCAAAAATGTTCGAAAGATTATTTAAAAACAGGTTACAACCTATTCTGGATAATCTTAATATAATTCCAGATCATCAATTTGGATTTCGTCACAAACATGGGACTCCGGAGCAATGCCACCGTATAGTGAAATCTATATCTGACTCACTAGAGAGAAAGTCCTACTGCTGTGCAGTATTTTTAAACGTAAAACAAGCTTTTGATAGAGTCTGGCACGAAGGATTATTATTTAAACTTAAAAAGATTTTACCAACTCCATTTTACTTGCTTTTAAAATCGTACTTAGAAGAAAGAACGTTTTATGTGAAAATAAATGATGAAAAGTCAAAAATATGTAACATCAATGCAGGTGTGCCGCAAGGTAGTGTTCTTGGTCCTGTCTTATACACAGTTTTCACTTCAGATATACCTGTAAACGAAAATATTGTAATAGCCACTTACGCAGATGACACTGCCATTTTATCAACAAATCTTTCACCACTTGAGGCTGCATCTGCTATTCAAACAGAACTTGATAGCCTCCAACAATGGTTGTCGAAATGGAAAATCAGCATTAATACAGAAAAATCGACTCAGATTACATATACTCTAAGAAAGGAAGAATGTCCAGCTGTGTTATTAAATGGGTCCCCAATACCGAAATCTGATACAGTTAAATATTTAGGAATGCACCTTGACAAAAGGTTAACATGGAAAAATCACATTAAATCAAAAAGGCAACACCTAAATGTTAAAACGAAAAAGATGCATTGGTTGCTTGGAGCTAAATCAGAGCTTAGTTTAGAAAATAAAGTCATAATTTACAAGGCAATACTAAAACCAGTATGGACCTATGGTATCCAACTATGGGGTACCTCAAGTAACTCAAATATAGAAATCTTACAAAGGTACCAATCCAAAACACTAAGAACCATAACTAATGCGCCTTGGTTTGTTACAAATAAACAAATCCACAAAGATCTAAAAATTCCTTATGTCCTCGATGAAATAAACAGATTAAGCCACAGATATTTGGATCGTCTAAGTAACCATAGCAATATTCTAGCAATTAATTTACTAGATGAAGCAGAGGAAGTTAGAAGACTCAAAAGATTTCACGTACTAGATCTACCATACAGAAAATAGTATTTTCTTTATCAAACTAATATTTAAACTTAATATTAATTGTAGTATTAGGCTCGCTGAAGCTTAATAACCTGTGTTAAGTATCCTCATATCCTTGTTAAATTCTATAATCAAATTTACTTATTATTGTAGAAATAGATTGTAAATAAATAATTGAGAGAAAAAAAAAATATTTTATAAAATAAAGATATATAAACATATAATTATTTTGATTTGATAAATCAGATATAGCAAATTGGATAGTTATAAAACAAATTTTAATTTTGTGGCTAGTTAAAAAATCAAAAATAGATTTTTTTAAATGTATTGCGTTGCTTGCGCTTTGAATATGATCTGGAAATAGATTTCAGAGTGCTACCGCGTATATAAAAAAATGTTGGTCCTATGTTTGGTAATGGTATTAGATTTGCTTATAACGTTGCTTCTTATCTAGCAAATAATGTTTTCTGAAATAGTCAGGTTTGTTAGTATAGACTATTTTTCAATATATTTACATATATGTTTACTTATTTCGTTGCAACTTGTTAAGCTAAGAGTCATTTGCCTTGCTCATCTTAAACGAAGGATAACTTTTTTAATTTGATTTTTTAGATTATCCGGGTAGTACACAAGTATAATTGTAATGTGTCCTTTGGTTAAGTTACCCAAGTGGTGCACAAGGATGACGTAGAGTAAATTGAGCATCAATGACAAAATCGCAATCATCCTCTTTATTAAAAACTTATGGCATTTAAACAAAAATATAATAAAATCAAATAAAAAATTATATAATAAACAAAACTTAAATTTAAGCATTTAAGCATGCCGAAAATCGTTCGTTCATAGTTTTGCTGCACTAAATTCTTTTCCCACCGTTAGCCACAAACTGTATTTCATAACTGTCTGGCTGGTAATTTAAATAAGAAATCATTTTACCACTGTTAGCCAATCCAAAATAAATATTAACTCAATTCACCATCTTGTGCAAATGGTCCCTCATCATTGCATTTGCAAAGTGGTGTAGCATATTTTTACTTTACACTAACAAAGATGCACTTGCTACTCTTGTATAAATAAGCAACACCTAAAGGTAGTTGTCTAAACTACATAGTTTGGACAGAATAAGTATTCTTTTTGGAATTGTATATTTCAGGTTGCATTGCATTTATTTATATAAATTTGTACAACATTACACACTTACCTAGTTTATACTTACCTTGATTATACCTAATTGAATCACATATTTGAATTATATTATCCTTACCTTGAATCATTCTTAGCTTGAATTAATAATTACTGTGAATCCACATATTGCTTAAAGTTGCTCTCACTGAAAAGCGATCTATGAAACGGTCAAACCGTTTCAACTTCGAGCTTGGTACCGATATTTGTGCTAAATTTTCAGTAAAGGCAACGACCACTTAAGTTCTATCATTCTTAGGAAACACATACTGTCTACGTATCAATGTGTATAATTTACACTTTTACCTTCTTACACTTAGTTAAATTAAAATTAATATTATTAAAATTCCTTATAAATTTTACTAATTGAAACCTAATTGACCATTTATATTGGTTTCCGTTTATCAACACCTAAAGATTATAAGTACAACATGTTGTTACAATCAACAACCCACTTGTAGATTTCGTCATCCCTATTCACGAGATCCCCAAAACAGGTGGGTTGTTTTAAACACACTCGCGTGTTCAGTAGTAGTATATACATACATACTTGCACTCTACGTATGCAACACTTAATTTTAATAAAAAAAAAAATAAAAAAATTAGAAGCGATTGTGGGCAAATCCTAAAACTATCGCGAATTTTCGCAGAATTGGTTGAAGTTATTTTTGAGTAAAAAAAATCAGAAGGGGTCCGACTTCGGAAAAGTTATGGTTTTTCGAAAAAGTTAAAATATTTAATATATCTGGGCTTCTGAAAATTTTTTAATATATTTTTTTTAACTACATTTGCAAACAAAAATTTAAAAAAAGGTCCGAACGGTAAATTTTTTAAAAAGTTTTAGCCTTTTCAGAAAAATAGTGTTTGTTTTTAAATTCGTAACTTTTTTTAAACGGGAAAATTTTTTAGAAATTCTAAATGTCTTCTGGGGTGTAGAAAAAGACAGAAAATTTAAGCGAAATCGAAGGGGGTTAGGTAAAAAATTTGCCGATTTGGCATGGAATGACCCATATGTAAATCCATATGCATGCATGATCATATACATATATGTATGTACATTTCATTCACATTTTAGTTCATTCAACATAAGCTAAGTTATTGGTAATACATTTTAGTGTTAAGTTTATATTTTCATTTAAAATGAAGTAATTTAGTTTAATACATTTCAGTAAGTTTATATTTAGTTTGCAGTACACATTATAGGTTTAAGCATGATTATATTTAAGTTATAAGTTCTTACACGTCTGTGCACCTTGCTTGCTATTCTTACACTGTCCTGATTATGTCTTATTCACTCGCTTATATTGATCAATCTCTTGTCGTGTTGTGTTCGTCAGTTTTGTCGCTGTTGGAAGGGATATGTAAATTGTTGCTGTAGCAAAGAGTGGTACACATTCTTTCCTTGTTACTGCAATAAAGACTGTGTTGTTGCTGTTCAAAAGAATGTGAGGAATGTGTACGTCCGTTAGTTTATTATATTTCGTAGCATTTGATTATGTGCGTCGACCTAACTCATGCTACTTATGTACATACATAAATATATTTTGAAGAAATAATTAACATTTCAATATATTAACCAGAGTGCGAAGTATTCCATAAAAAATATATAATAACGAAGAACAAACAATCAATACACATATTAATATACATACTTATAAACAAACACAAGACGCCATATTCATGTTTTTTAAGCTGCGTATACTTATGTATTCAACATAAATATTCACTGTGAATATTCATAATGAATATGCGCAGCTTAAAAAAACAAAATACACTCACGCACATGAACATTCAGATTAAAAGAAATTGTTTGCTGTTCGTTTTCGAATATTTGGCTTTTTTTTATATTTCATTATTATCATATATATTTGTACTTAAAAAGAAAAAAAAAATATTCATACATGTGTGTTTAAAAACCAAAAAATCTTAGCTATTAATTTTCGAATGCGAGCACAAAACAAAAAATATTTCAGGTTTATACATGACAATTTGACATGAATATTTATATTTGAGTATTCATACACAAATGCTTCTGAACCATGGTATATGGTGATCACATCATTTTTCATTGTGCATTCTGCTGGGAGCGTAAGTAAGCCGGCACCTTCCTACAACTGGTAACTACTTTCTCCTTTGCAAACTGTGCTTAATTTAAGTTGCTGTGGAATTGCTAGCAGCCTTTAATTCTATGTTGCAACTCGAGCCAGATTCATTATTGAATAAATGTATTTCACAGTGACAAATTGGATAACCTTTTTACTATGTAGCTTGCATGTGCGGGCATAAAAAGGTATCGTGCTTAAATTTATTGCAGTCGAGGAGCTTAGTGTCATCCATAGGAAAATATTCGTCCCGATGAGCGTTGAGAGACATCATTTTAGAGGTTGGTGCGATAGCTACTAACGATTTATTTATTGGGTGTCGAACTGGCGTAATATAAAATAAATCATATTCTTTTTGATGTGGTAATGGGATAAGTAAAGTGCAGATAATGTGCTGATTTTAAATTGCTGCATGAGCTGTCACTATACCATACAAATGAATGATATCTATGACTGGTGGTAGAGTTAGATCTGCTGGCAGGTTTGTCTTTATGTTATCAACTTCAGCAGAAAATTGTTGTGTTGTCAGTAGAATAGGACTTATTTGACCAGTAATTGGACGCTCTGCGATCGATGGTTGGTGTCATTGATTGTGATTCTTATTAGTCTATGTACGTATTCTGAAATTGATTTTAGATTAAAGGTAGAATCGAGAAAAGACGTTTGATTCCGCAGAAAACTCTGCAAGTAGGCTTCGTTGGTCTTTAGGATGTTAATAGTATTGGTAATTTTTTCTGCATATTTTGAATCTTTTCTAGACCGGCCTCCATTTCGTTCTTGAGATTTTGGAAATGGGTTACTACTCCATCGCACCGAGTATTGAAGGATGGTTTAGTGCAAGCTTTTGCCAAGGCAGATGCTCCATTAACTAAAAGTTGTGGTTCCTTATAGAAAGCTGCTGGTTCAAAATAAATGAGAAGTTTCCATTCTACGATAATTGGTTTAACTTTACCAATGTTTTCGAAATGTAAGCCAGGGTTGCTAGTGATCTGCGTGTAAGCAACTCGGCATTCGACAAATGGTAGGTAGTAGCATCAGTAGACTTGTTGTGGTTAACGTACAGCGTTTTGGGGTGGTACAGCTTTGTTTTTGTAGTTGGTTGAACTGTTTCTTTTAAGTGTTGCGTTGTTATCTGTTGCTTCATTGTCGTTATAAGTGACGCGAGGGGAAGAGCAGCTAGAAGGTAAATTGCTCGCATAGTGATTACATTAGACATCTGCTGTCTTGACGACGCCGTCTGGACCGGGTTGTATTCGATGACTATGGTCCCTAGTTGCACTTTTTACGCTGCTGAAGTTCACTGAGGTATTCCTGTGACCACCATTTCTGAAATTGATTTTTATTCCCATCGTTTGGCAAGAGTTTTTGAAGTTGATTCTGCAGTTGCGTCCAGTTGAGCCGCGTGAGGTTAACCAATCAAGAAATGGAGCGGCGTGAGTGCAGTCTCGTCATTAGGATTGATCGATAATGGTGCAAATTGGTCTTGAAACGAGGATTGCTTCTTCCTCTTATCGCGGTTTCCATTTCCTCATAAGTTAGAGATGCGTTTGCTATTTTTAGTAGTAACCTCTTGGCGGATTTGACTGACACTTCAAACAGTCCACCAAACTGCGGGGTTTGAGGCGGAAAAAAGTGAAATGCTTTTGCTGCCACACTATCGCTGGATTTTTGTCTTGAGAAGCCGTAGCGAATAACGCAGTTGACAACTCTGCTAGTTGATTCCGAGCTCCCACAAAATTTGTTGAGTTGTCACAATATAGATGCTGACAGCGACCTCTTCGACTTATAAATCACTTAAGCGCCCCAATGAAGGCGTCGGTGGTAAGGTCCGTTACTAGTTCTAGATGAACTGCTTTTGTCGAAATGCAACATACTGATGCAATGTACGCCTTTTTGGGTTGTTTTCCTCTGGTTATGAATTGAACCCATATTGAGCCACAGTAGTTAACTCCTGCATTAATAAAGGGTATTGCTGGCGTTACTCTTTCTTCTGGTAAATTTCCCATGAGTTTGTTTCGATCTTGCCCATTGAACACAGGTGTTGCCATGTGGTTGCAAGGAGTGCACTAGGACCGCAATGTTTATTTTCTTTGTGTACCGACTCAAAGATTAGTCTGCTGATTGTGTCGTTATAGGACAGTAACATTAGATGATTGGCATTAAGAGATAGCGTGGATGCTTCTAAACTGCCTCCAACTCTTAAAATATTATGTTCATCTAAAAATGCTGATAAGCTTTTAATTTAACTTAATGCTTTAAGTTCTTCCTGTTTTTGCAGCTGCTGAATGTCTTCTTTGAAGGCATGCTATTAGGTAATTAGAACGATGATGACGAGCGCGTCGTGAAATTCAAAAGGAATTCGCTGGGTTTGTTGCTCTACCTAGATAGTTTTGTAGACGATATGCTAAATCAGCATATACATATGTATATGATATATGATTAAAATTAGCAGCAAATTCCTATGTCAGCATATTTCATATGTTAGACGTTTACACGATATGTTGAAAGTAGAAAATTTTTTTTATGTCAGCATATGTCAGCAAATGAAGTGTCAACATAAGAGTTAGCAAACGATTTTTGTGTTTATATGATATGTATGATTTTATGTGGCGCTACATATGCTGAGTAGTATAAACATTTTTGTGAAATTAGTAAGTTTGACTACACTTTTTAATTATTATTCAACTTACATATGTATGTACACTTAGGGCCGTTAACAATAAAAAAGTTAACTTGAAGTTAACACTAAACTCAAAACTTTAACTTTAGTTAGTGAAAATTCATTAACTTAAAAAATTCATTAAACATTAAAGATTTAACTTTTAAATAAAATTAACTGAAATACTTTCTGAGTTTAAATTTTTAACGTTAAAAAATATGACATTTAAAAATTAATTACTTTTTCTTTATTTTAAAAATATTTTTCATAAATTCTTAAAAAAAATTGTGATTTAAGCTTTACCATCTGAAAAATGCACATCTTTGTGCAGAAATCGTGCTCAGATGTCTTTGAATGATGGTGTTATTTTCTTTTTTGCATTTCCCAAAAATAAATTCCTGGTGTGATTCACAATAATTGATAACTGTAAGTTAACTAAATTTGTTTATTGTTAATGAACATTTTTAATTTCCAATAAAAATTTAAGTTTAGACAAACTCAAAGTTAGTAAACTTTAAAATTAAATAAACATAACTGAACTTTGTGTTAATGGCCCTTATACGTATAATTTTTTCAATAAAATTGATTAATATAAATAAAAAAACATAAATGATGTACGAAAACAGGAAAAACATTTATAATAATTTATTATTTATTTCCGGAGACCTGTGCCGATTAATTTAAACGGTGGCCGCCGGCGATAAAAATAAACGTGGGAGCCGAGAATCGATCGCCGAGCTAACATTATTCAAATAGTTTATTTATTTAATTATTTATTAAATATGGTTGTACAAAAATGGCGCCTGTAACTAGACCATATGTCCATGATGTTATTAACAGTATTTTAAAAATGCTTTTGTGACTGACTATTCACATAGGAATTAGAACGAAATTCCACAAAAGAACCGCAAGACTATACGGTTATCCGTGGCAAATCTGTCAACCAGTGCGAGCCGTACTCAAGTCAAGGCAAGTCTGACCGCACTTAAGAAATAAATACGATGACGTGAGAGCTGTTCTTCAGCCGAGAACTGCTTAACAACTGACAAATAGTTTATTGTTTTTACATTTGTTAGTTATTAATTGATTCGCTTTCAGCTATACATACATATGTACATATTTTGTTTTTTTGTACGTGGGTGAGTATGTTTCTGGGTACACAAGCAACAGGAAGTGTATTTACATTTACAAAAAAACTATCGGCGGCTTAATGCTACTGTATTTTTTCCTATAATCAGTTACTACTTATTTGTATAACAGTTTTTAAACATGAGTTTTTTTTTTCAAAAAAATCGCAAAAATACAACTCTGTAAACAAATATCTAATTGCTAAATAAAATGTTGGCAACCACAGGGGAAAGTCAACATCTGATCAGTACACCTATCCCCCGTTTTACACGGTACTCGTTTTACACGTTTTCGATCTTACACGGTTTTTTGTTTGAAGTTAAAAAAAAGATAATACATAGAGATAAAGATAAATGAAATCCATATGTACAAAAAAGCGCATTTTAAACTTACATGCACTTAATTATGTCTACTTGATTTAATTTTACTCATCTGGTAACACTTGTGTTGTACGTATGTATGTATGAATATGTAAAAAAGGGAAAGTCCCTTTTAAGTAAGCAAAATATTATTGTAAGTTCTTTATCCATCAGTTAGTTGATTTCAAGCAATAAACAAAGCAGGAATCATAGAAACATTATTGCTATTAAAAGAATTTATTTTGATGGTATTTGCAAAATGGACACAAGAGCTAGTGAAAAAATGTATTTATTAGAATATGACGAAAGCCAAATCATTGGATCTAAGCTGCCTTCCAATGGCCAAATTTTGAAAGTGTTGTTTTATAACATGCGCAAAGTAAAATTGGATCTTCGTTCAAGTGCGTATCTGGTTATCAAAGAGGCTGAAATTATTTGGAATAAAGCTCGTATTCCAGTTCGCCAAATTGATAGAAGCGTTCAAAAAGTCGAAGCTTTATATCAACAATGGAAAAATCTGCAAAAAACGTGCAAACGCAGCACACCACTTCAAAAAAAGCGAGAAGATGAGTTTATTAAAAATATGAATAACTTATTTGACATTGCGCACGGAAATGCGTTAGATTTAATTAAAATAGAAGAAGATAAAGAGTTTTTGAAAAATCAACGTAAAGAAGGTAGACCTGGTGCAATGGTAGGATGCGATCGTTCATTATTTGAAAAAGAAAAGCGAAAAAATATTCGTATTGAGAAAGGGGTATTGCGAAAAGAAAAGCAGAGCGAAGAACAATTCCAAGTATTCCTGACAGCGAATGATTATAGTGACAATACAGAAGAACTAAGTGATGAATACGATAGTGACTATAATACTGATGAAATTGCTAACTGTAACTCTCAACCAAAAAACAGAAAACGAGGAATGACACATTTTATAACTCCAAAGCTTGTTGCGACCTTAGACAAGTGCAAGGTAAGTGACAGGGACGCAGTACGTATTCTGATATCTGTGGCTGAAGCATTGAAACATGATATCAGTACATTGGTAATCAGTAAGACATCGATTCGGCTTTGCCGTAAACAATTTCGTTCGGAAACTGCTACAAATCTGATGATGGATTTTAAAAACAAAAATGTAAATCAAATCACGGTACATTGGGATGGAAAAATTTTACCATCAATCACAGGAAATGAAAAAGTGGACAGATTACCAGTTGTGGTAACAACAAATGGCATTGAACATCTACTTGGAGTACCTGCCTTGTCAGCTGGTACGGGAAAAGAACAGACAGACGCCATACTAAAACTATTAAATGAATGGAATCTAACAGAAAAGGTATTTAAAAAGCAATTTTTTCTTATAACAGTAAATATTACCAACATTTTTTCCAAACAAGGTACAAGCTTTATGTTTTGATACTACAGCGACAAATACAGGAAGATTACAAGGAACTTGTATATTATTGGAACAACACCTCAATAGAGAATTGTTATATCTTCCTTGCCGTCATCACGTGTATGAACTCTTGCTGAGGAGTGCTTTCGTAAAATATGATTTAAAATTAAGTGGACCATCATTAGATATATTCCAGCGTTTTAAAAAAAATTGGCCCAAAATCAATCAGCAAAAATTTGCAAGTGGAATAGTCGATGAAAAAATAAATCTTGCGCTTAACAAAACTGAACAAAATCAATTAGCTCAATTTGCTCATGACTATGTCACTCAACAACATCCCAGGGCAGACTACAAGGAGTTATTGGAATTAAGTCTTATATTTCTTGGTCGAAACACAGAGCCTGTAAAGTTTAAATCACCTGGAGCGATGCATCATGCTCGATGGATGGCTAAAGCTATATATACGCTTAAGATTTTTCTTTTTCGCAACCAATTCTCAATGTCCTCAGATGAGTCAAATGCTATACAAGATATAAGTGTATTCATTTTGAAAATTTATTTGAGACCGTGGATTGAGGCGCCAATAGCCGCGAAAGCACCCTTAAATGATTTAAATTTTATTAAAAATATTATTAAATTCAATGAATTTAATGAAATAATAAGCAATGAAGTAGCTCGCAAGTTTTCGAATCACTTGTGGTACCTGACACCAGAAGCAGCAGCTCTTTCATTTTTTGATAATGCTGTAGACATTGCAGATAAGAGAAAAATGGTTGAAAATCTCAATGAAGAACATAATAATGAGCACAAAAGAATAGTAACCAACTTGATTGAAATAAAACAAAAAAAAATTTCAGATTTTGTTAATAAAAAATCATTGAGCTTTTTTGAAAGATTTAATATTGATACTAACTTTCTAAAACTTGACCCTTCCAAGTGGCACAATGAATCCGAATTTCAAAAAGGAATGAATATTGTACAAAACTTACATGTTGTTAATGATACTGCAGAGCGTTTTGTTAAACTCATGGAAGAATATAATGCAGCTTTAGCAAAAAACGAAAAAGAGAAACAATATATCTTGCAAACAGTAACTGATTATAGGAAAAAATACAGTAGCATTAATAAATCAGACCTTTGTGATTAAGTTTTAATGTTTATAAAGCATAGAAATAAGTAAACGTAAGTTAATTTCAATAAAATAATATTTGACAAACATATATGAAACATTTTTACTTATATTTTTGTGCCTTGTCTCTTGAAAAGTCCATATAAACCGGTTTTAGCCACTTTAGTGGGCATGTGCCACGCCTTAACCTAGGGCTATCAGTCTAAGTTTTTGGATTTTCATTATTTACGTAAAAAGGAACAATTTGAGGGGGCGGTACACTCTTTTTGCGGGAAAAAATATTTTAAGTCCAGTCTAATGTACATTTATAAAATAATTTGATTCAAATCATTAATTTTCTAGCTCATAAGTAATCTGTGTAAAATACATAATAAGATTAAGTGGGACCTTGTACTTTTGCGTTAATAAATAATAGATAAATAGAAATATGCAGAAATAAAATTTCGTCAACATTTTTCCCGAGAAGTCTGTTTCATATCTCTTCAAGTATTCTACCTGGCGTTGAAGAAACGCCTTCGCATGTAGCTGAGCTGGATGGTACACACAGTAATTGTTTAGCCAATTTTTGCAGAAATAGATGATCTTTAGTTTTTTTTTTTAAACCTCTGTGTGAACGCGAATGAAAAAACGAAAAAGAATTGTAGATGTTTTTCTTTTAAATGTTCGCCACTCGAAACTCGGACTTATACTGCTACTTTGACTCGTTCATTTACATCAGTACATTAATACATGCCGGCACAACGTTTTATGTCTTCATTACAAAATTGAAAACCACATACATACATACATACCTATTAAAAATATGAAAAAAAAAATCCAAAATCGACAAAATCACGAAACAATCACGCAAAAAATCTACTCATGCACGCTCACTCACGTTAAGTTTTTATACTCACGCTCATGCACGCTCACGTGATTGAAACAAAAAACTGCTCACGATCATGCATGATCACGTATGATTCACGCTAATTACGTGAGCGGTGCCCATCTCTAATATTTATAGACTGGAGAGATATGGTGTTCTAATGACTTTTTACAATATTCTGTAGAATTAATGGAATTAGTAATGCAATATTGTAGGTATGTGCGTCTACGACAAATTTTAGGAATTAAATTTAAAAATTTAAATGTGGGTGTTTATTAAGGAATATAAATTTTACTTGTTGAAACTTGTTATTCGTGGGGCTAGAGTTTGTCAGAAGCTGATAATTTGTTTTAGTTGGTATATTGTGTACTTGTTTATCGGTTCGTGGCAATTTATAAATTTATTTGGTTGTTACCTTCCTCAACAAATCAGCCTTAAATAATTCTGTTGCCTCGATTTTATCGTATGTATGTGATATTTAGGGGTGTTGGTTTTACGGCTTTCGGCTCCATTAAAATTATGGCTTATATATTTCCATTTTCATGTGTCGATTGAATGTAGTCATTTTCCATTACAGACAGCTATTGCTTCCTTTGTAGCTGCTGATTTATTTAAAATTTTTGGTGGTGTATTTCTATTTGGAAGTAAGTCCCCATCACCTTCTAAAAGGTTTGCACATATTGCATGTAGACGTTAATATATTGTTGCCGAGAGTAATGTTAGAGCCTGATTTATAACGCCGTTAATTTTCGGAGTTCATTTTTCAAATTTAAAGTGATAATATTAAAATTTAAGAATTCGCTTTGTTAATTGCAATGTTTCGTCTTCGGTAGTTCAAAAAGAAGTCATTAATTCATAATTCTTCTTTTGCTTA
Organism: Gymnocheta viridis; assembly: GCA_956483585.1. NCBI lineage: Eukaryota > Metazoa > Arthropoda > Insecta > Diptera > Tachinidae > Gymnocheta > Gymnocheta viridis. Next base: position 53,413,345 of record OY101444.1, on the reverse strand, counting down.
CATTTACAATTTATCTGTAATATAGGTACATATGTATGTATGACAACATGTTAATGGTATTGATAACGACACTTAGATGGTACAATGCTACATTAATATTTCTTTTGCTACGAAATTTTTTGCAAGATAATGATTTCTTTTATTAAAAAAGTTTTGACAAGTGCACTTTTCTGCGTGCTGTCCTCTTTTCCCTTGAGTTTACTTGATATGTTGAATTCTGTTATAATGTCGGGTGTATGTCCGCTTAATTGGAAACATGCAAAAATTATACCATCACCCAAGACGAATGACGAATATAGTCTCATTGTCATATTGAGGTTTCTATCAAAAGCTTTAGAAAAAATACACAAAAACAGTTTTAAAAAATAATTTCACAGCTAACATTGATTGAGTTAAAAGTGTATTTAAAAAAGGAAGTTAAATAAAAACTACTGTATTTACATACATACATATGGGCAAATCCTGCGTGACGAACAATACTTTCGTAAGCGTTTTCACATTAATATACTCATATTTTTTGGTCTTTCAAAAGAGGTACCTTCAATTTATGCATTGTGTTTAGTGGGATATATGTAAATGTACTTTCGAATGGCATAAGTTATGATTTTTTAGCAGGTATTTGTTGCGAAATAATTGATCATAAAATTTTGTGATACGCGCTACCAAAAACGACTGAAAATTAAAGTGTGTTTTCGTAAATTTTAGAGAAGATAAAAAATAAGTTGGATAAATAATTATTAAATTTATCGTTAAGAGACATGTCTCAAAATACAGTCGAACTTCTCTATAATGAATCTGCACGGGACCAGAAAATCGCATCACTAGATAGAAAAAATATATTTTTTGCACTTTTATTTTAATGCCTTGTTTTTTTTTAAATGTATGATAAAGAGCTGGGACGAATTTCAAACTGCTACCTATATATTTTTTTCCTCCATCTCCAACTTTATTACTTAATAATAGTTTTTTTAATGCTACTTCGCTTAGTATTTTTAGTTCACTGAACACGGACAACTAGACTGTGTTTAGACGCGTCATGTCTTATTGACATGATTCTTACTTTTTCTTCATTGTTTTTTACACAAATTATATCTAGTTGACGGTATTTACTTGCAAATAGCTTTAGGCTTAAAATTACGAATGAGAAAACAAAACGTAATGACAGTACATGCATCTGAGTACTCGTTTCTTTTCCCCTCGTCTCTCTCGCCTATAAAGTAGCACCACGTCAATAAGACATGACGTGTGTACACATAACTAATGCTTATATTGTTAGTGATTGGACTTTGTTTCTTTTCGTTGTTATTTTTTCATCTTTTCGGAATCCCGTTGTTATGCATTATGGATGGTATGACGTGTAACTTATGTTTTCCAAACTGTTAGCAGCGCTGGCATGATGGCGTATGCACCGGCTGGGCTCGCCGTCTTGGGGTGGTTCTTGCTAACCAGTCTAATTATGCTATCAGCTACCATAACAAACAAATTTAAATTTACATCAGCAAAACTGCTTCATTGTGAAGAAAAATTCACTGTATGGAAATTCACTATAAATAGATGAAAATACACTAACATTGGAACGAGAAAGCTGTGTTTTTGAAATGAATTCACAGTAGGGAGAGCTTCATTGTATAGAAGTTCACTATAGAGAAGTTCGACTGTATATATAAAATATACTTCTTCACTAATTTTTAAAACTGATCTTAAAAGAATAATTTTAAATATATTTAAAGCAACTCGAACAAAGAGAGGCTTTTTTTAATTACATTGCAATCTTTGTTTGCAATTTTGTCGCAAAGAAAAAATTCAAATTTGTTATCTTCAACTTTATATTTACTCGCAACTTACTCCCTCTTTAAATTTGAGTACCTTTGAATTTTCTTATATTTATGGCAAGAAAAATTATCAAAATATATACGAGGGCGGATTGATATTGAAGTTACCTAAGTCGAAAAAAAATTGTTTTTTTTCAAAAACCATTTATTTCTCAACATAGTTTCCTTTTAGCTCAATACACTTAGTAAGACGATATTCCAACTTTCTAAATAATACGATTTTGGGAACCCCTCAAAATACGCGTTAGTTTCGGTAATCACTTCTTCGTTTGAGATGAATCTTTTTTCTGCGAGCCATTTTTCAAGTTTGGAAACAGGAAAAGGTCACTAGGAGCTAAATCTGGACTATATGGTGGATGATCAACCAATTCGAAGAGTATTTCACGTAATTTTAGCATCGTATCTAATGCTGTATGAACCGGTGCGTTGTCTTGAAGAAAGAGCACTTTTTTCTTTAAATGTGCTCGTTTTTTCTTGATTGCATCAATCAATTGATCCAATAATGCACGATAATACTTTCCTTGATTGTGGATCCATTTTTAAGATAATCGATGAGCAATATTCCGTGTGCATCCCAAAATACAGTGGCCATAACCTTACCAGTCGATTTCACTGTCTTCGCCTTCTTCGGAGCACTTCCACCAGCTTCCACCCATTGTTTCGATTGATTTTTCGTTTCAGGTGTGTAGTGGTGGACGCCAAAAGTCAACAGAATTACGCTTTATCATGTTCCAAACACCGCTGTGAAATGGTTTGTCGAACTTCTTTTTGTTCGAAACTGAGCAAACGCGGTACCCATCTTGCCGATATCTTTTTCATATGCAAATGTTCATGCAAAATGTTGAAGACACGTTCATATGATATGTTTACCATTTCAACAATCTCACGTAACTTGACTCGGCGATCATTCATAACGAAATCGAGGATTTTCGGAGCAGACTCACCGCAATGTTTGTCGAGCTTTTCTTTTGTCTCTTTCGCCGTTTTCCTTTTCAAATAATAGTGTTTAATCACTGCACGAAATTCACTTTTTTTCCATTTTTCAAGAAACACAAAAGTTGCTTACTTCAAACTACTACAACAAATAAACTAATCGATGAATTTTTAACAGCTGACGTTTGACAGATCGCAATTTCTAAAAAAAGCTTTTGCCATCTAGCGCTAGCTAGCTTCAATATCAATCCGCCCTCGTATGTATGTATTATACACAAATTATAATTATTTACATAGTTTACATAACTTTTTGTGGATGTAAACTATGTTGCTAACGCGACGCTCAACGCTCTTATTTAGGTATGGTTGTTAGAGTTAAAAAAATCAGACTAGTCATTAATGGTTAAGTAAGAAAACAAAAACAATTGATTGATTATTGAGTTCTTATAAAACTTTGATATTGTTTTAATGAAGGTTAATTATAATATCTCTAGTTGTTCTAAGAAATATTTGGGTAACGTTTCCTGATGATCTGCATTAGCAGCAGTGAATTGTGCATAGGAACTAGTTATACTCTTCAATTATTAATTTCAATTTGTCTTTAATAAAACAAATAATATTTTACAGTAATATCTTTTATTTTAAGTAACGGTTTTATTTTTTGCTTTTATTTTAGAAGGATTAATTCTAATTCCTTCAGTTGTTGCCCCAAAACTCGGTTTGCTTGCACAAAAATTGACATTTAAATTATATTCGTTTATCAAATAATATATTGAGTGACAGCAGTTGCTCTTTCAAAGACGTCGAAAAAATCAATATATCGTCATGTATATTACGAATGATTTATAGACAAAATAACTCAATTTGAGACCAAAAGGCACTCGAATTAATCCATTGGTGTACGATATGCCGTCTTTTCTATGTACAGTGTACTCTCTCCTAACGGACACTTTTCTTAAACGGACATTTCCCATAAACGGACAATTTTTTTAGTCCCAAAAAAATCCTTAGGGATTAAAAAACTTTTTCTCTCTTGAGCGCAGAACCCTCCCATAACTGGACGCGGACACTTTTTTCGCACCCTTTGGGCATTTTAGTTTCCCATAACCGGACAGTAACACTGTTTTTCCTTTTCTTCTTTTCCTTTATTCGTACAGATTTTTCTTATACGATAATGCGTGTATGTATAAAGGGGAGTCCCCAAAAAGAAACAGCTTGTTGGCTTGCACTTACTAAATACGTAGTATATTTATATACTTCTGTTTTATACATACTTGAATCGATATGCCTAAAGCAGTATTGACTACTAAAGACAAGGTAAATGTTATTGAAATTCATAAATATTAAAAAAATGTTCGCGAGACTCAGGCTGCTTGCATCATCAAAAACAAAGACCAAAAATTCTGCTTTGGAGCTATCAAAATCAATAAATTTGTTAGAAATATTTATATGTTGTGGTTTTGAAATAAAACTGCTTAAAGACAAATATGTATTACAAATTGTTATTTACCCTTTCTATACTTCTCTCATAAGCGGACACCTGCGGACAAATTTGCCAGTCCCTTAGGTGTCCGCTTAAGAGAGAGTATACTGTATATCACTTTCAGTCATCAATATCTGATGAAAACCTTGGCTAAAGCCGAAGTCGAAAAGTAGTTTTTACGACCCATTTAATCGAACAAGTACTCAAAGTTGAACATAGGAAAATTGTCATCGACAGTCATTGTATTTAAATAACAGTTTAACTTTAAGCATGTCAGTTATTTGTTTTTAAATTTTTTCATCACGAACCTTCAGATAAATATAAATCCTCGATTACGCCGGCTGATCAGAATTCGTAATGATTGTATACCGTACGCAGTTAGTCGCAGGTAATGTTTGCCCCTCTTCGTAAAATGTTTTTGTTTCTTTTCAGACACACTAATAGTTTATCTCTTTCTTCCTCATTAAGATCTTCATTCAAATTTTCATTTACATTATTGTTAATTAATACTCTTAGTTAATTTTATTTTTCCTAAAAACTGTTTTCTCCCTTATCGGAAATAAAATGTAACCACAAATGCATTAAAAAAATATATTTTAAAATTAAAATTTACGGACATGCTTTTAGTATGTTCATTAAATTCTTTAAACAATGGTAGCCCTATCAGTTATAGTCGAAAAACCTGCCAATGTTTTATTAATAATGGGTGTTTTTTAATTTTTGTGTCATCGGAAATTTTGAAAAAACGCTGTAGTCCTCCAATGTAGTTGTCACCCCCGTTTCAGTAAGGGGTCTATTTTTGATTTTATTTACATAAAGATTCAAAGACCCGTATGTTATAAATTTATGTTTCCATGGTGAGACCTGCCATAGAATATGCATCTATACTTTGTTATTCTGCTTTCATGGCCTACAGTTGTGATATTTGTTCAGATTTCCTGTTCGATAATATTTCATTTAATGTTTCTGATCGTCCATCTCGATACGTTAAATTAAATACTTCAGATCAAATTACGCAAATGCTGAATGATCCATTTAGAATGATGTGTTAATAAATTTTATAAAATTATAGATTTTTATTTAAATGCAAATGTTTTTAAACTTAAAATTATCGTCTTGTTAAATAATCAATAAAATTGTATTTGATTTGTATTAACTACAAGTTATTTATTGTTTATTTGTCTGTGTGGATATGATATGAAGCAAGGATTTTGAGTATAATTTGTAAAGCTGTTATTTCTGGTGGTTGTAGTTATCACCTTGATACCCATTTTTCTGATAGTTATTACCATCACCTCTATTGTTAAAATTTCGCTTACTATAATTTACATTTTTGTCTTTTAACACGATATCTTTTACCAAATCATTTTATTTTTTCTTTCATTCTTTTTTTTTCAACAGAATCTTAATAATTTTTCATTCTTTTCTGGACTGTAGTTTGTATCTTTAAATTTTTAAATTAAATTTACTATTCGTGTTGTTTAATATTTTCTCTATGGGAGCCCCATAGACTAATAGATAGCGTACTAGATTATTAGTTTGGGGGTCGCAGGTTCGATTCCTGCCTGGACCCTGGATGTTTCTGCAGACAAGCTGAAATTGTTTCGCAGTTTGTGTTTGTTCTTAAAAACAAAAATTAATTCCTGTATATTACTTGCGTTTACATCCTTCGGTTTCTGCCTTAGCCTAAAGTAATTCTTCTATACATCAAACTCTACCCGCACTTTGATCAATAGCTCATTCCATATTGGGTTATTGAAATGTTCCACACGCTTTAGTGCTTTCCCCAGCAGTTTATTTGCTACAACCGATTTTATAATTGCAAGACGTTCCTGTGGCGTATATGAAAGTATATTGGTTATGGCCCTCAAATAGTTTCCAAGACTTTAGTTACTATTGCTTGTGAAAGGCTGTAGGCTCCTCTTGCTTCCTTTAAACATTTAATGTTGCCATATTTATTCACTTTTTAGTTAAAACATGTAATAATTCATTTTCTTCAATTAAAGATTTTCTTTGTGGTTATTTTTAATTTCTGTGTCTTATAAGAAAATAGTTGTATTGACTTCTTTTTAAGATCTTATCTTCCCTGTTTAATTTGAACTTAAATTTTCTCTAACATGGGCAGTTATTTATCTAGCTATATGAGGACTCTACCGAATGGGTTCTGAAGTTAAAAATTGAGAATACGGACGATGTAAAGATTAAGGGTCGCCTCTATCCAAATACAAGAAGTTTTATCAGCCACTTGAGGATTTGGGAGAGAGCTTGTAAGATTATATAATAGTATGAGGTATCTATGAAGGATATTTCATAAAAATTTCGAATTTTACATGTGGATTTCATAATACAAAGAGGAAATAAAGTTTTCTTTGCGCCGAAGGTTAAATCTGAGTACTACCTTTGCTGGTTTTAATGAGGGCTTTTGCTGTTAGCACGTTGTCTTTAATTTCTGCTGGTTCTACTACCCACAACCGGTTGTCCACACAGTCTCCTTCCAGTCGTGCTCATATAAAAGATTCAGAATGCGGTGGTAACTTCTGATGTTCAACAGCAACAAGTTTTTTTACGTGAACCAGGTTTTTAATAATCAATATCCGGAGGTATTTCAATGTTACGCCAAACCATGACTTTTTGCCCGATATGCAGATTGATGCCATGGCTTATAAAATCGGCGCCAATGATAACTTCGTCAACAACCTCGCCAACAATAAATAAATTAACTGAACAATTCATGTCAACATACACTTCTATCAGTCGTGGGCGCTCCAGTTTACAGTGCTATCAATATTTGTCACACAGATTTCTCGAACAATCGTGCCAATTCTCATTGCTCTTTATAGAATGTTCGTGAATGTTCTATTTCCATCATTTTGAATTCCATGTTGTTGTTGTATAATTAAGTGCTGCCAATCTTGCATACACGATTGATTTAACTGTACATAACCATCACTGTATTTGTAGATATTTGTAAAACATTTTAAATATTTTAACCTGTATACTATATATAAAACCCCAACAATAAAGTTCAGTAACATATGTATATGGCTGACGTTATATTTTGAATAAAAGGTTTATTTATAACTTCTAATAACATTGTTTCTTTATTTTAGGTTTACTGTACGTGGTGAACAACCTGGATTTTGAAAAGCAGCGATCATACGAATTGCTTGTTACAGCCACTGATAGTGTTTCTGGAGTATATGCTGAAGTCCCAGTATCAATTTTAGTGGAAGATGCAAACGATTGCTACCCTCTCTTAGAAAAAGAAAATTATAATATAACCGTTCCTGAAAATACCTTCCTAGGAAGCCAAATTTTAAAAATAAGAGCTACTGACTGTGATTTTAATGCTAACAGTATACTTTCATACAGTATTGAGTCTATCAACGGTGAAACGTTCTCGGATTTGTTTTATATTGACATATCAGAGGGTTCATTATATATAAAACACCAACTTAATTACGAAGAATGTAAATCATATCTTATTGTAATAAGTGTTAATGATCATGGAACACCATCGTTACGATCCAGGGCGAATGTTTGGGTTCAAGGTAAGGTACTTATTTTATATCACCGCCCTTTACAATTTAAACAAATTCAACATTCTTATTTGTAAAATTATAACAGTTTTCACAAACATTTTAAAAGCTTTACGAGTTGCATGACAAAAATTTTAATATTGAGGTGAAAAAAACTAAAAAATACGTGTCTGTTTGAAGCACTAAAAGTTATAAAATAAATAAACTGATTTGTTTTAATTTTGATATCTTGTAATTTATTTCACTTGGTTGTAGGAGAAACGCAAAAATATATTTTTTAATAATATGTGGCACAGAGATATTTTTTATAGAGAAGTGTTTTTTTTTCTAAATAGAATATAAATCTATAATTTGTTTTTAAATAAAATTATATTTTGGCTTGTCTTTCCTAGTCGTTCTTAAGTTCAAATGTATGTATGTATATGATGAAAACTGATTGATTGAAAAAGATGTAATGAAGTCCGATCGACTTTTGGAACACATTTTAAGTCCATCTTAAATTATTAATTTGGAAAGTGCAATCGAAAAGTTAAATACATAAAAAGGATTATGAGCAGAAATTTGTCAAAAATTACCGAAAAATATAAAGTTTTAGGTATCTGTAATACTTTTATTCAATATGCAAATGAATTTAAATTTTTTTATGTGAAATACAAAGTAGTTTTTAATAAAGGTATTTGAAAAACCAAATTCAAAACACTTATTTGCAAAATATATCACTTCAATAATTGTTTAATTCGTAAATCTTAATTTACAATTTAGGTGTTTTTTTTCGAAATTCTGATCATTTTGATTTTTTTTAAAGCAATTTTGCGGTTATTCTACGTTTTGGACTTTATAATTTTGTAGTTTTTAAATCGATGTTGAATCTTGCTTTTTTTATGCTTGTATGTTTTAAAGAATTTTTGCCATTTTAGAGACTTTTTACTGCCAAGCAAGTGTAGTCGTCTTAATTATTTTTAAAAACGAAATTTTAGATGATCTGTATTTTTATTTAAATTTTAATATGTACATACAATATATTATGTTATGTTATAAAGTAAATATCTGATTATAAACGAATTTTAATACCGTAGTTTTGCGGCTTAACGAACATTCGGCTTTTCGTACATCGCATTCATAAAACACGTTAACTTTTCCTTTTGACTTCCTTATATATATGGTGAAGAAATTAAATACAAAGACATTTATGAGTATATATTTGGCGTTTTGTATGGATATATAGAATGATGTACATATGTATGTATGTGTGTCGAGCAAATATTTTATTTTCAAAGAAATAGACAACACTCCAAAAAATGTTTAAGTATAATTTCGGGCTTTTTAGAAAGAAAAGTCGGGCGAAAATATTGGTAATCGCACAGCACCATCATTTACGAACCGAATTTACGAAAATTGTATTCGATTGACTCTTTGTAGTGCATCGCCTTTTTTGTGCCAGACTTACTCTTTATTTAAATCCCTTTACTCTTTATGTTAAAAATATTCCAAACCTCAAAATTTCTGAGAAGGTACAAATTAAAAATACACGACATCTAGATAATGGCCAGAAAATTCAAACCAAAACTTTAGCATTCTTATTCATGTATAAAGCATACATTTTCTTACATTAATTTTTTATGTTCAAAATAATGAAAATATATTTATTTAACTTTAATTAAGATGTATTTTTATATTAAGTTTTTAATGCTTGTACTATATATATATATATATATATATATATTTTTTTTTAAGACCAATTGAATGTGTTTAAATAATGATTCAATAATTATTGTATCATTCCTAAATAAAAAATTCTGTTTTATTTTTGATCAAATACTGAATTGAACTCAAAAGAAATACCTGATTTTTGTGTGATATATTGATTTATATGTATTTAATAAATTGTAGCTTTATTCATTTTTTTATGTACTTGAAGTGCATATTTGTTTAGAAACTTTTAACATGTTTTATGCATTTACGGCCGCCTACTATCGGTAATAATGTAAAAATCCCTGCCAGATATTTCACCATACCGAATGTGTCTCGTGGCTGCGAAGATGGCGATTACTTCGGCCTGAATGACACTGCTGTGATCCGGCAGCCTTGAAGGAATGCACCAATTTAGCTGCTCGGAGTATATTAAAAAGTTTCCAGCTTTCCATAATATCAAAAACTTCCATTCTGTTATTCAAAATAAACGTGGGCTCATTACGCTTATCAACTACTGTTAGTTAATTATCTACAATAAAGTTTAGAAGCAACTCACATCGTAGATTTACAGCCGAGCTGGTCGTGTGCCATGTGCAGCTCATAAGTCATACAGTACAGGTTTTGTTTTCCAATGCGACAGTGCAAGTGTCCTTCGCACTAAAATCCTCGCCGGACGCTGATGACGCAGCAGAACCGTCCACCATAGTCTCTGAGGTAGCCGTTGTTATGTCACTCACCGGAGCTTGAGGCTTCTCTATATCATCACCAATGTAAACTCGGAGGAAGATAGTTCCAAAACCATTAAATGTCTTCCCCTGTGTCCTATGACTGTTTATAATGACAGTGGCCTTCCTGTACTCATCAACAGAATTAGAAACCCCCACTATTTTCCAGTCCTGTGTGTGGCTAGCTTGGCGTTACTGGAATGTATGATTTCCAGGATCTCCTTGCGGTCAGAGGGCTCAGCGGGGATTTTGGCAACAGACCTGGGCTTTTGCGGTACATCGGCCAGTGGTATTGCCTCAATCTTAGCGCCTCGCCAGACTTCCCCCAGGGATTCCCGGGCATCTTTGTACGGCAGCGATGACCGCTTATATGCGCATGCTATAAGTTTGATGTGCCCCTGATACCAGCTAGCATCATCGCATTGGGGTGGTGGTCCAGGGTTTCCCCTTAGGACGTCAAAAAACGCCTTGCAAGTGGCACGACGATCAATTTCTAGTTTTTGGATGAAACGATGCTGTCGCTGGCCGTTGACCGCAACGGTCGCCCAAATGAGGTGGTCTTTTGCCACATCCATGTACGACTGACTAGCGGCCTTTGAGGCATGTTCTTAGGTCTTTTAGTACCTGTAAAGGTGTCCTACCCTAATCTTTGCCGCATAGGCGCTACCTCAGTTGGCTTCCGTTCAGGATTGCCTTCCTTCGCAGATGGTTGAATCCGTTGGATCGCCTCAATGTTGGTTAATGCCCACTAGAGAGAGAGCTTTCCTCTTGCAACGTCAGCTCACCAACCGGTTTTTCACCAAGTCGGCTAATGACTTTGTAGGCGGAACGCCTAGTGGTGAAGGCCCTTTTAGCACGATTTATGTACCTAGGAGGTTTGTTCAGTAAGGCCGTAGAGGCCGACGGAGGTGCTTCGGAGGGCTTCGAATCATTCTTCGAGTGCTCTCTTTGCACAAGATTCGGCACATGAGAAATTGGTTTTACGGCAGACTGAGTCTTAACAAACAATAGGATTATTTATAAAAAATTAACAGATTATAAAGAGTGTAAAATTTTGATTCGTAGAATTCAATTTATGTTTATATAAACATACGACGTTGAAAACCTTTAAATTTGTTGAAAATTTTATAAATACGTTTAAAAAAATTTTTTATAGACTAAAACAACATTTTGTTTAATAAATTATTTAATATTCAGCAAATATTTTGGTTTGCTTTAGTTAATTTTACTCGTTTAATCATTATCTCGTAGAACAACTAAAGACATTTATTCAGTTCACAAGCTCGTAGTAACGTCGTATGTGTTCTGTAATCATCTAATTACACAGTGTTATAATTATTCGTTTGAATTTTATATGTTCTATAAATGGTTGTATTGAGGCCAGGTATGGAAAAATTCTATTTGTTAGATTAATTTGTAAAAATCTTTTAAATATGTGATAAGTAAACCCAGAAAATACATTCTTCTTAATGATAAATATATACTTGATTCATTTCAATTTAATTGCAAACCATTTTAATCAAAATTTTTTGTCGCGAGAAAGTTATTAACTATTTCGCGTAAAATTAGAATTCCCATATCTGGTTTAATTTCATCGTATCATGTTGTTCGACATCAATTATTTACTCACAATGAATTGACTAAATTGAATTGACATACAACAAAATTGTCTGTTCACAAGCACATAAACAAATATCGGCTTTTTTTAACGATAAGCCATACGACTGAGCTTGTGAATTGAAGAATTATATTAAAACTTCATTAAAAAGAAACAAAAGTTTAAATAATATCAAAGTTGTAACAAGAACTCAATAATCAAGCAATTGTTTTCAATTTCTTACTTTAACATTTTCACAAAGGCGGGGGGCAAATTACGGCATTCGATATCGAACGAAATTTCCATACAAAATCAAAAAATTTTGTATGAGATTTCGTTCGATATCGAATGCCGTAATTTGCCCCCTGACCTTTTTTCAATTCTAATTGTAGTTGTAAGAGGAACATATGTAGAAAATAAATTTGAAAACAACAACAGCTATACATTAAATATAGATTGCTGCCATGCAAGTGTTTTTAATCGGATGGTGGTAACTAATTGGTGGTTTTTGTGGGGATTGCTATAATTTAGTTTTTAAAATTTATATGTAATAACACTTTTTCCAAAAATTAATATTTTACGTACATAAAGCACCTTGAGTTTCACCCAAATCCAGAAGCCCGGAACATCTTAATTTCTAGAGGCAGCACTCGCTTAGGCAGGAAAAACATCCTTAGAAACAGCACTATGTCAAAAGTTGTCATAAGTAATGAAAGTAAATTCGGCGTTTGTGATTTATTCTAATTTGACATTAAAAATCGCAATGTAGTGGTGATTCGCTGTATATCCGTCTGTCCGTCTTTCTCTTTGAATTTAACTTTTCGGAAGAACTATTTAAAATAACATTGCTATTATTTATTTTAATTTATATTTAATACGCTTATGAATATCCGATCTAATGCCATCGGTAAAATGGTTTACACTTAAAATTCTTGAAGATTGTCCAACCTTTTATTGTGGGTTCACTTACCAACATATTTAATCACATTATAACTATCTTTCCGAAATTGTGGAAAGTCGCTCGTATAATTCCGATTGCAAAAACATCTGCTGCCAAATGTCCTAATGATTACAGGCCTATCAGCATCTTGCCTGTTCTAGCTAAAGTTTTTGTGTCCCTTATGTCTAATGAAATTACAAATTATTTGAAAAGAAACTCTCTCATACATCCGCTACAGTCCGGATTTCGTAAAGATCATAGCTGTACTACTGCTGCGTTGAATGTTATGGATGATATTAGACCAGAATATGATAGTGGTAATTTGACTCTTATGTGTTTTTTAGATTTATCTAAAGCCTGCGATAAGGTAGATCATTTTATCTTATGTTTTTAGCTTTACTTGGATTTCTATATTAATTCAACCTTAACATCTAAAGACCATATTAATTTGAGAATGTCTTCCGAATTTGTCCCAACAGCAGTGAAGAAGAAACTAGTGGTTCAACTTTACCACCACTGATAACTTATCCCGCAGAAGTTTACAGTAATATCGATTCGCAATCACTACATAAGCTTCAAGCAGCTTTTAACAATGCAACGCGCTATGTTTATGGCATAGGTCAATATAGTAGTATTTCTTGGCATAAGATGATCCTAGGTTGTGATGCACTTGTTATTTTTGCATGGTTTATTTATTATGTAGAAAAACTCCGTCATATTTGTATGATAAACTTACTTTTGGAACTTCCACCCGTTGTATGACTCTTCTAACACCGTGATATTTACATATTAATAAATCCAGATTTTTTTTTCATTAATGCCATTAAATTATGGAACACTTTTTCCTTAAATTTAAAATATATCCAGCGAAAAAACAGTTTTGCTAAAGCTCTCTTTGACTATTTTTCAAGAAATAATAACGTTGCTCTTTCTTTCTACTCTATTTACTATCAAAGATTACTTTGAAATCATATTTGTATTTTTTAATGTTATTTTTAAAAATTATTGTATTAGCTAAATTTAAATTGATAATATTTAAAAAATGTCCTTAGTATAATAATGTTTCGATGTATTTTTATATGACTTTTTTGGAAATGTTACTGAACTATAAAATATATTTCTTAATGTTCTTATGATAAAAAATAAATATATTTTATGTTAAATATATTTTATGTTAAGTAATACTTTCTTTGTTTTCTCAAAGCGCAATATAAACGTTAGTAAATTTTCTGTGTGCGATTATATCTTTACAGTTGGCGATTTAAATGACAACGCACCAAAATTTATAGAACCATCCTTTTCCAGTAAATTATCAGTAGCAGCAAAAAGAGGTCAATTTGTAACTATTGCGAAAGCATATGACGCAGATGATTGCGATACTGACAAACTAGTTTATAAAGTTGTTGACGGCAATGAACACCAACTTTACTCAATTGATGAGTATACAGGACTGATAACTTTGCAAAACAGCCAAATGCTCCGTAATCACAAACAAACTATACTTAATATTTCTGTCACAGATGGGCTTCATACAACTTTTGCTAGAATAAAAATTAACTTGCTACCAGAAAATATTCATAGTCCAATATTTGAAAATCAACTTTATGATGCTTTTTTGTATGAGAATGAAGATGAGAATAAATTCCTATTACAAGTAAGTAATTAATTATTAATAACACTGTGATACAAAATCGAACTTTCCGCATCGGAATGGGAAGAAACCCAGAAGCAAATAAAAGTCGACGTTTTCCATAAAAAAACTCTCATTGCTTTTTTTAGTTTAATATATATTTTTTTAATTTATTTATAAATTCAAAATAATCTCATTTTTCAATTGATTCTTTGCCTCAGCGCCTTGAAGGCTTTAAAGAGGCTATAGAGTGCTAGATTTTTTTACACGCATTTGAAGTTGGAGATTTTGGAAGGCTGCATGACAAGAAAAAATTATTGATAAAATAATGCTTATTTATTTTTATTATCCTAGAAAGGTGTGATATCTTATGCTTTTTTAAATGTTACATTTCTTTTACTTTTTATAAAAAAATTGGTATTCAAAATTTTTTTAAGACAAACATTTTGCCTCTTAAGTGATGATACAATAATTTATAATTTACTCACTATTTCATAAAATTATTATATTTCAAGTTTCCAATAAAAAGGGCAAAAAATTATGCATTTTTTTATAAAAGTAAACGCTATTACTGTTTTTGGGGTCGAAGAATCCATTTTAATACTTATTATGACCTAAAATTCAAAACGAAAAAGAAAATGAAGCTAGAAATACGTGTTCAGAGGCAGAAGAGACCACGGAGTCTGAGAGGGATAACGTTAACATCGCTGAAAGTCCTTCCAAGAAACTTAATATTTCGCAATACTGTTCAAGAGATTGAGAACTGAAGTATAAACCTTAAGCAAGATATGAAGTCAAAGCGCCCCTTTTGCATTGTTTGTAAAAAGCTTTTAGTGAACCAAAACAATATTCTTTCTCTTGGCTTGGTTTTTAACAGAAGTCCTACTCCTTTGACATTGGAAGCATACGACAGCCAAGTTTATTAAACTTAACTAAACTTGTTCAGTATACATGAAAACATGTATAGAAGAATATATAATGCAACTGTATTATGTTATGAAATATGATAAAAATGGATTCTGCAATAAGTTTTTTGTTTTGTTTCAATTGTTTTCATTGCTTTTGTGAATCACATGAATAAACAGAAATTGCAAGCAGCGACATGCATTTATTAACAATAGTCTCGTGCATCTCCATTTTTTAATGTTAAGTGCTAGCACAATATTCATTTTAGAAAATGCAAAATTATGTCATTTGATTCGCAATCATGTTCATGATCTCTGTTATGTAACTCAACAATTGTATGACCACTCTTGAAATGAAGGTCAAACTGAAGATATCACAGTGGCGACGAGAAAAAATGAGTTGGCTTAACTGTTCCAAGGTTTGATTATTTGTGGAACGCATGGAGTGTTTTCAGTTTTAGTTGGAACAGTTTTTCATCGGTAAGGAAGTGAAAAGAAAAAAACAGTTTTTCTAACTTCCCCGACCGAAGGCTCTTACATATATCTACATATGTATGTTGTTGGAAAATTTTTTGTACGCACGCTAGCCGCGCAATAGAAGTTCGGAAAGATATTAAGCACCGTCGCACTGTGGCGCCTTTTCCCAAACCCCGTGGCAAAAATGCAAAATTTGATGACAAAATTTTGTAAAATGAATGACCACATCGTATAAAGAACTTCTTACTGATCCCAATTCAAAAACGTTTTTTTTAATTGCATTAAAATTATAGCTGGTGGAGCTCCTTGAAGTCGAAATATTTTTAGAAAGCCAAAAAAAGTGATATTTAAAAAAAAAACTTTAGAACTGAAGTGTCAGAAAAATTGCTGTTTGATCATAATTTTTTTGGTATTGTTTTATAGGTATGTTTATTTTTTTATTAAAAAAAGTAAAGAAATGTTCATCATATGCCCTACTTTTTCAGCAATTGCCATTTTTCAGACACCCTATACTTAGGTCATTTTTACAAATAAAATAGACCATATCTAAAAATGGCCTAAAATTGTCTCGCCCATATTTTCTGATCATTTTTGCTGCATAATACTTTAAATAATTTAACTAATTTTATCCACAAAAAATTACAGGTTTTCTTGAAATATGAAGAAAGCTGTTACAATCTCATGCATTTTGCTTGAATTCTCTTTCATATGCAGGTAGTTTTATAACTTTTTTTATACTAAGTAAAATAGAAACTGTAGTTGTATAATCCAGTTAATTGAGGCCTGGATTTTTGTTTCACAAATCAGGTAGTTTGATCCTTTTTATTTTTTTTCTGGGTATAAATTAAACCGCAATTGTGTAATGCAGCCAGTTAAGTTTTTACTTTGTAAAAGTAGTGATCAGTACCAGAACTTATACAATTTTAGTTTAAAGTGCGATAATGTCATTTTAAAATTCAGAATTGTTCGAGTTATTCAGAAACTCGCATAATGAAAATATATTTAAATTAACTATTATGGAAAAGGATGTTATATTTAAAATTCACTTCGTTGCCTTAAAAATTAATAAAAAATGGCTTGCCTCAAACCGTACGACAAAAACCTTTATGGAAAATAACTCAGACTGGCTAAATGGAGTAACAACTTTTGAAAACATCGAAGAATCGCATACATCTTCTGACAGCAGAAGAGGAAGACCTGCAAAAACCATAAACGAGTGTTCGGAGTAAACAAAAAAAACGTAAACTTCAAAATGCCACAAAAGATATATCTAAATCGCATCTTTCAGAAGCATTATGTCTTAAGTATGTAAAAGATAAATCAAGGTATGACATTACAAAAGCTGTGGCGCTTGCAAGCCCAGATCGACTGCAGAGGATTAAAGAGAGTATTCCAACTCCTCCAAATGCTTTACCCACAAAGTATAGCATAGAAGAAGCCTTAGCGTTACTTATGGACTTGCGATTGTCAAAGGAAAAATATTATATTTTACGAAGCTCTCTAAGGAATCATAATGTGAATATTCTTCCTGGATACAAAAAGGTTACATCTGCCAAAAAAAGAAGCAGTACCATCTAATGGAAGGTCACTGAAGTACCGGTATAGGGTAAACTGACAGGCATAATGGATCATACAGCCAAACGCCTTATTTAAAGTTTGCCTGAAAAGGAAGCAGTATTACTTCCAGATAAGCTTACATTGAGAAATAAGTGGGGATGTGATGGATCATTCGGTCAAAGTGCTTACAGATGCAAATATGTTTATGGCTTCTGTAGTTCCTTTACGATTGAGAAGTGAAATCTCTGAGCATTGGAAAAATCCTCGCCCATCATCAATTAATTTTTGCTGTCCGATATTTTTTTGAAATATGGAAAGGAGTCTTCAGAAATAATCAATCTACAGTAAACGATATAAAAAAAAGCAAATTTCTGAACTAAAGCCTCCTGTTTTTGAAATGAAGAATGGAAAAACTGTTTTTATTGATTATGAATTTTATCTTACAATGATTGATGGCAAAGTCTTAAATGTAATAACAGATACTTCGTCAACTTTGAAGTGTGCGAGTTGCAAAAAGTCGCAGAAAGACTTTAAAAATTCTGATGATTCAACTGATGAGCAAAACTATGAATATGGAATTTCTCCGTTACATGTCAGAATTAGGTATATGGAATTTATTTTTAAACTATCGTATACAATTCCGCGAGAAGAGCATATTTTGTTGAGAACGCAACACCAAAAGAAAAACTGTCTGCTCGAAAAATAATTATACAAAATGCTTTTCTTAAGAAGCTTGGACTGACAATAGACTACTCAAATCAGGGGTATGGAAATACTAACGATGGTATTATGTCCAGAGCATTTTTTGAAAATGATGAGGTAACAGCCGAAATTACTGGGGTCGACAATCATATTACAAAAAGGTAGGCAGTTATCCTAAATATTATAAACTCTAGAGAAATGGTAAATGGCTCAAAGTTTCATGATTATGCTTCAAAAACTGTCCAACATATAATTTTGGCTCATGGTAAAAATTTAATTGACCATCAGTGCTTACCAATGGGAGAGTTATCAGAAGAAGCCCGGAAATGTAAAAAAAAACAAAGACTGCAAACACTTCAGACACGCGAATACTTGCAAAATTTGACGAATTAGATGGAATGAGGACCTTTCCAATATGTTAGCGGCCTCTTCAGACCCACTAATTTCATCACAGAGACATGTAAAATCTCAAAAGGATTTGGATGAACATAATTATAGATCCGATATGTTAAGTCTATTAGATATCGCTGCCAATATTAATGGCTTTTTTATACAAAACTAACGAACAAAAAAAATTATACTAGTTTGAAGAAAATATACTAAATAATTTAATATCATTATATATTATAAAGCAATAATATTAAAAATATTTCAGAAATGTGTATCTGTAGTGTAAATAAAAAATATAATATTAGTCTAAAATCTTATATTAGAGTGGTATTTTTTACGGACTTCCTTATCAGAATATTATTTAAAGAAAAAAAAGCTGTGTTTTAAATGCTTCTTAAATTTTAAAAATATCATTATATCAACAAATATGATTTTTGTGAAAAAAGATTAAAAGGTGTCACCGTGCCCAGTGCCTATCATAACGTGGGAGCACTTATTTTGAAGCTGAAGGATTTAAAATTCAAGCGATTTTTAACCATTAGAAATATCTTGGTAAATTATAGTTTTGCAACGAAAAAACCACTGTGCATAGTGCCTCTGTGGACATATGGTCATGCAGGTTACTTATTTTTAAGCGCAAGCGGTTACCTTTGAAATGCTTTATAGATTTTTTAAATTATCTTTATTACTTTTAAAACTATGATGTTTGTAATAAAAACAGGCAAAAGCCGACACTGTGCACAGAGCGGCTAACCTATGACCGTGCAAATCATGTATTTGAAGCCTGAGGAGTCTTCTTTCAAATGCTTTTTAAAATTTTTAAATATCTTTATTACTTTAAAGCTTATGATTTTTGCAACGAGGGAACTCAAAAGGCCCCACTGTGCGTCGTCCGAGATATATTTGTAATGACTGGAAAGAGGTCCATATAGGGAGAAGAATTTTTTAGAATCATTATCGCTCACATTCCAAAGAGCATTTGAAATCAATACGTGGTTGAGGTTGAATCCGAATATCATATAAACTATAGAACGGTAGAGCAGCATGGCAACACCAACAAGAAAAGCAATTGCAGCAGCAATTTCCAAATAAATCACTACGCTCGTAGCACCAACATAGTGAACAATTCCAGCAGGAACAGGAGTGAAAGGGGCAACAATATGAAAAATGTGGCTTTAAGGGACCACAGAGCAAACACTGCAAATATAAATGCTATAGATGCAACAGATGTATACAGCAGGGTCACATAAAGAAAATGTACAAACAAAGCCAACGATATGATTTTTTTGGCAGATGATAGCTTAAACCTTTTTTCAATGCTAAGCGAAAAATATGGTCCTATTAAGGTATAAATAAGTATTGATCGTAAAATATTCAATATGATTTTAGACACAGGGTCAGAACACAATGTTATTTCACTTTGTACATTTACTGAAAATCTTAAAACATATAATTTAAAAAGTACCAATAGCTTATAATGGTGCAAGCGTTTGTCCGGTAGGCGACTGAGACTTAAATGTCAGGTATGGTAAAAAACTAAAACAAATTAAATTCTACGTTATAGAAAATGGCGGTCCCCCATTACTTGGCAGAAATTTGTTAAAAGTTTTTCGGAGTGAATTATCAAGATTAAATAAATACCAATGTGTTAATGAGAAAGAAAACATTTTAAAGAAATTTGGTGCACTTTTCGATGGTATTCTGGGACTTTTCTAAAACAGTCATGTATTGGGTGTTACGGTAATTTTTTTTAGACCGCGTCCATTAGCTTTGAAAGAGGTGGTAGAAACAGAAATTAATAGACTAGTATTACAACCCGTTAATAATAGAATTCGAATTTTCGGTGATTTTAAAGTAACTCTAAATAAAGTGATGCATATTAAAAAGTATCCGATACCTCGGATAGAGGAAATATTTTTAAAACTTTATAGTGGGGACCAGTTTACAAAACTTGACCTTAGTATAGCTTATAGCAAATAGGACTTGATAAATATTCTCTAAAATATACAAGCATTTTTACTTCAAAAGGCTTTTACCAATATAAACGGTTAATTTACGGCTTGTTCTCCATACCACCCATTTTTTTTAAATTTATGGCCTTGTTAGCTGGACTAGAAAAACCATTTGTGTGGTCCTGAGGTAGCGCCATTGGCAGCCTAAGTGATTCAGGAAGGTTGTCAATTATGCCGTAATATTCACGCCAAATTGACCTTCGGTTTCTCTTTTCAAGGGCCTCACAGATATTCATTCAGTGTATTGGATTTAAAATCAATGTCCCTCGAACACGTAATTGTGCCATCGGACAAATCTGCGTTAGCGTCCCTAGGATTGCGATACGCATGAACATACGACGAGGAGCATTCCATGTCGAAGATCGAAAATATTGGTGATCCGATAACGAAATATCACTCGATACGTGTTACTGGTAAGTGTGAGATATTTCAATATGGAAAATAACAAGTATACTGGGATATAACCATGTTAAAATATAGAAAAAGTGATAAAAATTCACATTGAACAAAAAAATTCGTATGGTCATTAAAATATTAATGCAGCGAACTTGACAAAACGAATGATGCAGAAGTTCTTATATTTGGGGCTTCTTTCACGTGCAATTCTCAGAATTGAGTCCCCAAATCATGTGTTGCACTATTTTATTTCTTCCAGTTTCTTCCCGCAGTTGGAACCCAATAGCAATAGCACCTCTTCCTCTGCGGAGGTGTGGTGTACCTTTCGAGGTCTCTTGTACACTTCCTTCGTACCTGTAGAGGGTTTCGCCCTGATATTCGGAGTGTGCTTCGTCGAGCATGACAGGACTTCGCTGGGCTTTTTGAGGTCGGCTTTCGACACACGGTCCATGTGATATTCGCCCGTTTGCACTTACTTAGCCTGTCGGGTTTTGTTCCCGAGACAGAGCTAGATGGTTTGTTCGAACTCCCACCATAACTCTGTCAACTCTGTCACCTGACTTCTTTGTCTTAGGTACGTCTTTCAGTGCCCACAGCATGCTTTCTTTGTTGACGCGATTCAGCACTCTCCATGAGACGTCATTCTGTCCTCCAATGGGTGACAGAATTCTGTTAGTCGCTGTATCGGCCCTTTCAGGGAAATATCCAATGAATATTTCAACCTTTGGTGCCTCTTCCTCAGATACGTGCTTCAATGTGCCATCCTTTCAGGGTTTCATTCATGGAGCTTTTGGAGCTGCAGCTTGGATAAGTTTGATTTATCCTCTGACTATACGTTTGTCGAAAAGCCTGGTGGTCTGTGGCCAATTTTGGAGGTTTCGGTTCGTTCGGCGAACAGCTGTCCGATCGTCCGCTTTTCATGGAAATTTCGTCGCATAACTTAGTGCGAATGTCTCTCATTGGTTTTAGGATTAGGCATAACTCTCGTGCTCCTTCAGGCTCATACCTTCTCCCAAGTAGAGCTCTAGACGCTTAAGTGAGGGCTATCTTCAGCATTCTTGGTTTACACTCCTGCTGCACTGAGGTATCATCCATCGGTTCGCATAGATTTCTTCGCAATGCTATGAATGTTATAAAGACAGATTCAATTGTGTACATTGGAACATGTTATTTTTTATTTATTTTGAAATTTTCATCCATTTGATTTTTATTTTTAATGAAATTAATAGTACACCATAGACCGTGCACCCCAGATCCGTTTGTTCACCCAATAGCAAAGGCTGGGATACTGGATCACTCATAGACGGTCATTAGAAACTGATGTTTGCTATCTACAGCAAACATCATCTGATGTACAATATTATGCATTCAGGAGCCCCAAGGCACTCACTGTTTGCTTCCAAAGTCATCAATGAGTTCAAAGTGTTCCTTGAAAATGTGCTCGCCGAAGTCCATTAGAATCATTTGAATTGTAATTTCAGCCGTCTTTATTAAACTCAAATGCATGTAAAAGAAATGGAATGTAGAAGTACTCATCATCCCCAGTACTAGCTAGATTTATTCTCAGGAAATACCTCTGCCAGTTCCAAGTCATATGAATGCCGTTCTAATTTCTCAGTTAAATTTAATTTTTCATTTCCAGCTCTGTCACTTACTTTATCTATTAAACTGTTGTATCGCTTAGGAAAATACAGAGTTGCATCCTCCAGTTCTGCAATCATTATGTTTCCAAATTATTTTTTTTGACGAAACAACATTATAACTGTAATTGCTTCATCTTTGAGTTTATTAAAGGCTTATATAATCTTAACGTTTGTTATTTTCTTGGAAGACATAGTTTTATTAGTGAATACTTGCAATGTATGACCTACAATAAAATACTGTCGCCCTTTAAGTTCGGAGTTCATATCCAATACAACAGCTAATATAAGAAAAAAATTAAGTAGTCTTCTTGAATAATATAATAATGAAGTAATATTGTAATATAATAATGAATAAATTGCTCTGCCCATCTTTTTTCTAACGTGCTTTCGAGTCCACAGACAAATTAAACATAAATTATTAGGTACCAAGCAGCACATGCTGGATACGAATTAACACTTTTCGGATAAGTTATTGGATATGAAAGATGCAACAAGATTTTACTAGAAATGAGATTATCTATCATCCACTACATTCTTAAAAAAATATAGTATGTTTGAATTTAATCTGCAATGAAGTTGAATAATTTTCAAGGGTAAAATAGATAGATATCGTAACCAATACAAAATAATTTGATTATTTTATAATTTTTAGTTTATCATTTATATATTTATATATATTTTATATATTTTTTATCTACTATCAATTCATAGGAAGTTGAAAATACTCACTAAGTTATTTTTTGGAAGTAATTTAAATGTGAATTCTTGAAAGTTACTTCCAATTTTTTTCTGGTGCCTCCTCGTACTATTACTTACTTATTATTTTTGGGTTAACGTTGAGCTTTTTGTAGCGTCTGGCTGCCAATGTAGAGTAACCTTTTCACGTGTCTGTCTGATCTTACCCCAAAAGAGCTTATTCGGAATTTCTAAGACGGATGTCTACCAAAATCAATTTATATGACTTCATTGAATCCAGGAGTTATTAAGATATGTACAGTAAACTGATTTCATTCGAAATTCTGGTCCACACTAAGCCTTTCTAATAAGAGTCTTTTAGGTAATTTAATAATTAAACAAGAGCAAGATCAAGTTTTAAAATAAACAAATATAAACAAATATAAATTTGTATACTCTTTTCTATTTATTGAACTAGTTTCTTAATTGAATCTTTCTGACAAAAATAGTTAACAAAATATGTATTAGTCTGCGTTCACACACGCCGTGTCTTATTGTGCATTATCGATATTTTAAGGGCGAGGGAGAAGATGGGAAAAGGAACGAGTACTGAAGATATTTGAAAGTAAATTTCGTCAACAAGACATGACTTGTCTGAACATCAATAAAAGTTCAAAGAAGAAAATACAAAACTCGTCTGAACGCAGAAATATGTGTCAGCGAACTGCGAAGAGTACCTGTTTTAATTATTTGAGATAATCGCCTAAAAACTAGTTGCGGTGTAGTTAACACATTATATTGTTTTTTGTATCTGCTCGCCATACTCATAAGCATGTGTGTTTCAATATACGAGCCTGTAACAAACTCAAATAAAGATATGTACGTTGTCGTCTGTTTAGTATTATTTTGTAAATATTTTTTTCAACATTAAGCAAAGGTATTCGTACTTCCAAGGCAGATCAACAAGGTAGTAGCGCTGGCGCAGCTGATTAACCTGAATAGATATCAATTGTTTAAAACTCAGTTTTATATGATGTTTGACGTTTTCTAAAAGATTCATCATGCTTTGCGTACTACTTCCATAAGAAATTATGGCACATCAACCAAGTAATAGCGATTCTACAACAAACAAAAAAGTGAAAGCGAGTGCTCAAAAGTATTTGAGACTAAAAATTATGTAGTAAACAGCGAGTGGGCTCGCGAGTATTATGTTATGTACATTATTAAAAGAATATGCTGTTATTTTTCTCGTATACAGAAGTACATATATTTGAAAAATTAACTTGATATAGTCAAAGAAACAAAAGCATTTGTTTTATCAATATTCTTCTTCAATATTTCAAAACTTTTAATTGCTTTAAGCAAATATTTAATGTTGTCTCACAAAACAGAGATGATGTTGAAATAAATGTTATTATTAGAAGAGCTTTTGTTTTAATTTATTTACAAATTTTTTAATATACGAGTATGTAGCTGCCCTAAGCGAAAATTTATCGTTAGCGACAGTTTATTTAAATTTTTGTTTATTTTTGAAATATAAGTGCGCAGTCGGATAAAAAACATCCAATCCACCTTTTACCGTGCTCAAGAACAAATATTCAAGTTTAGTTTAGTAAAAAAATCGTTATGTGATATGTACATACTTGTATATGAAGTTAAGTTTCAAAATATATCAGTTGAATTTTTAACATTTCTTTCAGGTTAAAGCAATTGATAATGATTTCGGATCGTATGCCTCTTTAACATACGAAATAGTTGGAGATGATATGAACGCTATTTTCGCGATTGATGAAATCACTGGCATATTATACACAAAGGTTTCTTTCGATAGAGAACAAAAATCAACATATGATGTAATTGTCAAAGCTACTGATGGCGGAGGAAAATTTGGATATACTTTGGTTAAAGTTAAAATCGGCGATGTAAATGATAATGCACCATTTTTTTTGCTGAAGAACTATAATGTTATTGTGAAAAATGACATAGATATAAATTCAGTTATTGTAAAGGTAAGTACAACTTTTATATTAGTTTTTTTAAAAACAAAAATATTTTATTTGAATTTAAATAAATATGACTCGAATAATTGTACGCTAAAACTGTAGGGCCATTCAATGCATTTTGCAGCCATAATACAGAATTTTCATTGTTTGTAGTACCCATTGTGAGATATATTTCATTCAATTAAATTTATATCAATTGGTAAATCATGCGGACGTTTTATTCATACCCAAAAACAATTCTTCAGGAGTACTTTGAAATTATATTTAATTATTTACTTAAATATTTTTGAGGAAAAAAATATTCGTGCCGAAAGTGCCATTGTAGAAGTTTAAAAACGGAAGCCGACGTGCATTTGCATCGTTTTTAGAAAATTTTAATAAAATTCAAATGCGTAAAAGAAAGTGACATATTTGACGATATAAATTTTTATATTTATCCAAAAATTTCAAATTCGTCGTGAATTCCTTCTATTTTATTTTTGTAAATAAAATTTTGTTAAATTTTTATGCTTTTAATATAAATTTGAATTGCTTTGCATTGGCAATGACATTGCTCGAAAGACAAAACGGGATGCAAAGAGTGGATTCTGCCTAAAACTCTAGAGCTTGTGCCCCCACTCCCCATCCATACAAATCCTATATATGCGTTCCAAAATATTGTATTCAATAAATATCATTGTTTAAGTCAGCTTTTCTAATAATAGGTTTAAACTATTTTCCTTAAGGCCTCTTTAGCCGACCGAATAAATCGTAAATATAAATGTACCGTAAATGTAAATGTTTGTGCGCACTCAAAAAAAAATCAATCCATTCGTACTTAAATCAATCCTAAGCGGAGTTAAAAGTACGGCAATCCCACATTTACTTAAATCAAGTATAGAAAGATTGATATAAGTATGGACTCAAGTAAGTTCTCAATTTAATTAACAATGTTTTAGTTGATTCAAGATTAGGTATTCAAGTGACTAAAGCATTTTGTACTTATTTAAAAAAAAACCAGGATTGGTTATCTAAAGTAATCTCGTTTTCGACTTGATAAAAGCATATTTTATTGTTATTTGTACTCAAAATTTTGAGTACGACTCGTACTCAAAGTAAGCAGAAAATACTTCTTTCTGTGCACATATAGAATACTTAAAATCCTGTCATGTTTTTGTACTCTTTCCACATCGAAACAGTGATGGGAGTTCAATATGTCCACAATAGTGGAAAGAGTACTAAAATTATTTAAATAATATTTAACATTATTTTATAAATATTAGATTAACTTTTAGATCTATTTTTATTATTATTGTTGTTGGTGTTATTACGGCCGTATCCATAAAAAATAATATAAGTTTGAAATGTATTTTAAAGAAAATTTGTATTAAAAATATGTCTCAAAATATATGTACATACGATTGGCAGTCTCTAGTTGAATTTGTTAAATTTTATAAAGAAAAATTGATTAAGAACTAAATTTATTCAATATACAACACGTATATATACAGATTTAACAACAAATATGGTTCAAATATCAAAGTAAATAAATAACCAAAAAGGGCTACTGTGCCGCACTCATAATCAACATACGAGTACATGCATCCAATCACTGTTTACAATTTTCACGTAATCTCGTAATCTGACATTTCGGTCAGATAAGCATTTTAATATCTTTTTCATGTAACAGATACGATCAGCTGATACGACTACATTTACGATTCTACTAAAGACGCCTTTTCAACAGAATATTCTTGAAACTTGGGTGCTCGGAAATTAAAATATATTAAACGTTTTATATTTTGGTTAAAAGTCTCCTGATTTTGTTTTTTTAAGTATTTTCTTAATACAGTTAATATCATTAACTTCATTTACTTTTTCTTTGCCGTGGTTCATTGCACCCAGAACAGTTTATGCAGTTTTTAATAACTATGTACCTAAAAAGTAATTGTACAATTACAACTTTAACAAACGTATACTGCTTAGTATACATTTTTTGTAAGATTGGCGGAATTTCAAGTGGTGCATTGAGCTTCGGCAAAAATACAAGTCTAAATATATGTAGATCAAGATTTGTTATTAAGAGTTTTGAACATTCACTCCCCGTTGAAACTAAGCTTAACAAACAAGTGACAAATATAGTGTATAGAAAAAATAAAATAAAAATATTTCGTGTGCTATTTGGTCACACTAATGACTCATTTAGCGAATTCTTCAAACTTGAATAGTGCACTTCTGTAGTGACCAAATATTCACTCATTTATCACTCATATTCGTGAATGCGAATTTTTAATTTTTGCTCTGTCGTTCTATTCGTGTTTGAATAGACAAAAAAAGTTTGCTGTATTCGGTCTTGTTCATTAAATAAAGTTTTTGTATATTATTCAAAAATGAATATGAATATCAAATTTTATTTTGCAATAGAATTAATCTGAATGTTCATGTACATGAGTGTATTTGTTTTCTTTTAAGCTGCGAATATTCATTTTGAACACTCACTGAGTATATGGTGAATATTCATGTTGAATATACGCGGCTTTAAAAACATGTGTGTATGTAGGTACATACATAAATATATTTTGAACAAAAACTTAACATTTCAATATAACAACCACAGTGCACAATATTCCATAAAAAATATGATACAATAACAAAAAACATATGTACAATCAATACACATATATAAACATACAAACCAGACAGACATAGGATTTGTATACTACAATAGTACAGTATACTATATGTGTGCCAAGCTAAACTACAATTAAACCATTGAGCAAAGTGGTATAAAGATGGTTCGTATACTATGAAAATGTATGTAGTATAATTGTGGTATCTCATTAAACAGAGCTTTTTGATGTGTTCAATAACAACTGTGGCAATCCAGTTAACTGTGCAGTTATAGCCACATCAACAAGGTAGTAACAACACTACATCAGCTGACTAGCCTGAGTCCATCGAAATTGCGTGAAATTCGTGCATGTTGATGATATATTCATATCATGCTTTATTTGAGACTATCAATTATCGTATTCAGTTTTATATTGTGCTTGACATTTTCTGCAAGATTCATCTGTGCCGACAGTGCGCCCAGATCTTTTCTATAACAAATTTTGTATTATTGTAGAAGCGGTACCTCCTGGTTGACTTGCATTTTGGAACAAATGTAAAACCTAATATTGTAGTGCACATACTACAATTCTGTTACACTAAAATAGTATAAAAACCCGTAGAGCAGTCGTTAAGCATCTCTGGGCTGAAGAACAGCTCTCGCGTCATCGTAATTATTTCTTAAGTGCCGTCAGGCTTGCGTGTGTTGTTCGGCCTTCGAGAGTTTTTCGTCTCGCTCGCACTGGTTGACTGATTTGCCACGGATAACCGTATAGTCTTGCGGTTCTTTTGTGGAATTTCGTTGACAACCACGTTGCTAAAATACTGTTAATAACATCATGGACATATAGTCTAGTTACCGGCGCCATTTTTGTGCAACCATATTCTGCAAATTTACTTTGTAGAATATGTTCCATTAAATAAATAAAAACCCGTAATATATGTACCATGGTATGTAAACCATATGTCTGTCAGGGTTATTAAGCTGCGTATATTCAACATGAATATTCATAATGAATATGCGCAGCTTAAAAAACACATACACTCATGCACATGAACATTCAGATTAAAAGAAATTGTTTGCTGTTGGTTTTTGAATATATGGCATTTATTTTATTTCTCACTTGATAAGGAATTGGTGTTGTTGTTGTAATAAAGTATTTTACCCGCATTTTTTATTAATACCTTGAACATAATCTTTTTAACTTTTTTTTGAGCGATTTAGTTATTCCAGCCTTTTCGAAAAGCCGATTTAGCTTCTTTTTCCCCAGCTCCTGGCAAGAATGGTGGTAATTGCTTTTAATTTTCCACAATATATTCAATACAATCATATCTTTTATATTATTTAGAAGAAAAAAACTATTTTATAAATCATGAATCTTTTTTTAAATTAGTTTTTGAATGCGTGGCTCACTTTACTTTGATTCGCAAGTCAGTTACACTAGTTTTATTTGAATTATCTTTTGATGTTTGAGAATACGTTTCTTTTTAAATTGCGGTTTCATTATACACATACATATTTAAAAAACCAGATTTAAAAAACCATCTTATATTACTATTATCTACATACATACATACCTATATACATATAAATTACTTAGTGTGTACAAATAATTTTATTTTTTTATGTTCTTTAAATAATATACAAAAATTGTTTGCAGTTTTACAGTTAATTTTTTGCAAACATCTGTTAACCACACTGAAAGAAAAATATATGGCTTTATTTTTCCCACTGAAAAAAATCGCATCTATAGAACAATGTCCCAACTAATGTAAAGTTTTTAAGAAACAAATGTAAATACCACATATTGATGTGTAAGATAAAATATAGAAACTGCTTGGAGTAAAAATCGTGGGGTGGGCTATTTACACCGATAATAACGTTCTCCTGCAGTAGTTATGTAGTATTTTGGAATTGTTGATAAAAAAAATATCATTATAAAAAAGGTTGATTGATAAATGGGCATTTTGTTGTAAGATATTTAAAAGGTTTTTTGCGAAATAATTGCAAAAATGGCATTAATATAATTTAATCTTTTCAAATATATAGTAATCAAGGTTCAGAAAATACGCACATCATACATACATGTACTGTTCAAAAGCAACCAACACATATTTTTATTTACACAACATTTATGTGTGTGTGTCTAAATTTTGTACGGTGGCGAACACGCACATAAATGTGTTTTATTTTAATATTTGGCTGCGCACACGAACACGAGTCGCACACGTACTGTTCGATCCGAACACACTTGAACTGCACATGGTCGCGTGTTTTTTATTTTCAGTTCGTGTACGGCAAAAAAGGTACATATATGTACGGACACGCGTTTTTGTAATAAGCCGCCGCCTTTACAAAATAAGTCATATAATACAACATCAATACAAATTGATTCTACCTGACTTAAATGGGCTAAACATTTTTTTACAAAGTCCCAAGTCAAACAACTTCCGTTACTTATTTACACATTTATTGTAGTGGGGTTTTTTTAACAAATGGTTAAATAGTTCTTGTACAGGCCACAGGTACTTAAGTATTTTTTTATTAACTGCCACCCCCCGATGTCACACGTATTCGTTCTTTCGCACAATTACATTTAAAACAAAAACAAAATTTTAGAATTAGTTGTACGAAAGAACGAATACGTTTGACATCGTGGGCCTGCCAGTAAGTCTTCTTTCTTTTTCTTCGATAATATAACAAATAAAAGTTAGAGGTACGCATATCGGTAAATATATGTAAATCTAAGTGTCGTTCTAATAAACTGTTTGCTAAAGAATGAAATAAATGAAGGCCAAAGTGCCCTTTCCTTTTATCACAAAATTAATACTTGTTCCCAACAGTTGCAATGACGTACAGGACAATAATATACCTGGCGAGGTCAACAAATTGTTGGCAAAATATCGATAGCTATTTGAATAAAAAAAATTAATTTTAAACAAGAAAGGACCAGGAGCTCACATCAATTATTAATTAAACTTTACAATAAAAAAATCACGTCAGAGCTACATATTGATGTCTTAATATAAAAAAGGCGTAACTCAATTTTTTTCGAAATAGCATTTTCTGTTTATTCTCGTTAACAAATGTCGTGCACCTTATCTCAAATAACAATTTTGATGAGAAATAAAATGTGTTGCCTCTTTTTATTGAAAATTGCATTAAAATTTGTTTGTATCTAAAATTTTGCGGATTTTATTAAGTTTTTTCCTTCTCCTGTAAAGTAACAAAAAATCGAGTTATGCGTTTTTTTATATTAAGATATCGATATGTAGATAAAAATTTTAACATATGTACCTCCAATGAAGTTCAAATGCTTAAAAAGTGTTTTCGCCTTTATTAGTTTTATTGTATCGAAATTATATCAATTCATTAAAACTTAAATGTAGATAAAAAATTTAATTAAGAAAGGTGCATAGATTAGATCACAATTGATGCAGTTCCATTGGTACAATAATAAGATATGCATTAACACACATCCATACATAAGCAATAAATATGTAACACTCTATCCCGTGTGTTCGCACATATATGTACTTTTTTGAGAACACGCACACGAACTTCGTGTGTTCGCACATATATGTACTTTTTTGAGAACACGCACACGAACTTCGTGTGTCCGTACATATATGTACCTTTTGTTTGGTTTGAGATGTGCTTTTTACATTTATGTACGATATTTTTATTCAGTGTGTGTATTTTTCTGAACTCTGATAGTAATAAACTATGAAAATTTAAGGTAGATCGCTTCAATGACTTATTAAGCTCTAATAACCCTTTAAAAAAT
Organism: Gymnocheta viridis; assembly: GCA_956483585.1. Taxonomy (NCBI): domain Eukaryota; kingdom Metazoa; phylum Arthropoda; class Insecta; order Diptera; family Tachinidae; genus Gymnocheta; species Gymnocheta viridis. The sequence goes on along the minus strand of OY101444.1, from coordinate 53,381,837 downwards.
AATAATAGCTGAGATTTTTGTACAAAAGTACACATCAATTGAAAGAGAAAAAGGTACATTTTTGCTAGTTTTTCCAAAAGTTAAACTTGTTTAGCAATCAGCCAAAACCGTTATTTCATTCTCAAGCGATGATCAGGCAAACATTAGTTACTAGTACAAAATTTCGAAATTAATACTATTAAAATTCTTAGTGTGAGAAGTGCCACCCACTGCTATTGATCAAATGTTGTCCATTTTTATGTGTGCTATGCAATTAAGTAATAAAATTGGGCATTGGAACTAGCTATACCCTCACAAATCAATTTCAATATTATCCCAGTTGGCTAAATGGTCATAAACGCAAATGTCGTCAACGATGTCCTCAGCATATTTTAGCATTTGTCGCCTACAAATTATTGATGAAGACAACTTAAGTAACAAAAGCGTGTATTTTGCCGTGTTTAAAACCGTACTTACGACTTTTTAAGCGACAATATCTTAATTTTGTCTTGAATTAGACTCATTGAGGACAACAGAAGCGAACATTGCATGCATTTTGTCGTATTTCAAACCAATTTGACGACAAAATACGTGCAATTGTCGCTTATCTTGTCCTCATTGACGACTATGTGAGCGAAAATAAAACTTACCGATAATCACATTTTATTGAAGACACTGACCGACAAAAATATTAGAATTGTGCATACCACAATTTTTACTTTTTCAGAGAGAGAGAGAGAGAGAGAGAGAACAACTATAGATGAGAGACAATATCTGAAATCAGTCAAATTCAGTCAACTATTTTCCAAGTTCTCGTTGGTGCTTGATGTTGAGAAAAATAAAAATAACGGTACAATAACGGAAAAACAATAAATATGAAAACATGTAAAATTATTCAGTTGAATCTTCAAAGTGCAGGTGAAAGGTCGGTTCGGCCTGTACGCCGATATCGAAAGTAAATTTTCTTTTGTATAATTACATTTAAAACAAAATTTTTAAAGTTGTTGATAAATCGTCAACGACAATATGAGCGACATTTCCCACATATGAACGACATAATAACCGATGTTGTCGCCCATATTATCGTCAACGACAGTGTCGCCCCTATGATCGTCAAGGACAGTGTCGCCCATACAATCGTCAACGATATTCTGAGCGATAATGTCGCTCACATTGTCGTGAACGATTTTCCGGCCTTTTGTGTGACAAAGTCGTTAACGATTTGCTTGGGCTGTCGCCTACGCGTCGTCAAGGATTTTCTACGGTCGTCGAGGATGTCTTCAAGACATGGCCAACTAGGATATTAATAAAACAATTAATATTTTGTTGAATTAATTTCAAGCTGTTCACGTATTCGGGTATTCACATTTTCGTGAGCTCATTATATGCATACATACATATGTATATGTATGTATGCCAACAATATCCAAATCGAAATATGGCACAGAGAGCTAATAAAAACCTAAAACTACATAAAAGTAACGAAAAGAAAGTTATGAGGAAACTGTCCTTGTTCAGACATGAACACATTATTTTGATGGTATTTTAGTTACTAAAAATTTTAGCAAAATAACAAATTTAATATCTTATTACAATATGATAATTATCCTTGTTCATAAATGAACATACATAATAATAGCTTAATAGTATGTATTTTAATTTTGAAATTTTTAACAAAATAAAAAATTTAATATAGCATCTTATTACAATATATGTAAATACATAGCATATTTTTTTATTTTTAGCTAAAAGCAGTGGACATTGATGAAAATAACAACAGCGCCTTAAATTTTACAATAGAGAACTCTACTCTTGCATATAAAGAATATTTATCACTTAGTATTGATGGAGATCTGCGAATCACAAAATCATTACAAAATTTGTCAAACAATTTAATAGAATTTTTCGTGAGAGTAACAGATAATGGTGACACGAAGCAATTCTATAATATTTTGCCAGTATCATTACAAGTTATACCATCCAATATATCCATTCCAACGTTTGAAAAGACTTCGCTCAATATCAATGTTGAGGAGTCTTATGCTCCTGGTTCAATATTAGCGAAATTGAAAGTAAATGGAAATTTTTCAGTTAAATTTTCACTTGCAACTGAATCAGCGAAATTTTATGTAGCTGAAAATGGAGAAGTAATGTTAATGCAAAGACTGGATAGGGAGCTATCTAGTGTGGAACATATTATTGCAATGTCTGAAACTGCAACAATCCCTGTGTTGTATGCATATATCGATATATATTTTAATGTGCAGGATGAAAATGATAATATTCCGAAGTTCTCAAATATAGTTTACAATGTTGAAATCCCAGAGAATGCCATGAAGGGTTCGTATGTAATTAAAGTTACATCTTCAGATCCTGATGAAGGCCCTAACGGTGATGTAAGATTTTATTTAGAAGACGAAACTTATTCAAAAATATTTGCAATAGACATTTATTCTGGATGGATAACACTGCTTACTACTTTAGATAAGGAATCAAAATCGGAATATTATTTTAACGTTTTGGCAAGCGATAATGGTCAACCTAAACACATATCTAAAGCACCGGTGGCTATAACTGTCACAGACTGCAATGACAACGCTCCCATGTTTAAACAAAAGTTTCAGTACTTATCCGTATCAGAAAACGTAATACCTGGCACGGTTTTATTACGACTTTTAGTGACCGATTTGGATTCAGAGAAAACCAATTTAGATTTCTTTATAGTATCGGGTGACACACATTGTCAGTTTCAAGTTTCAAATACAGGAGAGTTATTTGTTTCGAAAAAACTTGATCGCGAATCTATTGAGAGTTATAATATCAGTGTAGCTGTAACGGATGGCAAATTTATTTCGAATGCGTATATATCAATAAATATCACCGATGAAAATGATAACTTTCCGATATGCCTGAAATTAATGTACAACATTTACGTGAATGAGTCAGCACCTGTGGGAATGACGGTGGCTGAAATAAGTGCCGTAGATCTCGACACCACACCTAACAACAAAATACGGTACTATTTAACTGGAAACTTTTCGGAAGACTTTCATATAGAGAAAGATTCTGGTGAGCTAAAGATAGCTAAAAATTTGGATCGTGAAAAGCACTCAACTTATTCATTGCTCGTACATGTTCAAGATGGGAAAGAATTATTAAAGGAGTGTTTTAGCGAAATATTAATATACGTTAGTGATGTAAACGACAACAAACCAGCGTTTGCAATGGAAGAAAATATTGTCAGTATATCAGAGGATGCACAGATTAACACGATTGTAACAAAAATGCACGCCACCGACAGAGACTTTGGATTAAATAGAAAGTTATCGTATTATTTCTTAGAGGAAAATGATTTCTTTGACGTCAATTCAGTCAACGGTATAATAAAATTAAAAAAATCGTTAGACAGAGAAAATACTTCTATATTTAACATACAAATAAAAGCTGTAGATTATGGTACTCCCAAATTATTTTCTATTGCAAATCTTACTATACATGTTCTGGATATAAACGACAATCCTCCAGTGTTTCAGTTAAAACATTATTCAACATTTTTATCCGAGAAAGCAGATATAAATTCAAATGTTATTAAAGTTCACGCAACCTCAGAAGATATTGGTGTAAATGCTGAAGTATTGTACTACATAGTAGGCGGAAATGAACAGCAAAAATTTAAAATCGATTCTAAAACTGGAGTAATATCAGTAAATTTAGAAATAGATTATGAAAAAACGAAATCGTTTTTCCTAACAGTGCAAGCAATTGATAGGGGAACACCACCACTAAGTGCCCAATCATTTGTCAATATAACTATATTGGATATAAATGACAATCTTCCTCAATTCTCACAAAATCTTTACCGTATTCGTGTGCTTGAGAATGTAAAGAAAGGTGAAATGATAGCGCAGATTACAGCAACTGATGAGGATTCAGATCAAAATGGAATTATAATATATAACATTGAAAGGGGCGATAAATTAAATCAGTTCTATATTGACGAATTCGTTGGACAAATCTATGTCAACAATGACCTTGACCGAGAAAATATATCATCATACACTCTTGAGATAAGGGCATGTGATAACGGTATACCTCAATTGTGTGGATATGTTCAAGTATCAATAGATGTTTTAGACATCAACGATAATCCACCTTTATTCAAACATTCAAATTACAGCATTGTTTTGCAGGAGAATAAGCCTCTGGGTTTTATAATAATTACCCTTGATTTAAACGATGCCGATGAATTTCCAAACAGTAGTCCATTTACATTCGATTTTAAAAGTGGAAATGAGGGAGAATTTTTTCGATTGGAACAAGATGGTAGTCTTAGAACTGCTGCTCGGTTTAGCCATCGCATTTGTGATCAATATCTGTTACAAGTTAGAGTCTTCGACAATGGTACCCCACCGCTATATTCTGATACATGGATTTCAATTCAAATAATTGAAGAAAGTCAATACCCACCAGTACTTACACCTTTAGAAATAACAGTTAACTCTTATGACGATGAATTTGCGGAAGGCTTTCTTGGAAAAGTATTTGTTTCTGATCTGGATAAATATGATGCTTTTACGTATAACTTAGCTCCAACGAATGGCAATGAATATTCTACTTTGAAGCTATTCAATATATCTCATGAAACTGGGGAGCTATTTGCTATGAAAAATCTTGATGTTGGTTTATATCAACTAAATGTTACAGTTTCAGATGGAAAATACCTAGCACATACAATTGTTCGTGTAAATGTAGAAATAATAACAAATGAAATGGTTAAAAACTCTTTAATAATTAAATTCGGTAAAGTCACCCCAAAAGATTTTATTTTAAGTCATCGAAAGAGGTTTATACGTTCTGTTCGAGAAATTATGCGATGTGGCCAAAAAGACGTAGTAATTATTGCTTTAAATCATAACGAACATGTTCATGAAAATGAAATTATCGGGAAAAATTTTACCTCAGGAAATCACTTTATTGAAAAGGGATCATATAATGTTATGGAAGTAGTTTTTACAGTGCAAAAACAGCAAATTGTTCCAACTTCAGAAAATTATTATTCTTCTGAAGAAATTCGTTATAAAATTTCCAAAAAAAATGAAGAAATAGAATATAATTCTAATCTCCTAGTGGAGGAGCTGGTACAAAACGAATGCATATTGAATACATGCATTCATGGTGATTGCAAAAAGCAATTACGTCTTATAAAAAATAAGCTGCGTACATATTATACAGATGTGTTCAGTTACGTTACACCGATGTACGAATATGTAAACGATTGCTTATGTAAGCAAGGATTTGATGGAAGGAATTGTGATGAGCCTGTGAACGCATGTTCTTCTGATCCATGTACTTTACAAAAACAATGCTGGCCAGCCGATACGACTATCGGTTATCAATGTATATGTCCAACAGGCTATTCAGGTTTTAACTGTGAAATTCAAGCAGCAAAATGTCAGAATAATACTTGTTCAAATTTAAGAACACCTGTATCATTTAGTGGAAAAAGTTACGCCCATTACAAAATTAATAAATCCTTAGCTCGTAATATGGTGGAGAGTAAATTTTCCTTCTTTTTAAATGTACGAACAGTGCAGCAGTCTGGAACCCTAGTTTACGCAAGTGGCCCGATAGATTACAATATAATTGAGATTTTAAATGGTGCTCTTCAATATAGATTTGAATTAGGCTCTGGAGAAGGAATAGTTGTAGTATCAAGTGTAAATATATCGGACGGAGATTGGCATTCAATAAAGTTAGAGCGATTTCTTAACACAGCAAAAATAGTCGTTGACAGTAAGCACTTTGCACAAGGCAGTGCTCCTGGAGTCAATATTATTCTAAACTTGCAAACAAATGATTTTTTTCTGGGAGCTGAAGTCAAACCGCATCATACTATAATAGGATATGAAGATATTCATAGGGGTTTTATCGGCTGCATGACCGATTTAAGGATAGGAACAGAAATGCTGCCTCTGTATATATCTGGTGGAAGTTCTGTTGCTGCTTTAAAGCGATTTACAAATGTTGAGTTCCACTGTGATCCCGCAAAAGTGTTAATTGATTTGGGAATATGTGGCAGTCAGCCTTGTTTAAACTCGGGATTTTGCCAAGATCTTGGCAATAAATTTAATTGTCTATGCCCAGAGCGCTTTGCTGGACGATTATGTGAAATCGATTTGTACCCATGTGCGTCATTCCCCTGTCTATATGGTGGCCATTGTGAACATTTTGGGCCTAATAATTACTCCTGCATCTGCCCAAGTCGCCTTTCTGGGAAGAGATGTGAATACGGTAAATTCTGCTCACCAAATCCATGCAAAAACGGTGGAATATGCGAAGAAGGAGATGGTATTCCTCATTGTATGTGTAGAGGATTTACTGGAACATTGTGCGAAGTTGATGTAGATGAATGTAATAATCATCCTTGTGGGAATGGAGCAACATGTATTAATGAAGCTGGAAGTTTTCGCTGTATTTGCCCTTCCTATCTAACTGGTTCTAGTTGCGGTGATCCGTTGTATTCAAATTCCATATCGACAAAACTTAGAAATTTTTCAATTGAAAATGTAACAGGAATAGTATGCGGCGTTTCATTTGTTTTCGTACTTTGTGCATTAATATTACTTTGCATTACTTTGAACAAAAAGTCTTCAAGAAACTTAGAAAATACTAATCGGATAAGAAACACATATAAGGAGACAACTTTGAATTCTCTTCTGCAAAATGAAAAGAACAATAAACATAATTCTAAACTCAGCAATCTGGAAGTTAATCATCGGCCAATAAGTTACACTCAGTCATCTACCGATAACATGTTTTCCTCAAACACTCACTTTGTTAACAATTTGGACATTTTGAGAAGCTATGGATCTGCTGGTGATGAGCTTGAAAGTATTGCTTTTGAGTATCAAAAAATAAACTTACATAATCAAAATGTAAATATTAACAACGAGAACATATCAGACGTTGCCACGTCATCATATAAAACAGACTGGTGTGATCAAATGCAGCTTAAAACGTTTTGCGAGAATAAGCTTAATAATGGTAAGTATGGTCACAAAATTAATTTTCTTTTAAACCAAAATCAAGAAAAGAATGATGTTATAAATTTTTTTGTATTTTTTTCATACTTCGTTCCAGATTGGCCTCCTTATTTAGGTTCTCATTTGATAAAACGCAACGCTAAGTGTTGACAAATTTTAAGTGTGTCTTATTTTTGTAATTTAAATTTTACCCATACAAAAATTATGACGCTGAAGCGTTGCATTTTAGAAAACAAGGCCATTAATTTTATTTATTTTGGATTCGATGTCCACCTTCACATCTCGAAGTAACGAAGTGAAATATGGGAAAAAGTTGGAAATAAGTTTGCATTTCGTAAACGAATAGTAAAATTTTTCCTAAAAGAGCTGTTAAGATGTTATAGTAAACGTCTTGAGAAAAAACAAGCGGAGAGCACAATACCGATTTATAAAAGATCATGTTGTTACAAAAATATTGACACAAACATTTATCACGTCGTAACTAAAATCATTTGAAAGTGTTAGGAGAAGTGGCAGCTCGGGAAAGTTGAAGTTCGTTAGCTTTTTTCCTTTGCCGTTCATTTTTTCAATACGGCTCAGGTTAGGTAATATTGATATTAATCTGTCCACTTAGGTCTAACAGCTTATGATGCATTTGTGTTAAACTAAAGCTTAGTACTCTGTTAAAAATTGCGAAAAATGTTGATCAACATTGATTATTTCGTTTGAAAATTTTGACAACTGATCAGTGGCGACAATACCAATACAATTTATCGGTTCTATTGCCTTGAAATGAGCAACATTGTTTTTCTTATAAAAGCAAAAAAATGTGTTTTAAAATAAAAATTAAAACAAATGGACAACAGAGTAATTTTAGGAGCTTGTAGTGCAATGTATTATTTAATGCAAATCACAGCTGCTCCTGAGGAGCTCATTGAATACACACGTTCTGCAAAAAGCACTCACCTTCATTTTATATTATATTTACATTATTTTCCATTATTTTAATTGTTTCTAGGCAGCAAACTTAACATTAAAACCACAACGCCCAGAAATATTTGATCAGCTGTTGTTTGCAATTTCGTACGAAATACGTGATGCCAATATTATTTCGCAGTTGGCAAATATGTTGCCAGAAACATGTTGTGGTTGAAAAAATAATGCTGCCAGCAACATTTCGTATGTTTTCACAAGATGAACTGAGTACAACTTCGGCCATATTATTTTGCAATTATTTCGCATAAATTTTTTTTATGGGCTTTTGACAGCAGTTCGCACGAAATGATGAACAGAGTACCCTGCTTAAAGAAGAAAGAGAAACAGTAGAAGGATGATTGAGAGGGTGACATTTAGAGTATACATAGATGTGAGGGTAGTCAAAGATAAAGTTATAAAAGTTATTTAACACGAAAGATTCCGTGAAAAAATTATGGTGCGTTCTCAGGAGAATATGAGCAGTCAGTTCGAAAAACACCCCCTGCTTCCAATAAATATAACGTCAATCTAATGAATTTAAATTTCAAAAAAAATCAGAATTCTTCTGGTCTGCATTTTTTAAGAGGTCATCAGTTGGAGTCACTAGAAGAATTCTTGGACCTAGAAATTCTACTTGATCCTAAGTTACAATTTCCATAAACATATAACAATGAGGGTAGTAAACATCGCTTGTATGTATGCGGTGGAGTTGAAAAATTGGAACCTGTGATAATTTTTACCATGATATGTGTTATATTATATTGAATTTAGATACGTCGGAATATCTTATAGATTCCATCTGTGGCTGCTCAATAAGAAAGTTTTGAGAATGATGAAAAACTAAAACAAAGGTGGTAAAAGCAGTGCTTGTAGGTTTAAGCTCAAAAATGAATTCTCGGTCGACTTTTCATTCCGAGGATGTTAAAAAATCAGAATGTGTTAAAACGTCTGTAATTAAAAAGATGACAATTAATGATTACAAAAGTTGTCTATTTGAAGCTACAATTATCTCAGATGATATGCTTTCGTGTAGGTCTAACACACATCACCTACATATATACTCAAAAATTACATGGAAGTAGTACTTAGTAATTCTGATGATAAGAGAAATGTGCAGTGTTTTAGTATATTAAAACGTTCAAGCGTATGATCAAAAATAGATTGATTTCCTTATTGAAAATGTCGTTGCTTATATACTAAACATGAGAATCTCTAGAGTACAAACATTAAGTTCTATTTAAAATATTTACAGCACAATTGATGAAATATTGTTTCCAGAAATCAGAATTTTTAGTTTATTAATTACCAATTTCTGTTTTGCAGTTAATTATTTCAGTCACACTTTGTTGGTGTGTAATTCCATAGAGAAGTATTTGGCAATTTTGTTTTAGCTTACATTATTGAACATTGAACTGTCATAAATAGAACGACAACCGAGTTTGTTTAAAATAACAAATTGCCTCATAGAATTTGGAACAATTAAAACTGTTACTGACCTATCTCAATGAACTGTTTTATTTTAAAGTATATTAACTACAGACAACCAAACAACTATGAATACACTACAGAAATATTATGGATATCAATATGAAAACGTGTCCTTGGGGCATTATATAGACTGAAATATTGAATCAATAGTTGTTGATTATATTGATTAATTTCAAAAGTTACTTGCAAGATGACGATTCAGATTTAATTTCATATTTTTCCACTACTTTGTATTTATATATTATACTTTATTGATTTATCATAGAACAGAATTGGTGTATGTAGAACGGAAGTATTGGATCTTAATAGCGATATAATATCTTGTAGCAGATGGCTTCCGCGTTTCTCAGTCTGTTTTCTGAAGCGTTACATTGGAGTTTTGATTTCGTTGTGCAGAGTGACGCTTACTGAAGTTGTTTGTCTGCCTAATAGTTCTACTGAGTTAAACCAAAAAATTTTTTGTTTACATTTTCGACAATAATCTCAAATTTATCGATTAATTTTGCATCCCCACGCACTAATTTCTTTATTTACTTATGGATACTCTTTTATTGACTTCAGATTTCTATGTTAAGGAGTGTTTGCTATGTGGAGTGAATATGTATGAAGTTGATTGTTTTAAAACACCAACATTTAATCAAACATTCTAAAAGTTCTTTAAAACTGAAATTTACATATTTTTAAGAAGTCATATATTTTTTTTCGTCATCATCCTTACTAGTGGTTACTACCGTATTCTTAAACAAAATGTTTGTGAATAATTATTATTAATCATGGATTTGTTATTTATACTTTTTGAAATTGAATAAATAAGTAAATGTGAAAGTGCTTACTAAGTGCCCGGTCCGCGATGTCGAACAAATTCTTTCTTTCATGAAATTACGTTTAATTTGTTTTTGTTGTAACTGTAATTGTACGAAAGAACGAATAAGCGTGACACTGTGGGCATGGAAGTTGCTCTTCTTTATTCTTTTCTACATCAAAGAACAGAAAGATAACAAATAATATTGTATAGTTTTTAGATTTTGTTAAAATTATTTCCTTAATCTAGCTATAAAAAATAAGTAATTAGAATTGTTACAATAGTTTTCTTATTTCGTTTGTTCGATGAATATATCATATTATTATGTATAAACAATGGACTGACGTTTTATCTGGAATGTTTTTAAAGATTTTAATTCAATCCAAATATCGATTGATCCAGTTTTTACTGATTTGTTTTGATGTGTAACATCCAAGCCAAGTATTGGCGCCATAGTTTTAAAAATTTCTCGTGTTAATAGTGGAGAATAATAAATTTGTTGAAACTTTAAATACATGTCATATAGTATAGCAAATTTACTCGTATTTCTGACCGAATTTAAGATTTAGATCATCATTAGGATATGTATCAGATTTAAGAAGCCTTTTATATCTGTCAAGTCACAATGTTAAAATTTGTTGTCACTATTTCGCAGTTCTAAATGTAGAAAACGTGGTCTTTCGTTTTCGCTGGCTAGATTAACATTTCATAAAGCTGTTGGGCTTTGTGGAATTGAAGGATAATAGTACCTGTCCCAACTTCTAAAGTAATATGTGTAAAGGATGACGATAGTTAATTGTTTTAAACATTTGTAATCTATAAGCATCAGAAATTTTTTTGTGTGGCGCTTTCCAAGTAACATTTAAAATTGATAACTTGGTTTTTTCGGTTGCCAGTTCAGATTAAAATTTTTTATTTTACTGACACCTGCATTAAATCGAAGTAACAATTTTAATGGAATACAAAATTTTAAATAGTATACAAGTGCAAGGTAATCATTTTTAAATGGTGACTATCCTTGGTTTAGTAGACTATAATTTTCAGAATTATTCAATGACATATAGTTCTTTAATTCTGTTACAATGCTCAAGTGGCGCGTGCGATCAATTTCTCCTCCATTGATTTCATATCGAATCTAATCAAGATCTCCTAGACAATTGTTTGAAAGACGTATAGATTTTGAAACCGGTGAATCCTCCTATGATGCAGCTCTACATTTTCGCTAGAGAGCTACATTACAGCAAATCCTAACTAAATAGTTTTTTTATAAGTTAATTTATTATTTTTAGTGGAATTGCAAACATGTTATCCGAGAATTATGCAGTACTAAAGAAGTTTGATTTAGAAATTAGCTCCCAAATAATGTTTCCTTGTAGTTTTTCGCTCTGTAACAATAATAACATCTTTACGTTGATTAATGTTTTCTATTTTTTTTAATTGTTGATTAATTTGCAAAGGTCTTTTTCAAATTTTTTCCATTGTTCTGTGTACTTAAAATCTTTACATTGTTTCAGGGACTTTCAGAACTATATAATGAACTTGATATTTTTGTTTTGATTACAAGTCTGCAATTAGTTTCTTGCTGTTGAATGGGCGCTAGTATTTGTGTGGATGTAATTATGTGCTTTTTATTTATTATAACCATCACCAAAAAATTTGGAAAGGGGATATATAGGTTTGCCATTCCATATGTAATTTCTTCATTATTCATTTAAGACCCAATAAAGTATATATATTTTGGATCCTTATAGATAGAGAAGACGAATGAGCCTCACACAACATAGGAACCTAAATTTTGGATCATTCTGTTGGAATTTGTCCCAGAATTTTTAAGTTTAAAAATTAGAAAACTCGGTCCAATAATTAACGAGATTTAGCTAAAAGACTTTTTTGTTATGTGTCCTATTCTGTTGTTTTTTATGGCCCCCGCTATCCTACGGTCAATTTTATGAAGGAGATCTTTTGTATAGAGTTCTACGAAGGTTTATACTGAAAATAATTAAAGTCGGTCCATAAACATCTAAAATATTGGCAAAAAAATGGTATTCGAAATAATTTTACATACTTTTAAAAAAATTTAAAAAGTTGTGTTGGGATCTATACCTATAACATACCGGCTAGTAATCACAAGCACCACAGAGTAGTTGTATATTTCATAGTATTTTCCGCGTTTAAGTTCAAAAATAAAATAGAGGATGTATAGCGCAGAGAGTTGCCCAGTGCACATAATGTCAAACACTTAAAATAAGAAAACAAGAAAAAAAGTTAAGATGAAAAATTTTTGTCATCTTTAAGGAAAAGAAAAAATATACATTATACGGCCGAAATTCTCTTCAGTTTTTAAAAATTGCAATATTTTTTTAATTCCTTTATTTTTGTGTTCAATTGTAATTGAAAAGCGTGTGTTTGCTTTGCTTCAACCAACACCAGTGCTTAATAAATTTCTGAAAAATTATGATAGTCTGCCGCATGTGTTTTCATCTGTTGCTCAACGATGAACGAATAAAAGTATTTGAAAGAGCGTAACAAATGTGTGTAAATTTTTTCCAACAATTGTTGTATGGGACGAGCACCGCTGGTTTAAGTACATAATATACATATCTTATTTATTATAAAATACTAAAACTTCAAATTCTTGATAGAAATTGGTGTGATTGTTGTAATTTCACACTTTTTTGCACACATAAATTAATACTTAAATGCCTTTAAATGCACATGTGCACATTGTGTGTGAATAGCTTAATAACTAAACAGTCTAAAAGCAAAGATTTTTTTTTGTCTTTTGTTTCTTTAAACTTATTTTTGTATGATTATTAGTATAATATTATGCATGCATATTACAGTATTTATCGCTTATATTTTGTTTTCGTATATAAATAACCATAATTACTTTTTATATTACAGTAATGCCTCGATTTACGTCGTCTCGATTTACGTTGTTTCGATTTGCGTCGTCAAATATTTTGTTCCTATCAACTTCGATTTGCGTCGCCATTCGATTTACGTCGTCTCAGTTTGTATGACTTATGTATGTATGAACTACCACGGAATTCCATGTATGTAGGGGAATCCCAGTTTTTAATTTAAACGTTTAAAAATTTTGTGTGTGCAACAACAACTAAAGTATTGCCTCTCATGGACAGGTCGTGTGTATTTGGCAGCGCGTCGTGTGTGTTACTTTTTCAATCTGTTTTTGATCGTCGGGCGCAACGTAGTAAATATGAGCTCAAAAAATAAAACTAATAAAGTAACATCTCAAATAAAAAAGAAAAGAAATGTAATTTCGTTAAAAATTAAAATAGATATTATTCGCCGTTATAACAATGGGCAAAAGGCTTTTATTATTGCCAGTACGATGGATCTTCCACCAACCACAGTTCGAACAATAATAAAAAATTCAGCTGAAATCCGTGAAAGTGCAACATCGGCTGGAGCTGGTTCTGTTGAAACCACCACAAAAAAAGGCCAGTACTGATATAAAAAAATGGAAAATGCACTAATACTGTGGATAAAAGACTTAAGTGAAAAAAATATTCCAGTAACTACGTTAATTATCCAAAGAAAAGCGATAAGTTTGTTTAACGATCTAAAATCTGACTCTGTGAATTCCGATTTTTGTTTTAACGCCAGCGGAGGATGGCTACATAAATTTAAAAAAAGAGCACAACTTCACAACATAAAATTTGTCGGAGAATCTGCAAGTGCAGATGATAGTGATGCAGCTAAAAGTTTTCCGCAAATATTAAAAAAAAAATTGATGATGGTGAATGCACCTCTCAGCAAGTTTTCAGTGTCGACGAGACCGGACTTTTCTGGAAACGTATGCCGGGGAGAACATTTATATCAAAAGAGGAAAAATTAGCAGCAGGGCTTACGCTTTTGCTCGGTGGTAATGCTGCAGGAGACGAAGCTTAAGCCCTTGTTAATATATAAATCCGAAACTCCAAGAGCTATGAAAAACGTTTGCAAGCAAAATCTTCCTGTAATTTGGATGTCTAACAAAAAAGCTTGGATGACTTCTAAACTCTTTGACGATTGGTTTAAGACACATTTTTGTCCTGAAGTTAAGAAATATTGCGAAAGGAATAATATGTCTTATAAAGCATTGCTTTTAATGGATAATGCTCCGGGCCACACCATCAGTTTGAATAACATGAATGACAATATTAAAATTGTATTTTTACCTCCCAATACCACGTCTCTTATTCAACCTATGGACCAGGGAGTTATTGCAGCATTCAAAAAATATTATTTACGACGAAGTTTTAACGACCTCATTGATGCAATCGACAAACAATCAGACCAAAATGATAAAAATAACGATGTTGTCAGACAATTTTGGAAAAAATATGATGTCATGCAAGCAGTGAATAGTATCAACAAAAGTTGGGATGAAGTTTCTGCGTCGACCATGAGAAATGCATGGAAAAACGTATGGCCTGAATGCACAACTGAAGGTTGAAATGATGGAAATATGAACGATATAAACACGGAAATTGTACGTTTGGCCCACACATTAGGGTTTTCTGATATTGAAGATTCCGATGTTGTTGAACACTTAAATTTGGGGGATGAACCGTTAACTAACTCGGAGCTATTTGAGTTGACAAATCTTTCAAATCAACATGGTATAGAAGAAGAAACTTCAGATATCGAAACTTGTGGAGAGGATTCTGAAATTCCATTGACAAAACTGTCAGAAGCCCTTGCCAGCGTAAATAAGGCTATGCAAATTTTGGAAGAATTTGACAAAGATGACGAAAGAGTTGATTCGACAAAAAAATCAATAAATGCAAGCCTTAAATATTACCGGGATCTGTACGAGCAGAAAAAGTTGACATTAACCCAGAAGCGAATTGATACATTCTTTAAACCAATTTTATCAGAAACGCCTGTTATAAGCGAAAGTAGTGCTGAAGATGGTGACCTCAACATGCTAATTTCAGAAATTCTCACCGAAACATCGTCGGATAGTGATTCCTATAATTAATACATACTCCTAACATACAATTACATATACATACATATAATAAACAAACATATGTACAAAATTTTCACTACATTTAATTAATATATTTTATTGTATTTATTTTTCTAGATATTGTATTGTCGAATTTTTGTTAATTTATTTTTTTTTTACTTTTTATCTGAACACATGTTTAAGTTTTTATTTATTTTATGAAATTTGTTTTTAAAATCGAAATTTTTTAATATTGAATTGTTGATTTTTTGTTGATATGTTTACTTTAGATATTATTTAATTTTTTTAACTGAATTTTATATTTGTTTTAAAATTCTTATACGAATTAAATGTTTATAACAAATATTCTATGTACAATAAAAGACTGAATTACTTGTAATTTTTAAGTTTTTTTTTTATGAAATTAAGTGAACGTTAACGTATGACCAATATCAAATTCGATTTACGTCGTTTCGATTAACGTCGTCAATTTCCGGAACCAATCACGACGTAAATCGAGGCATTACTGTATTTATATTAAAGAAGTGTAATTTTTTACACGGTGCATATGAATTACATATACCAAAAATTTAAATTTGTGCAGTAATTTTTCAACCGCAAACAAACATCATAAAACATCAGAAAATTGTTAGTGCTATTTTTCATTTCGATTTTGACTTTTGAAAACACAATTCGATGGATCGTCAAGACACTATGTACATACATATATACATATACAAAATCAATGAAATTTAATTTTAGTTTTGTTTTAAAAATGTCTTGACATTTCATTTTCTATGACTGGCCATAAAGTATTTTCTTACGAAAATAAAGCTAGCGAAACGGTCGGAAACATGTTTTCACATGATGAGACTAGCTCCGAAAGCGACGACTAAAGTTCAATATCTATTTAAAAAGATTGAAAGTGTCCTTATTTTTCATTCCTTTTATTGAAAATCATAAATTTTTCTAAGTATCTATTTAAAATATTTTCCATCATCAACAATAAAAATCTATGGCGAAATTTTTCGTTTTTTAACAGTTTTGCTATTTTGAGTAAGATGTTGTTGTTTTTTGATTTTATCTCAAGGCAAAATTTTTATATCTGATTGAAAGCTAAAAATTTGCCGAAGAGAGACAAGCAATATTTCGAATAGTTCACGAGATAGACTTAAGAATCAGTATATGTTTTTTGAAAATTGTACTAAAATCCACCCTCCAGTCGAAAACTTCAAAAATGAAATAAAAAAAAACCCTTAGCTAAATATTAAAAACCCAGCTAGGGTTTTTCTTCTACCATCATAAGCTTTCAGATTTTTGGGTTCTCAATTGGTTCAAGATTTTAGTGCTGCAGTGTGTAATTCAACGTTCAATGCATAAAACATGTTAAAATTTATTTAAAAAAAATAAAAGTCTACATATTTTTATATAACAAATATCAGGTATTTCTTTTGACTTCAATTCAATATTGGATCAAAAATATAACAGAATATTTATATTTAGCCATAAAAAAATTAAACTCGTGTACGTCGCTTAACTGAGTATAATGCTGTTGTAGCCCGTGGTGTTGGGGAAATCCCAGGTTTGTGGAGTTCTCGTCGATCTCTGGAATTGGGCATTCTACACCTTACCGTGTGAGTTCTCGAAGAGGCGATCACAATTATCCACCAAGATCTTGTGATTTCAACTATTAAACTTTTTTATGTGGGGCTACGTAAAAGACCATCTACGCCAATGACCCACAATCGATTCAAATTATCGAATTGGTGATGGAAAATTGAATGAGAAAAACATGGCCGTACAGGCATAGCCATACCCCTTCCTCACAGTCAAATAAACATCCGATGATTTCTCTTAAAAATACTATTTTTTAAATTTTTACAAATCTCTTATCGGATGACCCTATATATAGCTAAATACGAGATTAACCAAAAAATGCAGCCCAGTCTTAAATTGTCACACCTGCACCCTGAACTCAACTGTTGACTTAACATTTTTCCGTTTCTGATTTTATGAGTTAGCAGAAAATAAAAATTTCGCCTTTTTAAGGATAAATTGAAAATAAAAAAAGCTAAAAAGGCACGAAGCTAAAACGTAAATTTCGAGGCTAAAAGACAAACAAAGATCCTAAATCTAGCCTCGAAAAGGCCAAACTAGCATCACTGATGGTAATGTATTGCGTGTTATGCTGGATACAGACAATGCAACGTGTTTATGCAACCAGGATTGTTTCATTTTAGGTTGCATAGTCTGTAGTCGCGCTTATGGTTTCATTTCGTGTTGCATTCGAGGTTTCATAAACATCTAAATATTTTGATATTTTATGGTAGCATAGTTTGTAGTCGTGCTTATTCTTTTTACTGGTTTAGTTCATTGAAAACCAGCAAGGTGTGCATATGTTTTTTTTTGTCAAGCACGGAAAAAGTAAATGAGCTTTGTAATTTTGTTTTAGAAAAAATTTTTCGTCTATTCGCACACATTTTCTGTAATCTTTTGGCTCATTTTCTTTTAACTCTTTCATTTGAAAACTTCTTTTCTATTTAAATATCAATTTTTTTACCATATCCTTTTTTTTGGATTTTACCTCATTTTCCTCTTCATTAAACAATAATAATAATTGCTGCTGCTTCACTTAGCTCACGGCTCATTTTTTAACTATGTTTCTTTCTTGCGCTATATTCAATGCGAATACAAAATACAGAAATGATGTTGCGTTCATGGTTTCATTCTTGGTTGCAGTGTCTGTATCAAAATATGAAACATGAATGCTAAACGTGTTGCATAAACACGTTGCATTGTCTGTAGCCAGCATTGGGGAACTTCGTCAATTCGTCTATTCGTCAAATATTTAATCATATAGGTAGTAAAAAAGCGTGCAAATGATATGCGAAAATTTCTTTTAGCTTCAAATTTAGGCAATGTTTATAACATCATATTCCGTGCTGAAAAGTTAAGAGAATAATAATTACCCCTTTAGCGCACAATTTTTTATTTAAAGTTTGCTGGTCATTTTAAGAAATATAATATTATTTATAAGAACAATAGCAAGTTTTAAATTATTTTGAAATTTTTATATTAATTTTATTACGTTTTTAAATTTGTTCGAAAATGGGAACATTGGGCATTAAATTATATTGTGATATTCAATATCTCGCTTGGTCGCTCTTTGGGCGACCTAACATTTTGATGTGTGAAAGTTCGGAATATGTGTGTAAATAGTGTCGAGCAACTATACAAATAAATTGTAAATGTGATAATATTTCATGACATGTATTATAAATAACATATGTATGAGTTGTACATACATACAAATATCCAAGTAGTTGGTGAGGAACCTAAAGTACTACTACTTTTTTCCTTAATTTTGATTGAATATTTGTGCACATGCCAATCCTACATATTTGTCTACAGCTTGTATTTATTATATTGAGTTATTGCGTATGGCTGTACAATTTCAACGTATTTTTTATTCTTTTTGCTATATCTTTGAACAGCCTGCATTGGATTTAAAGTATGATGATTGGTAAGCACTCTTACGTACATGTTATCATTCCAAGAATTGACAAAAACTTCATTGGTTGTATCGAATCTGTAGTCAATCGCTCCCCAAGGTTTTTCTTCAGGACACCAAAATTTTTTTTGGGCACTTATGGATGACCTCCATCTACCTCCATCACATCTACTCATCCACTGACAGTTGTGTTGAAAAAAATTTAGTTTAAAAAAATTTTCATTGAGCTTTTCAAACAAGTGTTTGATTTTAAAATTTTTATATGAACTCGATGGCTTATGTGTTCGTTGTTGTTAATGTACAGGAATCTTTTTATTTCAAGATACATATCTGTTTCTAGGTATCATCGTCTGAGGACCAATACATCCTTTCAATAAATAAGCTATGATAGGGGAAAAAGCAAAGTTTTTATTCTGGTGTGCGTAACGAATACTTTCGTCAACTATGAGTTGCATTATTATCTCTGCGCTTTCAAACTTCACCTGAATTTTTTCTTTGTAGTCGTTGCAGCGTTCAGAGGACAAAAAAGTTTGAGTATAACGCATCTACATGAAGCCAACGGGATATTGGTTTGCTCCTTTTGCTCAATCTTCAGCCGGTTGCATGTTATCGATTCGTTTCCACTGAAGTGTATTTACACTTCACTACGTTTTTTAGCTCGGCATCAAGGCCATCTTAATCAATATCTTCAGTCAAATCTGGCTGAGGATACATATCTTCATTTTCAAGGAGTTCTTCTAAAACTCCTTCCATTTCAGGATTCATTATTTAAATGAAATATCTCAACATAAAATCATAACAAACAATACATTTTTTTGATCACACTTGAGAATAGAAAATCCAGCACTACAAACTATATATTTCATTAGTTACATAACGCAATAACTGATAATAGAAAATACTCTTACTGGAACTATAATTACAATCATCAGTAAAAATTTAAGATCTAAAATTTATACCACTTTTGAAAATAATTGCTCTATAGTGAGCATTCAATCATAACAGATGGCTAACATTTTTATTATTATACAGATTGGAATGTTAATACCGTAACTTTTATGTCATAAATTTGATGTGCTGTTGCTTACAGCTGATATGCTGTTGCTTACAGCTGATATGCTGTTGCTTACAGCTGATATGTTGTTGCTTACAGCTGATATGCTGTTGCTTACAGCGCGCGTTCCCAAATTGAATTATTGGGCGCTAATGAGTCAAAGTATTTAACAAGTAGACCAAATTTGATTGAATATAAGGACTATTTTGGTCTATAGATTACCAGCCTTATGAAAAAAATACTTAATGCTTGAAGTTCACGTCACCAGCGACTTTAAAAGCTGTGTTTCATGAGATAACACATTTATACTACATACATTTCCATAGCATACGAACCAGCTTTATACCACTTTGCGCGATGGTTTAATTGTAGTTTAGCTTGACACACTAGTAGTATCCTATGTCTGTAAGAGATATAAGGCTACAAACCGATGTTAAAAATTTGTATGCAAAAATGCTACGTTAACTAGTGTGTGCTTTAATAAAGTTTAAATGTTAATACTGGATACTCTTTATAGTTGATGATGAAAAAAAAATGTTTTAATAATGATTTGCATTCTAATCCAATGTTGTGCATACTTGTAATACAAAATTACATTTTCCTTTATTTAAGATGTAAATTAATATTGTTACGTTTCGACCTTTTCCTTGCTCGAGTTCTTCTAATTTGTCAAAAATAAAATAAAAACACAACGGAAATTGATTTTTAACTTAATGATATTTTATTTCTTTTAATACCACTGTTGCGATATTCAATTTCTGAATTATAAACTTCTTTTGTCTGGCAACTTTGTTTAATTATTGTTCTTCGATTCTTCCCGTTTTTGTTTCCTTCTTCCTTTAGTTTTCTTTCCATTATTCAGTTCATTAATTTTGTAATCCATTTTTTTATTTCGAGTAATTTTGCATTAAATATAATTTCAAACTAAATTACTTCGTTGTTTTATTCCGAACAAGTTTACGGGCATCTGCATTTTTATTTACATCGATTTGTATACCAAATCGCATATCTTCAACAGGTTATGAGGCCAGGTGCCCACGTGCTGCATATGCCAGTGATTTTTAGCAAATAAATTTATGGATAGCGACGAGTCGATCCCATTTGATTCTGCAATTGTTTCTGGTTTTTTGGAAGACACAATCGACAGCGTTTGTTTAAACTCTGAGATTCCGGCTGAGCTTGAAAGTGGAAAAAAGCAAGCATGAGTGAATCAAGAGTTTACCACATTCATCGATTCAACGGGCAGAACTACCAGCTATGGCGACGACAAATGGAAATATATATGGCGGAAAATAAATTAAAGCCATATATTCTAGGCACAATGGAAAGAACACAGCAAAATGTTACACAATGGGACGAAAAAGATGCGGAAGCGCAGGCATTCATTATGAGAGGAATAGAGTTGGAGCAACTTAAGTACCTCACCGAATGCTCAACAACCGCGCAAATGTGGTCAAAATTAAAAGACATTCACGCTGAAAAAAGTGAACAGTCTGCAAAAGTTCTTCTTGAGAAATTTATGAGTATCAAAATGACAGATGACGAATTAGTTGTTGATTTTGTTGCAAATGTTATGTCGATAGCACAAAGACTCAATGATATGAACTTAAAACAAAAACAGCCTATGATTGTTGCAAAAATTTTGAGCAGTCTACCAGTGAGATTTGATCACGTACGCACCGCTTGGTATGCAGTGCCACGAGAACAACAAAACATAGAACGATTGACTGAGCACCTTGTTAATGAAGAAAGTCATGAATTTACGTACAAATGGCAACAAAAACAACAACAGTGGCCCCTCGAATGCCGTATATACAGTAAGTAAGTCCAGAAACAAAAATAGCAACAACTATAAACCGAACCAAAAACGAAGTGGCAAATGCAATTATTGTCAAAAACCGGGATATGGGCAAGAGAATGCAGAAAACGACAGAGCGATCAAAGAAACAAAGAAGATAGAAAAAATGGGTCATGTTCACTAGCAAATGCATATTTGTTTAACGTAGACAAATCAATAAACCATAATAAAATCGAAAATTACTTTTATGCAGACTCAGGTGCCACCGACCACATGTCATTCCAGAATGAACTTTTTACAAACTACAAAGCTGAAACATCAGAAAACTCATATGTGCGAGTGGGCGATGGACGGCGTTTAAAAATTAAAGGTAAATACAAGGCAAGTCAAATGAAATGTTTTTAATTAAAAATGTATTGTTGGTGCCAGAGCTCGATAAAAATTTTATATCAATTTCAAGAGTAACTGAAAGAGGCACTAGAGTAATTTTTGAGCCAGGTGGTGAGCATGTTTATTTTATAAAAAGCAATAATATAGTGGCTGAAGGCACAAGCGAAAACAGATTGTACCGCATGAATGTAAAACCACTTTTGACATCATCAATTAATGTGCTGACAAAAGAAAGTATTATGCTATGGCACGAGCGGCTAGGGCATGTAAATTTTAAAACGCTGCGTCAAATGAGCGAAAATAAAATTGTGGACGACTTGAACATTTCATATGTACCAAAAGAACAACCATTTTGTGAAGGATGTGCCTATGGTAAACAGCATAGGAATTCTTTTCCTAAATCGGTGCTAAGCGAGCAAGTAAGCCAGGTGAAATTTTTCACATGGATCTTTGTGGAAAAATTAGCCAATCATCAATTGGAGGGTCAAATTATTTCTTACTTTTAAAAGACGACTATTCGCGATATTGTTTTGTGTATTTTCTGAAGAATAAAACAGCTGTTTTAAATAAGCTGATGCAGTTCTTAGCAGATGTTCAGGCAGACGGACATAAAATAAAACGCATAAGATCATATGGCGGCCTTGAATTTTGCAACGAGGAGGTAAATAATTTTTTTTTAAATAACATTAAGCACGAGGTAACAACGCTGAGAGCTCCTAAGCAGAACGGGTTTATAGAGCGGCAGAATAGAACTGTTGTTGAAAGTGCTAAAGCGATGTTACATAGTAGGCAGTTGCCACTATACTTATGGGCTGATGCAACTCATACTGCAGTTTACATAAAAAATCGAACAGCGTCCGACGTCATTGACGGGTGTACTCCTTACGAAAAATGGTTTGGAAGGAAACCTTCTCTTGCAAATATTCGTGTTTTTGGCTGCGATGCATACATCCACATTCCCAAAGAGCAGCGTACAAAATGGGACAAAAACTCTATCAAAGGCATATTAGTCGGCTACAATGAGGAAAGCAAAGCTTACAGGGTATTTGATCCAAGTAATAGACGAGTGCTTATCCGACGTGACGTCGTATTCAACGAAACACGTATTGCAGTTAACGAATACTACGAAACTAAACAAAGCAGCGTTCAAGAAGAAGAAGAAGACAACGTTCATCAATCACCAATTTTCAACAAAATTGAAAAGCAACAACGAAGTCCCTACCCATTAAGAAGTACTTTAAGAAAACAAAACGATGCTGAAGCAGAAAATAATGTTGGTGAACTATGTGTAGCATGCGTAGAGCCATCAACCTTAGATGAGGCAAGTTCAAGTGCAGACTGCGAGCAATGGACTGAGGCGATTAATGAAGAAATACAGTCTCTTCAAAAGAACAACACATGGATTTTGGTCCCACGAACCAATGATATGCATGTTATTACTAATCGGTGGATTTTTAAGAAGAAATTCAAATCTAATGGCGAAATCGACAAATTCAAAGCACGTTTAGTTGTGAGAGGATGCTCTCAAACACAAGGTCTTGAGTACGACGAAATCTACGCACCTGTTGTAAAGTACGATTCTGTTAGGGCAGTATTAGCTATAGCAGCAGCCCATGCTATGGAAATTATACAATATGATGTTATAACGGCATTTTTACATGGAAATTTAGAAGAAACCATCTACATGGAGCAGCCAAAAGGATTTAGCCAAGATGATCGAGTATGTTTACTAAAAAAAGAGTTTGTATGGGTTGAAGCAAGCCTCAAGGCAATGGAACAAGCGAATTGTAAAATTTCTCATCGATTTCGGGTTTAAACAGTCATGGGCCGATTTATGTGTTTTCACTTATGAAAATGGTAATGACGTCATGTATTTACTACTGTATGTTGATGATGGACTTATATGCGGCAACAATTCCAACATACTCAGCAAATTGTTACACAACTTACATTTCGAATTCCAAATAACACACAGCAACGCCGAATTTTTCGTAGGTCTTCAAATACAAATTAACATAGAAAAGAATTCGCTAAAAATATTTCAACGCGCTTATACTGAGAAGGTTTTAGAACGCTTTAGTCACCTTAATTGTTTTCCTGTATCTACACCTGCAGAAGTTGGTAGACATTTTTCAAAGAACGATTCAGATACTAGCATCAAACAAAATGTTCCATACCGTGAAGCTATTGGGTCCTTAATGTATTTAATGGTGTGCACTAGACCTGACATCGCCTACATCATTGGTGTATTAAGTAGATACTTGGAGAAACCAGCGCAGTCTCATTGGCAAGGCGTTAAAAGAGTTTTAAAATATCTAAAAGGTACTATGGATCATGGTATTCATTTTAATTTGAATTCTAAGTCGTTTCAGCTAAAGATGTATTGTGATGCTGATTGGGGTGGTGATCCAGATACCAGACGTAGCATAACAGGCTACGCTGCATTTTTAAATGGTGGTCCAATTGCTTGGAAATCCGTTACGGCAACTTCAACAACGGAAGCTGAGTTTGTTGCTCTTTGTGCTGCGACAAAATCTACCAAATGGCTCAGACAACTACTGCTCGAGTGTGGACATGAACAGGTTTTGCCAACTCTAATGTTCTCCGATAATCAACGAGCGATAACTTTAGTCAAAAATCCTGAATCGTCTAAGCGTACGAAACACATCGATATTCAGTATTTCTATACATGTGACATGCAGAGCCAGGGTGAAATTGATGTACAATATTTAGGGACAAGCGAACAATTGGCTGACATTTTTACCAAGCCTTTAAGCAAAGCAAGCACCGAAATTTTTGCTTCCAAACTCCAAAACATCGCTCAACGGTATTTCGGGTTGCAAAATGCGCATTATTGTAGTTCAACTCCTTCTCATTTTGGTGACGAAGTAGAGGTGTAAATAAAAATGGTGTTAATTTATAGTCGAATCGTCAAGCAAACGGCCTCGAAATTCTCGGTTTTCAAACCTTTCTTTTATTGCCGGTTCATTAAATATCCGGAAGCCGTGTATGCTACCTCGCCATCTTGCCACAAGTTCAAATATTTTCAATTAGGAATAGCAAACAACCTTCAGGAAAATTTTATAAAATCTTGGTAAAAAAGTTTACGCCTTAAAATACATTTAGCGCTAATGTAATATTGCGCGGCATCACCACCATTTTCCTTAATTTTAATGTGGTAGCCGCCAATTGCGCCAATGACTACTGGAAAATTACGAGTTGCCTCTTGCCAATTCCACTTCATCAATTGAAGAAGGCATTTTTATAAATTCTGTATTGTAATTCGCTAAAGCACAAATTCTAATGTCTGAGCTTTGTGTCAGGCCATGGAGGTCATCAATATCGTCTTGACACTCTAAGCAAATTTGTATTCAGCTTAGTGTTGCGAAATCTTCTACTTATTTCTCTTCGTCCCTAGCAACGTAAAGCTGGCAAAACTTGCAGCTCTGGTGATGATCATACCCCCTGCGGTCTACTTCAATGTCCGGCTTTTATCAAATTTATAATTTTTGCTTAATATTTCCTTCTAAAACGATATTTGACTTTGAAGTGGTCATCTAGAAGGGAAAACGATTCATTCGTAACTGATAATAATCCCGCAAAATTAGAAATTGAAAAATAATATCTACATAAAATAAAAATGTATTTTACCAATTCTGCTCATTAAATTTTAACATCGTTTTAAAGTAATTGCGTAGCTGCTTTAAATTACGAGTATTTAATGTTAACATCGGTTTACATGACGTGTGTTAAGCTAGCAATCGTTTTTGCATGAAACTTCAACTCTGTAAATTTTTTGATACCCTTGTTCTATTTTTCTTTTGGGATTTCCCTATACAGTAGATGTTTTACGTTACTATTTTACCTATTGTTTGAAATATAAACCACTCCAGTTGCTTGTTGCATTTGAATCTTTATTGCTGGAAGGATATGTTTATTCTCCAAGGCAATTAATATGCTTACCAACAAGTAGGTGTATTACCTTCTTTGGAAAAGATATAATGAGAGAGGACAGATGGTGAAAGTGAGAAAACTTAATTTTTATAGATATTGCGTGTTATGTTAGTTTTTAGATCAGTGTTGCAAAGCCTCTGGTGTCAAGTAGGTATATTTAATTTTACTAGGCTGTGTTGCCATTCTTTAAGTAATTTTAAAAACAAAGTCACCCGTCATAAACTCCATGTTTACATTATCAAAGGTGGTTGAATACTAAGAAAGTCAACTACAAGACAAAAATAAAGTAAACAAAAATGGAAAACTGCTTGATCTCAAAGCCAATGGCTTTGGAAAAAGCGAGAGAGTATGAAATATTTGGAATAATTAAAAATCAGAGATGGAATTTCGTACTAACCGAAATTGATTTAACTTGTAAGAAATGAATAAGTTGCACTTTTCGTATTCTAATTCGTTAAATAATACGGTTCAATACTTGGTATTCCTAGTCACCAGTATCCACCGTCAAAAGTGGTAAAATCGAACAAAAGAACGCTGATGAGATGGTGTAGCGACCTTGAAATCAGTACTGATCCGTTCTGCTAGTCTGATAAATAAATTGTTTCAAATAAAAAGTACTCTCTTAATAAAATAATGAATTTGTCCAAAAATAATTTCTTAAATTAAGAAGATATTGGTAAACTCAGTTTTGAACTCAAGCCATAAAAATTTCATTTCAATATATACAGTTCAACAATTACGTATAAATAGTAAGTAATTTTACTTCGCCGCGGCGAGGTTAAAGAGGACACTTTCACCTTTCTCCGGGTGGTATACGTTTCTTGTTCCCCTTTGTTCCCTAGAAGTTCTATTCCACTAAAGTTTAAATTTGAGAAAAATATAGTAGTTTCATAAATATTCCGTAACACCCCTAATATTAAACGCTAGAGCTATGACCACTTACAACAACTAAAGACTATAATCCTACCAACATTATAAAAAAGTCCGCAGGCCATTATCGATGATAGCTTGCGAGTTGTAACCATTTATTTTTTATAAAAAACAAAAAAAAAACACCTTTTTCTGAAATTAAAAAAAACAGTTGAGTTTGACAGCATGCCTCGTCCACAATTATCAATAGTTTAACCTAATTTTTTGGCTACCTTAATCTGGATATATTAGCTAACAAAAGGCGTAAAAATTTTAAAAATCGGTGACAAAAAAATTAGACTTTTGGCCAATGAAAAACGATTTTCAGCCACTGTGCGCCGGCGATTTTGCTACAATACCGACGAAAGAGGGCGTTGTGATGTACACTAGCACACGCCACTATCAATTGCTGCCGAAAATGTTCAGTGACCAGTGCTCTGCCTTCGTCTCTAAAAGATTCCAACAACAACAGATGCAATGGTACACTAATAGTGCTCATCTGAAAAATGCTTTGTGGTCAACGCGCTAACTACTACTTCAGCCAACATCACCCTCTTAAACATTGAAGCGCAGCCCATACCACAATTGTGGAAATTATCTCACACACATTCTTCACACCGATTCTTATACTCTTCATTTAGTCGTCGATGAGAAAGCGACGAATGCACGTGCGGCGGATGCTTATACATTTTTTTTTAATAGTTATCCAGCAAACACTCGCGTTTCATTTTTAATTGATATGTGAAAAATATTTTATTATGAACAATTCATTTGGTAACATACGAGTATAAGGCCTTTCATGTTATCAAGTATTTTTTATTTGAGTATTATAATTAGAGCATTTATTTAATTTACACACATTCTTCACACAGATTCTTATGCTCTTCATTTAGTCGTCAATTATCTAGCGACGAGTGTACATGCGACGGATGCTTATAGATTTTTCAAATATATTTTTAAAGACTACTTATCCAGCTCTCGTTTCATATTTTCAATAGAATGGTGCAATTCGAAAGATATTTTATGCTTCCAAATGCTGAAATTCAGTGCGAAAATTTTTCAAAAACTTCAGTTGTCTATGTGAAAGAAAATTGTGTAAAAAAACATGAGCATACGCCAATTATTGAAGAAATATTTTATAATATGCAAGATCGGTTTAAAGATTTTAAAACCATACAACCGTTGCTGGATATTTTGCAAAACCCTTTTAAGTGCGATATTTCGAAATACGAGTTTGAAGTTCAATTGGAACTAATAATACTTCGCAGCGAAATGGAAGCTTTAAACGAAATGGAGGCTATCAAGTTCTGGAAAAACTTAGATAGTTCGGAATATCATCAATTAAAGAAAATTTCCTACAAATGCTTGTCGTTTCTTCCATCCACTTATCTATATGAACAAATTTTTTCCGATTTGAAATTTCTTTGCTCAAAACAATGGAACAGAATAAATTCGGCACATTAAAAAAATGTTATGCTCATACGTAATTGCAATAAAAGTATTAACATAGAAGAGTCTATAAAAGAGCTTTACTCACAGTACTAAAAAATGAGTTTCAAATATATACACTTTCTTTAAAACGATCCTGGTATTATAAAAATCTTCTGCAATAAATATTAATTAATTAATAGTGGCTGTATCTGCTGAAAACGCAAGATCTAAAATATATTCTATACCTTTAATAAACAAATATTCTTCCATTTTTTCTAGATCTAGAGACTCCAACACTCCTTGACAAATAGTTTTTTAGACAATCAGTTAAAAATTTCCATGCAATAGCTACATGATGTTTAATATAATGAAAACTATTAAATTCAAATCCATGCCTTTTTAACTGACATATAAAACCTTCATATTTTCCACACACAAACGCCAGCTAATTTTTTGGAGTCTACAATAGAAAAAAGTTTTTTATTAACGACATCGAACATTGTTTCAAAAATATTGTACTCTATCTACGCATCGAATACAAATAACGAGTTGGCAAAGATCATTTGTGTCAGTGCTTTCATCTAAAGAAAAATAATAAAACTCGCAATTTTTTGCCTCTTAATGAATGGAACAAGGGAAGTGTGGTTTGGAGAAAGATTTTCCTTTTTCTGTAATTTTTATGATAAGAAGCGTTTTTTTTAGTTTGAAGGATTAAACTATTACCTAAGGTAATACAATGCGGCATCATATTTCAAACGCTTGACTTTGTGTTTGCTGGGAAAACTCGGTGTCTGCACTAACACTAATAAGCAACAATACAATCACAGTTTAAATTTTGCGCTTCAATGCTCTTAAACCAGTGGTGCTCGTCCCATACAACAATTGTTAGAAAAAATTTACACATTTGTTTCGCTCTTTTAAATACTTTTATTCATTCATCGTTGAGCAAGCGATGAAACCACATGCGGCGGACTATCATAATTTTTCAGAAATTGATTAAGCATTGTTGTTGGTTGAAGCAAAGCAAACACACGCTTTTCAATTACAATTGAACACAAAAATAAAGGAAGTAAAAAAATATTGCAATTTTTAAAAACTGAAGAGAATTTCGGCCGTATAATGTATATTTTTTCTTTTCCTTAAAAATGAAAAAAAAATTTCATCTTAACTTTTTTCTTGTTTTCTTATTTTAAGTGTTTGACATTATGTGTGCTGGGCAACTCTCTCAGCAATACATCCTCATTTCTATTTTTGAACACCGCTGTCTTAAACTTAACTTGTTGTTTTATTTTGGTAATAATAATACCAAATGTTACGTCTCACCACAACATTTCAACCAAATTTTGCGTAGAATGAAAATTGTGTGGGATATTATATTTGTGTTTTCTGTATGTTTTTAAACTATCTCGTATGAGATACATATGTATGTGTGTGTAAATCTCACACACATACATGTAAGCAGCCGGCCCACTTTTTGTCCAAAAAAAAAGGTCCTTTTGTGATGCCAGAAATAGATAGAAAAAAGATCATCCTACTATCCTATGCTGTGGTCGCTGTTGAACCAACCCGTTTCTCGAATAAACTGGTTTATTGTTTTTAGGTTTTATTCCCTAAGGTATGCGAGTTTGGGTAAGAACGAGTTACCTACATAGGTAAATGCCTCTGTGATAAGATAGAGATGGGCATTGACAGAGGAGATTAGCTCCAGGTTGGAATGTGACGCCATATCATTTAAGAATGTCCGGCATTCCTTTACTAGTTCAGATGTTGTATAAACACCTGATAGAGCGTTCAGTGCAGACTTATTATCGGTACATATACGAATATCTCCTTCCTATATACCCAATTATACCTTAACCAGTTAACTGCTCTTTTAATGGCCAATATTTCGGCTTGAATTATACTACAGTGACCTAATAGTTTAAAGCGTATCCCTTGTTGAAATTCAGGAATATAAATGCCTCCTCCCACCCTTAAGCCTGATTTAAATCCGTCAGTGTATACCTGAAGTACTCCCCCTCTATGTCGAGGATCATTAATTGGAGAGAAAGTATCTCAGATTGACACTTCAAATCATTTTTCCGGCATATGGTAAGGAGAACGGTAATCTATAAGCTCGGGAAGATTCTCAAACTGTATGATAATAGTCGTATTTCCATGCTTCAGCGGCACTGAGTCTAACTGTCGAGTTCATGGGCAGTTGTTTGATCATTGAATAGGCAGGAATCCAGTGTAACATTGTGAACAAGGCTTTTGATGGGGTAGTGCGAGGTGCACCCGTAATCATCAAGGCTGATGTTCATAAAATTCTATCTATAATTTTGGAGTAGGTGGATTTGCCTAGGGCCGGCCACCAGACGACTGTTCCTTACATTAGTATGGGCTTGACGACCATTTCAAAGACCCAATTGGTTGATTTTGGAGGCGTTGATTCTTCAGCAAAATGTTAAAACAAATAAATCAAATTTATTCAATTATATTTTTAGAAACTTTTATCACAATGTATATGTACTAAGCAGAAATATTTCTTTTTTTATTGCTACCAAAGTAAATTTATTCAAGAGCAACTCTACAACAACACAATTGTAATACATCGTCTGTTTGTCAAACTCCATATAAAATAAAATAAACAAAATTTTTTATACATTGACAGTCAGACGATTTGAAATTTTTGTTGTAAAGACTCATGTACATGAATATATTTACTTTGAGTTAAACATATTGTTTATAGCCAAAAAATTATTTGAAACACTTAATGAAAAGTTTCAAAGATATAGTCACCAAGACGAAATAGTCAACGGCACTCTCAATACCACCTATAAAATTAATTAAAAACCACTTTTTCGAAATTTTTGATAATGATAACTTCTTAATTAAATTTTTTATACAAATTTATTACAGAAAAACGCATTGATTATCACAATATATCCGTAAATCGTCTATCAGCTATAAAATCCAATTGTGGAAAACTTATTCAAGTTACAATGCCAAACGTTTGCCAATCATCCTTTGGTGGAGAATATTCGTCTATTGGTCAATATCACTGGGATTGTTCAGATTGGGTCAGAAATAGTCAAAACCCATTGCCAGATATAACAGAAGTACCTGCGGAGATTGCAGATTCATCAAGCATCCATAGTAACGAAAGTAATGAGTCTAAAGCGAAATTAACTTCCGATTCCCAATGTATGTAAATATTTATTGCTTTATGTATTCGTATTAATAAGAGCAATTATTCATTTACAAGTTTCATCCGCAATAGTTAATCCCATCAGAGACATTTCGACGCTACCTGAAAATTTTGTATTAGATGCAGTCGATTCAGAGCTTCAAGATATGAAAAACATTACAATACCAATAAGCAGTAATTCGCTTCCAAGACTGAGTCCCTTATATTATAGTGAGAACGAAGACTACACTTTAAATTCAGGTAATTACTATTTTTAATTATGGTTTGATACTTAATATATGTACATGTATACATACATATTAAGAGTGTTTTTTGAACGATAGAACTTTGAATTGACAACAACGCTTTGTATACAAACTGACAGCTTACAGTTGCTTTGTGCTTAGTTTGGTTGGCCATCAAGATCGTACGATTTAATTCCATTAGACTATTTTATCTGGCAACATATCAAGTCACTTGTCGACGCCGCACAGTGGACCATTTCGCGAGAAGCTGGTCAGAAATCTATAACGTTTGACTGGATTGGATACGCGTTTTTTTATTTACTAGGTGAGACTATGGGCTTTGACCGGGTAGAAAAATAGTTATGATGGGCTTAAAATGCATTTTAAGTTTTAACTGGTTTTTGGTACAAAAATTAAGTTTTAGAACTTGTTAAAAATGTTTGTTTTCCCAAAGTCTTACACACTTATTGAAATTTTAAATTTTGTTAAAAACTGCCCAACTTCGGCCCCCGTGAAATTTGTAATACGAAGGGCAAAAGGTTGGTTTTTTGAAGCAGTTAAAAATTAGTTTATTAAGTAGCGAATATAAAAAATACAAATATTGGTCCAAAATAGACATTATAAATATTATATGTAAACTTTTATAATAAATTTGTAAATGTAAAGTTTATTTATGTACATAAAATGTTAAAACGATAAAATAAAGATACCTCTAGTTTCTACGTCTAATTCAATAGAGTTAATTTTCCATTTTTGTCGGATATTGGACATATTGGGATCTGATGTGCATAATAAAATAGTTATCAGGTCTTCATTAGTACAACATATGGAAATTTTTCTTGTGTTGTGCTCGCGAAAGAGTCTGTAGTCTTTGTTTTTTTCTTTTGCTTCTTCAGATAGATCTCCTATTGGTAGCGTATTGTGTTGAATTATTTTCCCCATCGTACACAATTCTATGAACTGTAGATCTCGTTATAAAGTATAACTATTTTTTTGGAGTATTCTCCAAATTTTTTACATTTATCTTTCTGCTGCATGCTTGAACTTGTAATATAATGTTGAATCGTCTTATTAGTTCCAAATCCACATCTGTGATAGATGCTGCAATTTTTGGAACTGAAAAAAGTCTCCTTGCAGTATTTCCATCTTTTGTGTTCCTTCTCCTTGCTTTGGCTGATCGATCATTAGGGCTAGTTCTAAATATTTTTCTTGAATTTGTTTTTTTTTTTGTTATTTCTAAAGAATCCTTTTTTTCTCACTGTTTTGCCCAAAATCCAAATCGTAATAACGTGTAAGATCGCTTGTAACATATCAATGTTTTTTATCATAATTAGTTGAGATCTCTTTCTTATTGTGCGCAGTTGTGAATATACAACAAAGCAAACCAGTTTAAAAATTCCGAGATAAAAAAAACTATATAACCAGGGTAAATCAATTCAAAAAGCAAAGTACCTGTTTTGTGACCTGAATTATATAAATTTACTTTATTTTAAGTAGGAAAAATAATTTTGTGGCCATTTACCGAAATTGACTAACAATAATCCACCCTTATTCCATTTAGCGTCGTCGTCATCGTCATCAATTTATTATCAATATCATTTTTTATCGCCGTCGTGATGAATTCGATACGAAAATTGTATTCCATAACAGTAATATAACTATGTCGATTGTTTATCGTTTTTTAAAGCACATCTCTAATAATTTAGACAGTTGGTTTGTTTTGTTTTCAGTTTTTGTGTTACAAAGAAAATTAATAAGGCAGAAATCAAACATATTTCAATTTTCTGATTCTCACATTCATTAAACTGCACTCCCTGAACAGCTCCTTCAGGGTTTAGTTGATTCTCTAATTGAAGCAGGTTGTTTATAAATTCCGCCTTCAGTACACGCGCACTCTGCATTGTTTGTGACCATTTTTTCACTTTAAATTTTAAATCGCGCCAAACCTTTAAGAAAAATTTGGAATAAGGGTGATTATTTTTCTTTTTAAAAATACGCATATCCATCAAAAAACCGTCTTTCATAAAAGCGATTTGATAAAAAACCTAAAATACCTCAAAAAAGAGCATTACAGAAAAAACATTTTTTAACTCTTTTACTCAAATTTTGCATAAAAATATTTGACCTTGTGTCAGAAAAATGTTCTGGTGTTCAGGGCCGAATCGTGGTGGGTATACAATAGGGTATATGGGTGTAGAAGAGAGTTTGGACTACAAAAGAGTGCTAATGACCTTTTGAACTTTTGAGAAGCTTAGAAAAATTTGGACCTTTAAAAAAAACAAAAAATAATAATTTCTGAAAGTCATAAACTCTTAATTTTTGTAGTACTAATAGCTTATAAACAAAAATCGCTTGAGAATCTTTTAAAACAAAAAAGTTATAGATGTTAAAAAATCAAAAGCTTACTAAGAAATTTGTCATATTAGCGAAGTACTGAAAAGGTCCATTTTGAATCACCCCGTTCTTTGTGATATAGTTCAAATAAAGTTTTAATTTTTTGGCTCCCAAAGTAACCTAGTGTCTACTTTCGAATAAACTCTAACATTTTACAATCGGTGACCATAAAAAAATTAGTTTTGGCTGCCTTCTCGTAAAATGGTCCGATGAATCACATACGGTTGAAGATTTGGATCACAACATCCAGCGAGTTATTGGGGAAATACGGCTGCTATTAATGCGAAAAGTGTATAAAAAGTGTATATTTTAATTTAAAGTTCTATCAGGCTTAAAAACAGTATATACATATAATATATAATATGTGTACATAAATATTGTACATATATATGCAGACGAGGCATGCTGAGGACATTTTTACTAGCGTAAAGCCATTTTGCTTTGGGTCTTATGAAGACAGTCCTCAAAATTTTATGTGCATTGAGGTCATTCCTATTTGAGCATATTTTAACGACATTTTTTTCAATCGCAACTAATTTTTCTATTTTTAAAAAGTCATGTCTACGCATAATTTTGCTGATATAAAGTTTTACATCTATAAATTTTGTATAACAAAGTCTATTTATCGATCTTATAGACATAATTCCTGCTTTATAGGCGATAGAGACGAGGGAAAAAGAAACGAGTACTCAAATGCATGTACTGTCATTACGTTTTGTTTTCTCATTCGTAATTTAAGCCTGAAGATATTTGCAAGTAAATGTCGTCAACATGACATGACTTGTGTGAAAAATAATGAAAGTTCAAAAAAGAAAAAGTAAGAATCATGTCAATAAGATATGACTCGTCTCAACACAGGCTAAGTAACAACGGAATCAGTGTTGCCAGTTTTTTATGCGGCCTTAAATTTAATTTAAGCACCTCTAGTTTTTCTAAATACCCTTAATGTAAAGTGGGGTACACACTATCGAACATGAGTGACAGTTTTGCTCAAATTTTGTTTGATCGAGAATGTGAACAAAAATTAAGTCAGTCTACAGTCAACCACAAAAATGTTTGCGGTTGAGTGACAGTCGGCGGACATATTGGTTTTTGACTAACAGTGTGTACCGAAAAGTATCTGTCAAGAAATATCTTTGTACCATAAACGACAAAACTTGGAAGCGGAAAATAATTTTTTTAAGAAATTTATTTATTTTTTTTTTTATGAAATGCAAGCTTGTGTAAGATGTAAAGACAAAATCGTATGAAAAGTTGTTAGATAATAAGAAAAAAAACTGAAACAAAGCGCATGCAATTTTCGTATTTTCCATGTTTGTGTGTCCAATTTTTTTATTGAATGACGGTTTGAGTGCCAAACATGTTCGACAGTCTGGACAGTCAAAACTCATTCAAATCGAATAGTTTTTGATTGTCACTCAATTTCGATAGTGTGTACCCCACTTAAAACGTAAGATAATAATTTTGTTGTTGTTTTAAATTTAAAAATCCTTTAAAAATGTTAGCGCGAACACCATAAACAATTGTTTCTTCGTTGAATTGATTAAAGTATTGCTACAAAAATACTTCCCTTAATCGTTGCATATTAATATCATCTGTTTTTAATATATTTAATATAATAATCAGCATTTTATACAAAATATTATTAAATAGTCAAGCTTCTATGTTAATACACTATTACGATTGATTATTAAGTTCTTTCTTGGTACTCTTAACTTATTATTATTTTAAAAGAGAAACAAAAGTAAACAAAGGTTTTCCATTTTGTTTTGGATGCTGTGTCTGGTCGCAGCAGTTTCAATTCACCCGAGCACTGTTTAACGTACCCGGCCAAAATGTTGGGAATCAAGAATAAAAACAAGTTGCTAATTTGCTAATCTAAATTGATTCTCATCTATTTAGATTTTTGTGTAGGTATTTATACAAAATAATTTGTATGACTAACATTATTTCTTTGTTAATCACTTGTTTTCTATTATTGCTTAAAATAATTTCAGTTATCATATTTATTACATTTGGAGTTTTAATAATTGGTAAATTTTACATGTTGAAATATTTGCTTATTTTCTTTTATGTGATTTAGGTTCAAATTAATAAATATGCCACACTTTTAAAGTTTTTAAAATTACAAGAATAAATGATACTTTTTTATTTGATTTAAAATGCAGTAATGAATAATTTAATGTTATTATGTTTTTTTTTTTTGGTATAGTGCATTTTATTATGATCGGTAAACACTCTTATTATTGGACGTAATTCAATATATTCAAAGAGAGTAAGAAGTCTAAATACATTTTTGATAAATAATGGAGCCGAAACGTTGAGGTCGGCGAGGTTTGCGGAGGTTTTTTGGAATTCATAGTAATCAAATATTTGAGTACTTAGTAATTGTAAATTGCCACCAAGTAGAGAAATTATAAAAAATTGCTTAAATGCAGGGTGTCCGCCGGGAAGGTATACTACTTTGTTTTGCCGCCATTTTGGTAAACATTAGTCTTGACAGTTGATATGTGGCAGTCGTGAAATAGACACGTGGCAAATTTATTATGGAAAAATATTCGGTAAACCAACGTGTTTTAATCGTTAAAACATTTTATCAAAATCAATCGTCGATTACTGTGACGATGAGAAAGTTACGTGAAATTTTTGGGAGAAACAACGTGCCAACAAAACGCACTATTTATCGTGTAGTGAATGATTTCGAAGAAAGAGGGTCTGCAGGTGATAGGCCCAAGCATGGACCACGACGTACTGCAAGATCGGCTGAAAACATTACTGCTGCTTAAGAAAGTGTTCGAAACAATACATCAACCTCAATTCTACGCAGTGCTCAGGAGCTTGGTCTTTAAAGAACAACATTGTCCACAATTTCGCACAAGGATTTGCATTTGTTTCCATTTAAGATTCAGTTGACACAAGAGCTTCTTCCACAAGACCATTTACGCCGCCGTACATATGCCAATAGGATGTTTTAACTCGCCCATGAAAACCCCGATTTTCATGAAAAAAACATAATGAGTGACGAGGCACATTTTCGTTTGAATGGATATGTGAACAAACAGAATAGTCGGTTCTGGGGGCTAATTCCGGGACTCGTGATCGAAATAAATTCGTATCGAAATTAATTTCGATCGTGCGAGTTTTTCTGATGATGGCACTCGTTACCTTGCGAATCGATTTTTTAATAAAGTGTTGTAAAAGATAAAAAAAGCCTTAACCAACACTACAAATATGTAAACAAAAAACATATGCTTACAAAGAAAATTAAATAATTTATCAAAAGAATTGCGAATTTGTTTTATAATTTTGAAAGTTTTTCCTTTTTTAATCGCGGTCATGGACGTAAATTTATTTTTTTATTCTTCGTCATCAGAGTCTGAGAGTGAGTGTTGCTGATTTTGGGATCCGAATGTCTGGACCTCCTGTAAACCAGCAACAGCAAGATCAAGGCCTGCTGCCTCCAAAATTTGTTCATCAGCAACAATTAGCGGTTTTTCGTCAAAAGGACCTCCTCCAGTTTTCTTGATTAAAGATTTATTGTAAGAAAGCTTTTTCTTAACCATTTGCTTTTGATCAGAATACACCTACCGAAAATTACAAAAGTCTTTATCTGCAGCATGTTAATGTGGAAAACAATTAATAATTTACCTTGCGCCAAGTTTTTACATCTTTTAGCGGTGGACCGGAGGCATTTAATTTATTAGTTAAAGTTTCCCAAAGTCTGTTAGCAGTAGCTTTTCCTTGGCATGTATTTGGTAAAACGCCTTTGGCCAAATTGCTGTGCTCAGACATAAACTCGGCAAGAATTTGTTTTTGTCTGAAATTTGTTTTTGTTATATTCGACCTAATAATTAATATTAATTACTTAATTTGCATAAAACTTATTAAAGATTTAACTTACATTTTCTTGTTGTTTGCGTGTACCGAAATAAATAAAATGTGGTTAATTTTAAAAAACTGTTGTGGCACTTGTAAAGCGTTCAAACAAGAATAATTATTTTTTACTTTTTAACAAAAACAATAAACCGTTAAGTTACTCGTTAGAGTTTGTGTAAAAACTCCTTTACAAAGGTGCAAAAAAAGGGAGTAATACAAAAAAGTACGAAAATCTATACTAATAAATTATTAATATAACAATTAAAATCTTAAATAAACACTTGTTATCCAACGAACTATTTAAAAATAAAATTTCGACACCAAATTTGGTAACGAATAATACTCGCACGGTTACATTCGATCGTACACTCGCTATCGAGTGCCATCATAAGAAATTTCGATACAACTTACTCGATAGCGAGTGCGAGAATCCCAAAATTACAAAAAAATCGCAACTTCGATTAAATTTCTCACGGTATCGACTGCGAGAATTAGCCCCCTGGGCAATGGAAAACCCGCAAATTATTCATTAGTCACCTTCGCGTCTATTAAAAGTGATAGTCTGGTGTGCAATTTGGTCATTAGGAATCATTGGACCTTAATTCTTTGAAAATGAAAACGGTGAATGGGGAGCGATATCGTGATATGATTGAAAACTTTTTAACGCCACAACTGCATGCTTTGGGCTTGATTAACATGTGGTATCAACAAGACGGTGCCACATCTCATACATCCAGGATTACAATGGTGCTCAAAAGGGCTCGCATTTTTGTGGCTAACAGGGGCGGACATTTATTTGATATTGTATTCCATTCATTCCCTTTCATTTAATCAAAAA
This sequence comes from Gymnocheta viridis, assembly GCA_956483585.1. Classification (NCBI taxonomy): domain Eukaryota; kingdom Metazoa; phylum Arthropoda; class Insecta; order Diptera; family Tachinidae; genus Gymnocheta; species Gymnocheta viridis. The sequence goes on along the minus strand of OY101444.1, from coordinate 53,343,042 downwards.
TTATAAACAAACAAACCTTCCCGCCGGATAACCTGTACAACTAGAAGGTATTATTAGTTACGTTTGTGAAAAAAGTGGAGATTGCAGCCTTTGCATCTATACCCCTCATATGTTCTTAAAAGTTGTTTCTGAATGTACATAGAAATCGATAGTTCTGACTGCAGCATCAGATAAACTATTAGGTCCTTATTTGAGTCAGTCCTACTTCTTTTTCTCGTATGCATTAACCTGGCACTTATAATTTTGTGATTTGATTCTATAGCCTCTTCTGATAATATTTCAATGGGATTAGTAGAATGTTCAATATAATCAATGCCGTAAATTAAAATTTTGTGCACTGTTGCTGGCATATAGTACCAAGGACACAATTTTATATATAAAAGTGCAGTTTCTTTTAAAAGTGCTTCAAAATTTGCTTTAACTCCAGCCACTGATTGAAAATATCACGAATCCGAAGGTGTATTGACACTAAAAAAGCATTCACCAAAGTAATTCGTGCGAATAGGTTCAGCTGAAATTTATATATGTTGTAATACATACTTACAGGTATAATATACAAAAATATTGAAGAAGTATTTTTTGATATTTTTTTAAATTCACTATTAAAGTTTGTCTCTGTTGTAAAATCCTGGCTTTATGTTACAAATGTATTTTTGCTAACGATACTTTACATATGATCAATAATTGTAAACAATATCAGTGGTGTAATTCGAAGCAGATACCAGGGTTGCATTTTTAATACATTTTTTTGTGACCGTTATCAATACATTTTGAATTTGGCTACTATAATGACACGCAAAATGACAACGATATTCTTTGAATCTTTTATTTTGCACACAAACTCTAATTTAGAGTTGCAATAACTCAATAATTTTTAAACAATGCCGTGTAAGTTGAAATTAATTGATGTTAAAATTTTTCCTTGTTCCTTTGGAATATTGTCCTCATGTCTAATTCTTTCTGATTAAAAGTGTTACGAACTTAGCCAAAATAATAATCACTTTGGATTAAAAACTTAATGTTCATTCATATTTTGCAAATAATCTAATCGAAGTGTTTTCTCTTGAAATATCACCAGAAAAGTGTTGAATTTTTACATAAATTATAGCAATTTTTGGCGCTGTGCTACCCTCCGCCCGAATTTCCAAAAAAACGACAGTCATTTGATAATAAATTTTTTGGGGCGCGCACTTTGCTTCCATACCCTCCTCAATTTAAAAAAAAATTTATCGCTCTTATATTATAAAATCTGTAAAAAAAACTATGTGGAAAGAGTAACATAATTTAAAACAGTGGGCATTAAAGTGAGCGTGGTGGGGAAAAAAGTATCCTATAATTTAATCCAGAGTCCCAGTTACATGCTGTGAAACATGTTACATGCAAACAAACATACAAGCAAACATTCTGTTATATATATAGAATAAATAGACAAACCCCTTGAAAAAGTCGACGAAACGTTGGGTAAAATTCTAATTAAATTCTTTAAATTACCTTAACTCTAGCCCTTGAGTCGTGCCTGACCTTAATGCGTCAGTCGGAACACAGTCATTATGTTAATTACGTGTTTTTCTTCTAAGCGATATATTTTGCATTAGCATAGTTTCTGAGCCAAAATGTCTTCATCTGGCGAACAACAGGAGGGGAAAGACTTTGACATAGAAGTGGAAGGTTAGTACCATCTAAATAAGCTTATTTAATTTAGTATATTTTTTATTTCCAACTTTTGTGGCCACTATTAGAAGACCACCTTATATTGTAAACTTGTGTTTATACTGAAATTTCAGATATAATAGAGTTTTTGTTTATGTGTCGCGCGTTGTCGCATTATAGTTTTATTGTTAACATAAAAAATTTAGAGGCATAACAAGTATAGGCCGGACAAAGAGTTCCCCCAGTGTACCCCACAAAGTTTTGTAGTACTTCAAAGTAAACGTTTGACGTTACGCGCTTTACCAGTTTAGGTGTTTTTCCTCTAGGCGTAGAGTTTTTATTTCGTTTAGAGAATAAAAAAGAGACGGTTGTCGTTGGGGACATCCAACATAGATGTATTAAATAATAGTGAAGTAAAATTTAATTAATTGTTTGCGAAAAATGCCAAATGGAATATACGGAATTATTTTGTTTTCTTTGTAATTGGGATTCGCGCTCACCACTGAATCAATTCCAATGTAATTCGTGAAGACCAAGAGGAAGTGTGGAGGAACAAATGAAACAACATAGACTGAAGAATGCACCTCCAATTGACAATACTAAAGACATATTTCTGCCACCACTTCACATAAAATTGGGAGTTGTTAAAAATTTTCGGGAAATTTTTCACTTTTGCTGCTACCTGAGCGCCACCTAAACGGTATTAAGAATCATTCCTAGGAAGTTTATATGTTCTAAGGAGTTCTTTATTGAGATCTTAGGTACATTTTTGTAGTTGATTGTTTTCTTGAATTTTTAACGGTTTGCTACCTATGGACCTGAACAATGGAAAAAAGGTTAAAAAAAATCTAACTTTTTTTGAATTTTTTTTTGCGATTTTCATCCTGAAGATTTTTTGATTTTATATGCTCACAATTCTTTATGACAAGTTCTACAACTTTGCTCAGAGGGTAAATCAAAATTCCGAACGATTTGCAAGATATGTTCCTGAGAAAATCATCAGTATTTTGCAAAAATGACACCGAGACCCCAAATCTTTAGGGACCCATAAAAAAGTGCATGACTTTGGGGAAAACTGGGAGACACGTGTCTTCTTTTTTTGGTTTTTTATCACGTAGTGGTGTCCGTATATGGTTATATTTCTATGACTTAAAAATTACACACAGTGATTATAACTTTTAGTTATATTACAATTTTAATTGCTCATACAATGCGCCATAGTAGCGTAGTTATGATATTTTTAGGGGTACAGTGAGGGACATTTACTTATATTTAAGCGATTTTTTGTCATTTCCCTACTTCGTTGCATGGTACAATAACTTGGTATTTAAATGTTTCACAGCTATGAATTTCATAGATAAAACAAACCTCTGAAAAATATTAAACTTCACCGACCTGTACGTTTTGGCTCGATTATTTCTTTCCAAAAACTCATAAAGGCTTTAGGAACTAGCTACTTCTTACTCTCTTTGAAATTATTGAATTATATCCACTAATAGTCGTAATAGTATATTAGATGCATTCGAGTACTTTTACAGTGAAATGCAGTAAATGAGTAATTACTGAATAAACTCAAAAATTTGTTCTCAAAAAAAGCTGTCGCCCAAAAAAGTACGCGAACGGGAAAACTGTGAACTTAGCCCTTTCATTACACAAAAGAATTAAAATAACACAACGAAAATGGCTGTAAATGGTTTCTACAACACTTATTTCCTTTTAAAAGGCAAATTCATGTTTAGCGAACGAATAGTTTTAAAATAATTATTCACTCTTTATTTTTTATTATTTAAATTTTTCTTTTACAAATAATTTTTTCACAAATCGTATACTTTTCGTTTTCTTACTTTTATTTGTTTACATTTTGAATCATTTGTTTTTTTTGGTTTTAAAAAATTTTACTACAAGAAATTTGTGCAGCAAAAATTTGTAAACACTCAGCCATGAACTGCCACATTACGCTCTCAATTTGTTTTGGGTAGTCCAACGCACTCATTAACATAGAAGCTTAAATGTATTTAAAACGGATGATATCAATATTTATGTACATAATTTACATAATAAATTAAACCATTAAACAGTTGCTTAGGAGTTTTACGCCAAAAGTTTTAAATAAGGAATGTCTTTTAAATTAAGGTATATTTAGAAATAATAGAGGGAACAATTCACATAAAATTTTGAGCACTGTCCTCATAAAGCTGGACTTACATACCACGCGATAACTCGTTTCAAGCGTTTTAAGCTTTTGATGCTTTAAAAACTGCAAGTTACACATACATTACATAATATATTTTTTTCTTATAAAATTTCGTTGCTTTCTTGTTTGCTTTTTTAGTTTTATATGTAATATTAAAATTTGTTTACTTCATTTTTCATTGACTGCTAAAGAAAATAAAATTCTAATAATTCCACTTTCAATGTGAAAAATATGCAAATCTCGGAAATCGGTTGCACTGGCAGACATATTGTGTACATCGCGTGAAAGTTGTTTAACTTTTTACGCATCACACGCGTTGCAAGCTTTTGATTTGTAACTTGCTTTATGAATTGTCGCATCAAACACGTGTTGTGTAACTCTAGCCTAAGACCCAAATGGCACAAAATGCCTTTAGACATGAAAAATGTCCTCAACATGCCCGGTGTACATATACTTATATAAATAACTATTTTCATTACTTTTTTTGTATACTTAATTCCTTCAGTGCCTTTCAGATGTGTCACAAAATGTAAGTAAGTTCCCGATATTAGTTTTATATCAAATATTTAAATACAAGGTCTCAAGGAGCAAACCATTGTTCTAAAGTCACAATAAGTATTATAAGTAAATACGCAGCAAAAAAATAGTTATGGATGCCCTTCATATGTTCTGATTTATCAAAATACATATAGTATATACATATGCATTTTCAAATTTACACTAATAGACAAATAAATATTTTTATGAGATATACAATTACTTTACACCGGCCAATGGGCACAAGTGTTCTTCAGGCTACAACTTCACATTGATAAAAGATTCAATTTGATTTTCTATTGGTAAGGGATAAGCATTCTAAATACTGTTCTCAACAAAAGATTTTTGGCGTTTTTCAAAACAGCATCCAACAGTCTTTCGAATTGGGGACCTCTGGAAATATAAACTAGACATCTACTTTCGCGGCCATGGCTCCATTAATCTTCTGTCTTTCCTTCTCTACGGCAATTTGCTTGCTTAGGCGATTCGCAGTTCCCATAAATTGTTTACCATTGTCGCATCACAAAAAATGGCGATATCTAATATGCGAACAGCTTTTTGTACTTTCACGATGTTGTCAAAATCTTCTAAATTATTTTCAGCCAATTTTTTTGTAATTCGTATTTTTCTAACTAAACTTTAATTTAATTTGGCGAAACATTTCTTTAATATATAAAATAAATAAGATAAATCCGGTGCGTTTTGCTAACTCACCGCCCGAATTAAAAAAAAAACAGTTTTAGTGAACCTTTTCCATTTGCAAAAAAAAATTGAAAATTGGTACACAATTGACAAAGTCATTTGATAATAAATTTTTCCCAAATTTCCAAAAAACTAATTTCTTAGACCTCTTGTTCTTCTTCTTATATTATAAAATCTGTAAAAAACTATGTGGAAAGAGTAACATAATTTAAATAATCCCGAGTCCCATTTAAATGTGAAAATTTCAGGAAAATCGGTTCAGAGGTCTGGTCTCCTATAAGGTACAAAAAAAACACACATTTCGTTTTATATATATAGATACCATACTAAGTTTGATAAGATTTGGATGAATTTTGTAAGCTTTTTTACGAAAAACGATTAATGGCAGGAGCTAAAGTCCTTGCGTCACTTACAATAAAAATTAGCTTACAACCTACTAGCACGGGATGTAAAAGATCTACTGATTTTTACCACTTTTTGTGCATTTAAGTAGCCAATTTTAAAAAATTTCGTTCTTACCATAAATAGACGGTAGGCATGTCCTTTGTCCCATTTCTTCAAAAACTTAAAACTTTTTTATTTAAAGTAATGAAAAAGTTTTATGAAAACCTATTACTATAATATATACCAGGGGTAAATCACGGCAATCGATATCGAACGAAGTTTCCATACAAATTAAAAAAAAATTCAATAATATCTTGGTCTATTTTCAAATTATAGAAGGAACAGCTTTTTATTGCTAAGTAATATTTAGGCATATAAGATACCTTCGAGAGTGCTGTTGTCTAATCTATTTCCATATTTAGTTTTCTTTAAATTGACTGTTAAGAATATTCGTTCAACATTTTCTGAAGAAATGAGAAGACATATTAAGTTTTCAACAAAAAAGCTAGAATGTAGTCAGACCTAGTTATTTTTGAAACTTTTGACCATAATTCTTCACAGCTAGAGTTGTAAAACAGTCATTGAATTTTATAAAACGGAGTTCTCTTTATTCGTCATCTAAGTTTTGAATATCCTTTTCAAAATTGTGTATTAAGCCGGTCAAGGAATTAACTTTTCTATTTATAATTTTCAAAGTGCCAAGACATGAGAGATATTTTAAAAAAATATCGTTAAAATCATACTGAATATAAGACACCACACAATTTTCAATAAATTCATTTGCAGTGAGCTTTGAGCCAGAAATATTTTATTTAACAAAAGCCAGCAGATGGATATTTGTTTGTTACAAGTTAACAAGTGTAAAGTAATTAAAAGCAACCAACAAAAAGCTGACATAAAACTTAACTTCACTTTGTAATACAATTGCAATTTAAATCATAATTTCTATAAATTAGAAATTATAATTTGAGACAAAAAATCATCAAATCATATTTTGGTTTAAAAATCAAAAAAAATATAATAAAATCATCATTCTGGCAACGCTGCCCTGATATGAAAATTGATATATATGTATATATATATTTACATTTTACATTTTAAAGTACTTATGATTTTTATGAAAAAAACTTTTTGTCGAAATTTTTTGTACTATTGCATTTTTGGTTTTGTACTATTTTTGCCAAACTTCTGTACAATTTTAACTTTCTCTGGTGGTAACTCTGATGCTCAATTGCCATAATATTTTTTTTTTCAAAAATCTTCGAATCGAACAAAAAAATCTTTGTTTTGCATTAAAAATCTTCTGATTTTATTGAAATCAAATTCAGTTCAAATTTATTTTAATTAAACTAAAATATTTATTGCATATAAAAGTTCAACCTTTTCAAATCAAAGTCAGGTATTTTAAAACAAATTCAGAATTGTCCAAATCAAAATACATTCAGTATTTTTCAAACCAACATCAGGCTTTTTCAAATTAATTTTATCTAAAACTGGCTGATTTTGGTTTTTAAAATGCCGAACTTGGTTAAAAAAATGCTGGGTTTGATTTATAAAATACGGACTTTGTTTTGTAAGATTCTAAGATTCTTTTTTTTTTTTAAACCTGAATTTGATGTGGAAAAGGCCAAATTTGAAGTTGAAAGCCTATAATTAGAGTAATAATGTATTTACATTAAATGCATTTCTTTTTATTAATCTTGCTAATCATTTGTTTTGTTTGTTCAAAATTTGTACAATTACGATCAGATTTTTTCAAAAAGTCTTTGGTCCTTAAAATACTACACAATATTGGTACATATATCTAATTTATTTCTTAGTTTGTTCTTATTGATATTGATTTGAGAAACAATTCTTTTGACGTAATACCCCTGACAGACATATGTATGGTTTACATACCATGGTACACATAAAAATAAAATCTTAACTAGGTAATTATTAAATTTTTTCAAATCTTTGAATAAAGATATCGAGGCAATCTCGATTAATATAAATTTAATAATTACCAAGTTAAGATTTTATTTTCCGTTTTGCCTTATTAAATACTTTTATTGTCACCCAAAGGGCGTCTAATTGTATAAAGGTTGTAAAGAAAATAAAATAGATTCATATCGAATATAATAATTTGTTTGTTGGGATTTTTGAATAAGTTTCAAAGCCTATTATGCTTATACTATTGTAATTTTTATAACTCTCATTGAGTTTTTAAAAGTTTTTTTTTAAGTAAAGATGTTTGAAACATTTAAAAATTAGGTTTAAGGTCTACTGAGGATTTGGCTTTAGCACCAATGAAATGCATGTATATAGACTAGCTAAAAACCCTCAACAAACAAAAGTTTTTTAAATCTTTTAAAAAAGATATCGACGCAATCTCGATTAATATAAATTTAATTAGTAGTACTCTGTTCAAATTTGCGAAAAATGTTGATCGACATTGATCATTTCGTTTGAAAATTTTGACAACTGATCAGTGGTGACAATACCACGATTTATAACAAATTTATCGGTTCTATTGCCTTGAAATGAGCAACATTGTTTTTCTTATAAAAGCAAAAAAATGTGTTTATTAAAGAAAATTAAAACAAATGGACAACAAAGTAATTTTAGGAGCTTGTAGTGCAATGTATTATTTAATGCAAATCACAGCTGCTGCGGAGGAGCTCATTAAAGACACACGTTCTGCAAAAAGCACTCACCTTCGTTTTATATTATATTTAAATTTTTCCATTATTTTAATTATTTCTGGGCAGCAAACTTAAAATTAAATCCACAACGCCAGCTGTTGTTTGCAATTTCGCACGAAATAAGTGATGCCAATATTATTTCGCAGTTGGCAAATATGTTGCCAGAAACATGTTGTGGTTGAAAAAATAATGCTGCCAGAAACATTTCGTATGTTTTCACAAGATAAACAGAGTACAACTTCGACCATATTATTTTGCAGTTATTTCACATGAATTTTTTTTATATGGACTTTTGACAGCAGTTCGCACGAAATGATGAACAGAGTACCATGCATTACTTATGAATATTTTTCAATCAGATTTTGTCGTTCTCTGACATATGTATGTATGTACATAAATATAATTATATTAAATGAATATGCTGTGAATTTTGTTGATAATTTCGTGTTATTTGAATGCAAAGAAGTTACCGAATTTGAGAATAAAAAAATCTAAACTTTGCTCTGAGTGGTTGTAATATGTATAGTATTTACTTTTTTCTACGCTCTTACTTCTTTCTGTAATCAAAACATGTGGAAGTTAAAATGTTATTGAGTATATTTTCGAGCATGAGGGTCCTTATGAAAAACGAGTCGGGTCGTGAGTATTATGTATTGTTGCTGATGTCTGGTTATACCATAAAAAATCAAAATAAGATCTTAACATAGTATTTTAGTTTAGATTCTTGAGCAAATTAAAAAATACGAAGTTCTTCAATAGAATCGTAGCCAAAGTTTAAATCTAGAATGAGTTTTTCAGCTTTTGTTTGAAGATTTCATATAAGTACATATGCATAGTTTTTTTGAAATGAATTTTTCTTATACTCTAAAATTTAATAAAGATACATAAAGTATACAATAAAAAATCACTACCTAAAAGATAATCAATTTTTAAGAATTCTGAGAGGTTAATTTTTTCTTGACCCACGCCAATTGCATAAGTTTTCATTACAAATACTGTTGGGTTTAGTAATTTAGTAAACTTTAGTTACACTTTTTGAATCTTTTTTAAACTGGCGTAGTACGTACATATTTATTTGTGTTTAATGATTTTTTTATTTCAGGTAAAATGTATGTTAGACATCCTGACACCTATTTGCCACCATTGAGCAATCTTAGCGAAACCGAAGAAGAAAGTTCAACGAATGGCAAGTTTGCAAGCAGCAAAGCTGATTTGGAATTTTCCAAAAAAAAATTTAGTGGTAAATATGTGTTGAATTCTTACATTTTTGCTTAAGAGAAAATACTTAAAAAAACAACCAAGTACGACTCCGACTCGCTCGTGTAAGGTCCCGCACTTTTTTATGTGGGACATCCTCTAATTTTTATCTGAAATATATTTTTTATATTTATTACTAAAGCGGCGAAAATTTCCAAATTCCTTATAAACGCTTATAATTTTTTTACTTGTGAGAAAAAATCTTCTTAAAATAAACAAATGAGAATAACAAACCTTTTTTCATAAAATATGTTCCAAAATTATGTGTCATAATAACAGCACACTCTCTTTAAACACCTTGCTTTCTCGTCTAACGCTGACTTTGATTACAGAATTGCAACATTTTTAGAAACGCTTATTGTTTTGCCACGTGTTGCGGTCGGTAACTTCGTTACATTGCGGTCAAAATTTTTATATTTTTTATTTAATAAAAAAGTAATTTTAGAACAAAAAATTTCGATTAGAACTCTACTTTCTGAAAAGCCTGTCACATACAGAAATATCAATAATAATCAATAATGTAAAAAAAGGTTTCTCATAATGAACTTCTCATAAATAAAGTGGTAAGGTCGAATAAAATGCACAAGATCGCCTTTTGGTAACTTGCTCCGAAATGGTCATCTGCGATCGTTACGCCTCAAATTCTACACACAAACACAGGGTCAAGATTATCAAGAAAAGCTTCAGCTAAAAAATTTGAGCAAATTTTCGGATGTGCACAGTCTTTTTTCGGCATGTCATAAAGCGGAATTTTCAATGAATTGGATCAAAAATAATAATATAACTCTGCTAGATTGGCCACCAACTTGAACTGGCATTATCCTGATTGATAACATTTGGTCTATTATCGATCGCAATCTTAAAAAATACAAAAAAAATATAATTTAAAAATTGCCATAGATGAAATGCAGATGATTGCTGAAGTGACGTCAATCCAAAAAGAAACAAAAATGTATTTCTTAAATGTCAAAGGTGGAAGTATTTCCTCATACGAAATTAAAGTTTTTTTTATTGTTTTAAATTTTTATAATTACAAATAAAAAATTAAATTTTTTTTCAGTTTTGTTATTCTCATTTCCGAACTTTAAGATGATCTCTTATCCCAAATCAATAAAATTTAATAAAATAAATTTTTTATTAGAAAAAAATTTTGATTGCTTTTGATTAGTGACTGGAATATTTTGATTTCTTGCCCATAGCCCGGAAGCATACAATATGCAAAACTGATATCCGTACATATTTCTTATATTAAGTCTTATGTTATAATAAAATAATCAATTAAAAATTTTTGTTTGTATCGTTATTTTAAGTTTAAAGATTTTATTTCAAGATAAATTAAAAAAACACAAATTGTATTCACTAATTTTAAAAAGATAACAATTCATATACAAAAGTCTAAAATTTAAAAGATTTAATACTTGGTAAAATGACAGCATCCAAACGTAATGGCATCGATTCAACAAGCCTGTTAGTTAAATTTTGTGGAATTTTTATTTTTTAAAAAATTACTAAGTATTCGAGGCAATTGTATAATTGTGCATAAGCGCGTATTCAAGCCAATATGCTTGTGGTCGTTATCCAGTTGGTATTTGAAGATATTTCTGCAATCCAAACTTTCAGCACTCTAATGTAAATTCCATCACCCAGTTTCCGACCCCGGCGGCTCTAAAAGGTCGCCACCATCAGTGGATCACCGCCATGCTTAAATGAGGGCAAGAGGTTTGGCAAGGAAAGCCTTGTGTTGACATCCCGTCATCAGAAATTTTTACGTTAAATTTGCATTCATCCGAAAGAATTAATTTTGTCCAGAAGTCCATACACCTATTAAAGTGTTGTTTTGCGAATATAATTTGTTTGTTTGTTTTGTATTAAGCATACTTATGTACGGCTTTCTATCAGGAATTCTGCTTCTAAACCCAAGTCTCCACACATAAAATACACTAAAATTGAGGTATTTATACAGTAGCCTTTGTAGTTTAACCTCACTTATCATGTTATTTTTTCTAATTTGGCACAGAAGAAATTATTGCGCTCATCTGTCCAATAATCTTTTTTTTAAGTTTTCGCTGGCAGTATCTTGTACTTGTATATCACGTACAGATTTGTAGAATGGCTTCTTTTTACAATTTACTCTATATTTCTAGAAGATTTCCCTTCATTTTTAATTCTGGGGAAAGTTTGGTACATTTGCGACCCATTGCGCTTGTTACAAAAAATTTAGCTTAAATTCCAGAAAGCTCTTTACTTTGCACGAAATTAGCCGAAAAACTGTATTGCAGCATGTACGAATACGGATTTTACAAAGACGAAAAAAATTACATGTTTTTCTTCATATTTACTTTTCAACAAATATTTGTATTAATGGTCGTCTTTATATTTTATCGTACAATAAAACTTAATATGTTTCAATCTTTCTCATTTTTTATTTTTTAAGATGTATGGAAAATACTTATTATAATAAGGAAGCATGAATACAAATTTTGCACACTGTATTTACAGCTTGTGAAATAAATTTTTTCAATTCAAAGCTGGATTATTTTGAAAATTTTACTTTCAATAAAAAATTACGTTGAACATGCTATTACTTTCTTTGTCGGCGACTACTTTAGGTCAAAATTCTTCAAAAAAAGATGCACACTAGTGCTGGCAAATTCTACTACTTTTCATTACTCATTAGGGTACTCAATACTACTCGATACTTTTAACGGATTTTTTGAATCTGTAATACATTGTTTTTATCTGCAAATTGAAGTAGTTTCTTCAAAAATTAAATATAGATCTTCAACTATTATTAGTTTTGTATATTAAATAAAAAATAAATATAAAGCTTACTTTTAATTTGACGTTAACAACAACTTAAGAAATAATTTAATTGATCTCAAAAAAAATTAATTAGTTTTGATTTGATTAAAGAATCTTACACCTAGTTTTCTTTTTATACAGAGATGTATTTTTATCCGCTAGTTTAGCCACTCAACTTGCTTAAAAATACAACTCTGAAAGTATCAAGTAACTACTTTTGAATATTGAGTAACCAAAAAAAAATACTCGGTACCCACTACTTAATACTTTGCCAGCAATAATGCACACTGCCCAAAACAGCTAAATCTCCAAACGTTTATATGTTGGTCAAGAACATCGAGTTTTTTAGGCATTTGGGTTTTTTATGGGTTTTATATGCGACATGAAATAACGTCCAAATCGAAAAGAAATAATATCCACTCTACATTTGTTTGTAAATAAATTTTCTCTCGGTATGTCGAATAGTAGTTTCGCTCAATGAAAATTGTATGCCTTGACGAGCCTCGCACAGGCTTAAGGATTTTCTCCTCCTGGTATATCGAATAGTGGCTTCGCGGCTAAAAGTAATAAACGAGTAAATGAATATTGACCGAAGTGAAAAATCACCCAAAGTTAAAAAAATTTCAGGATGAATAGCTGCCAAATTTCTGAAAAATTTTATTTGGGCACCAAAATTCTGGCCAATCGATCTGTATTTGTATTAATTTATTTGAATTTCCATTACAACAAGATACAATATCTTATAAATTACAGTATTACAATCAGACAAGATAAAAAGAATATTGGATATTTATAACTTTATTATACTTAAAATTAAATAACAAATTGCAGGATTTAAAACTTTTTTAGTTTAAGTTAGGTAAGGGTGGCAACCAGAATTTCTGACTCACTGAGACCGTTTTGGTCCATGGTGATACCACGGGTACTCTACTTGTGCGGAGTCCCCACCGTCGAACCAACCAGAGCTTAATATAAAGCTATTAACACGTTGCAGTTCAACACTGGCAACGTCAGAAAGTTCCCTGAACTCAAGAGCGCCCATTGTGGCCATTCACTTTCTTGCCAGTCCAGAACAGTGACACTGAAAATATGCTACACACCCCTCATCGATATCTAGGCAGATGCGCAAAAATCATTGTGTTCGACCTTTAACCTTTGTGCGTGCCTGCCTATGAGACACGGTTATCACGGACACTAGAACTGAGATTTGTTTCCTATATATTAAAAGCAGGAAAGCTGTATTTTCTTTATTTATATGGGTCCATAACTGCATCTTTGTGGCCCTTTGTTCCTTATACGAACCACAGGACATAATATATATATGTATATATATATATATATATATATATATATATATATATATATATATATATATATATATATATATATATATATATATATATTTATAACTGCATCTTCTGTCTTGTGCCTAAGTCTGAGTTTGCAAGAGAGAAGGTGTAAGCCCCCTCATTCCAAAACTGGTGGAACCTGTAATGTTGTCCCAAGCTCATGAGACCTAGAATTTCTCTGAATGCCTCTATGCCCCGGAGTCCAGATGATCCTAATATCAAACTGCTCTGCCATCTCGTTTAGAGATGAACGGCAGTCAAGGCCTGCTGTTGTTCTTAGAAGCAGAGATTCAAGGGCCATAATAGCTGCTCGACTATCAGTGCATTTGTTAATTAAAGTCGTTGAAGTAACATTCACTTTCAACCAATTCGCAACTTCTTTTATAGCAAGCATCTCTGCCTGAAAGACACTGCAGTGATCCGCAAATCGCTTTGCGATACGAAGAAGTAAAGTCCTTTCCTTCTATGTCCAATGGTAGTAGGTGCCGTAGCATCCCCAATGCAACCGTAAAGGTAGTGCGAAGAGCACTGATTATATACAAGGATGCAAGTCGTTGAACCTTTTATATAATGTGTAGATACGACTTTTTCACCGAGGAAGGCCACCACACACTGATCCCATTCTATTGCAGTATAGATCTAGTGAACGATTTTCGGTGTGAGATCCCATGGTTTTTTGCAATGGACTTTTTGCATAGATAGAGTAAAATTGTTGCTTTCGTCACTCTCTCTAGAATATTAATTTTGAAACTCAATTTCAAGTCAAGGATAACCCCAAGATATTTTGCAGTGTTGGACAGTTTTATCTTTCTGTTATTAAGAGTGATAGGTTGGAAAACAGGTATCTTGTACGTACTGGAGAAGAGGACTAGTTCCGTTTTGTTTGGATTAACAGCAAGCCGTCGTTTCTCCGCCAATCTTGATAAATATGAAATACCACTCTATAGGATATCCATTAGAGAAGTGAGGAATTTTCCTCTGACAGCTAATGCCTCATCATCAGCATAAGCCACAACCTACCGATAGTGTTTTCTCGTGTAGAGTCGATTCCGTTGACTTTCCCCTTTGGCATGCATGCTGATGATGAAGTGTTTGTCCAGCAGGACTTCTAACGACTCCGCACTGAATATGGTCCACGTCCCATTTGGATTCTTCAGATATCCCATTGTGCAGGGAGTAGCGGACAAAATTTTCTTCACGCGAGAGGTTTCCGAAACATTTTCTATGTTTTCACAAAACCTCTTCCATGTTGATCTGCTTTTGTATTTAATTTTTCTTTATAAGCTATCCAGTCCAGTTCATTTCTGGATGATTTAGCGCTATTGAAAATTTGTGTAAATACTGGTAACTCTATTCCACCAGGGCGGTTTTTTCTTTCCTCTTGCCTTGTTTAAAGAGCAGAACGATTCCCTTACATTTTTAAATATCGCAGTGATGCTATCAAGCTCACAATCTAAATCCGCGATTTCTAGAAGTGACGAGTTTCCGATCACTCCTAATTGTCTAGAAAATAAAGACCTATACAGACGCCAATAAGTCTGCCTAAAGTTTCGGGAGATTTTTACCACTGGTGCCCGATCCCTAATACTAAACTCAATAAACCTATGATCAGAAAAGAAGTGTTCCTGAAGTACACACCAGTTCATGATCCTACCGACTACCGAATCAGAAGAGAAGGTAACATCCGGGACTTCCTGTCTGTTCCTTGTTATAAACGTAGTTTTTTTACATCTATTATAAATATTAAGGTTAGTTCTACAAATTCTAAAAGCTCCTTACCTCTTTCATTAGGGTCTGTACTTCCCCAAATAGTGTGATGTGCGTTGGCGTCACAGCACAAAACGATGTGATATCCAGTTTTTACCGCTGCAGCTTTAAAATCATTATTAATGACGGAAGAGGGCCTAGGTCGTCATGAGCACAGTATACCGACGCCAGCCAATAGCATGTATTTCCACTTCAACGCTAATCGCCGTTATGTCTCTGCCGCTGAAGTTAGATAATATAAATATTTAAGGTGGTTCCTTGCCAGGATGCAGGTTCTAGTATTACCTTCATTCTTGACAGCTAGCGTTTTCAAATCGTTGGTCCTCAATCCGCAAAGTCTGCCACCACAAATCCAGGGTTTTTGGATTAGGACTATGTCAACTTCGCATGTTGTCATACGAAGCTGAAGAACAGCCGAGGCTGCTTTGGAGTGATGGAGGTTTATCTGCCGCAAGTTCAACATCCGCTACGATATTCATCTCCATAACCGTTTTATCGGACTCGCCGTCAGTCTCGAGAAGAAGGTCACTGTCTTCTCCAGAATCAGCGTCAAACAGACCTGAGGCGCCTCCGAGAATTTCAGAGTCGGATGTGATATTTTTTCCGAAAACTCTAGTAGGGTGGCCTTCTTCGCCTCCTCTTCAGATTCTTCCACCATTGGAGGCTTATCTCCTTTAAACACCTTCAGTGTAACCTGTCCGAAGGCGTACGATATGATGTTATCGGACTTGGCCAAGCAAGGGAGAGTTTCAGCATTGAGCATTAAAATTATTCCGTCTGTCCCCCTCGGCCTCACCGAACCTCCCCACTTCCAATTACTGGTTGAAAGTGAGGGATTGCACTCGTTCAACAATTGTATCGCTGCGTCAGCGGTATCTGGAAATGCCGGAATCCAGGCATACGCACGTGGACGGGAGGGAATGTCGCCCTTTTTAACAAGATCGATTTTCGCACCCGGCTACGGCTCTCCCATCCTGCTGACAGCTGCCTTGTACAGGTCCGCCGATCTTTCGTCTCCAAAGGCCATCAGCTTAACCCTGCCTTGATACCAGCCTGCATCGCGACAGACAGGAGGTTTGCCTGAATTCTCTGCAAAGACCTGGTAGTACGTGGTGGCCAGTTCAGCGTCCACAGTACTCTATTTGTCCCTGGGGATGGCACCATCCATGTCCCCCGTCGACAACAGCCATTATGACGTTGTCTTTTGTAACCTCACTAAAGGATCTAACGCCAATATTGCTATTAGCTTTAGGCCGCGTAAGCAATGGTTTGTCGTCCGGCGATCGCAGTCTTTTAACAGACGGTTTTGACAACGTGCTAGTACCGCTGCTGCTAGGGGCAGGAGCATCCTTGTTTTCAAGGACACCTTTTGTCCATTTGAGGTAGGATTTTTGTCCCTCGGTCAGTTTTGAATAGTTTTGAGTGCACAAATCGCGCATTATTCGAAGGAATAATCTTTTTGATTATGATATGTCTATTCAGAGCCGGCTTGGCCGAGTTAGAGCTGCTACGTGCACCGACGGTCTGGCCGGTGTCCGCGGCAGTTTCCGTCTGAACGAGTTTTCTCGTGCCAGACGGGCCAGCCATAAAACCTGGTTGCGTAAAACCGGTCCTCTGTCCTTGCGCGCTAGGAAGTCCATCGGTTCCGGTCTTGTTTTGTATGGCATAGATTTTTCATTTTTGGTCCCAGTGTAGGGGATTTAAAGGCCACCACGTCATAGCCACCGATAACGTGGCGTCCTGTACTTGCTGAGGTGCCCAGGTATCAGCAAGTCTCCGTTATAATACAGCCTTTTAACGCTGACTGCAAAAATCCGATGGGCATGGCGCATGATACCCCGGCTTAGGGTTGGATAACCTTTAGTCAACAGACCTTTAAAGTCGGTTGTCTTCACGCATAATCATACAGGACTAAAACGGTCAACTATGGTCTTGGGTTAAAGACATACCCACGGTCTGTAATCAAGCCACCACACCACGACAAGGTAGTTATCCCGATGGCGATGATATCTATCTATCTATATATGTAAAAATGAATCTGTGTTTATATGTTCCTTATAGGACGCCAAACGGTAAGACTGATCGTTTTAAAATTTAAGAACTGTCTTACCGATGACAAGAAAATTCAAATAGGCATTTTTTCTTCAATTTTGGTGGGTAGGGCAACCCCTATACAAAGCAATTTTTAATTTCTCCAAAGATTCTCCAAATTTACTGTGAGCGGTTCTTAAAAGAAAGTAAAACTTCCAGAACAATGTCGAAGGTATCGCTGTGTGGAAACGAGTATCCCCCAGAGGAGGTAACTATTAATTTTCTCATATCTGTACAACTATCAGGGTAAAGCTTTCTAAATTCGGCGTGTGCTATTTTTCGAATAACAAGCTATTTTCTGCAAAATATTGGCGGTATAGATGGTGCGAAACAGATAACCCCCATAGGATGTAAATATTAATTTTCTTATATATAAATTCGATGTGTTTTATTCCTAGAGTAACGTGTATTTTCCAGCAAATTATTAGCTGTATCGGAGGGGGAAACGTGTACCCCCTATTGGAGATAATTATAAAATTGCTTATATCAGTACAAATATAAGAGTGGGGCTTTCTAAATACGACTTAGAAAGCTAATTACGCATACAATATTGTCCATACGAAATAGACTTTAATAATGCTATACAATTCCTAGTATTATTTTATACTTTTTTTAGAACATGCTTTATACATTGCAAATCAAACATTTTTTCATGAACAATTCGTGTAATTTTATTACATGGACTTTTGTCAGCACTAAATGATGAACAGAGCACCATCCTTAGGTAAAAGAATGTAAATTAAAATTTCAGCCTCAGTAGTTCTTAGTCCTACTATTGGCGTCCAATATTTTGCTAATACATAAACTTGATCCACCGAGATTGTGCAATGGCACCAAACTACGCGTAAAATAGCTAGGGAGATATATAATAAAGGCCATTATTATTTCCGGTTCAGCTAAAGGAGAGAGCGTAGCGTATTGATCCCTTTGAATTCTAATAATACCCAATAAGTTGCCATTAAAATATAAGAAACTTCAATTTCCTTTAAAGCTTACCTCTAAAATGAAGATCAATAAGTCCCAGGGCCAAACGCTAAAAGTAGTCGGAATATGTTTAGACACCCCTTGATTTTCACATGAGCGTATAAAATATCTGTTAATTTTTTATTGTATAAATCTTTTTCTGTGAAT
This sequence comes from Gymnocheta viridis, assembly GCA_956483585.1. Lineage (NCBI taxonomy): Eukaryota > Metazoa > Arthropoda > Insecta > Diptera > Tachinidae > Gymnocheta > Gymnocheta viridis. Next base: position 53,324,494 of record OY101444.1, on the reverse strand, counting down.
CTTGCTCTGAATTTGCCGTGAACGAAGTCTAACACTAAAAGGAGAAAAATTAAATATTAAAAATATTGAACCAACTTCAAAATATGTATAAACAAAAATTTTTACCAAAAAAAACACATTTAAAAAACAAAAACACATTTAAAAAACAATATTCCAATATAAATTAATATGCACTAAAAAGTTATAAAATAATTGCATATTCTTCTACAACTTAATAATCAGCTTCAGCCAAAATGAAATCTATTCCGAGAACTAGAGACATGTAAATAAATATGATTTAAAATTTCAAGAATTTATGCAATAGATAATACAAATATGTAGTTAACTCTAAAAAATATTTTTATTACTGTTTGTTATTCATGGGTATGTGTTGAGTTAAATGTGAAGTGTCTAGGTACCCAACTAAATTCTTGCGTGGTAAACACATACTTATATCGTACCTACATACATATTGATGAGTAGAAAAAGTAAGTTGATTATTAAGTTGTAGAAGAATACGCAATTATTTTATTACTTTTTAGTGCATATTAATTTATATTGGAATGTTTTTTTGGGAACAATTTTTGTTTATTTATATTTTGAAGTCGGTCCAGTTTTTTTTATATTTTATGTTATTTGTTATTGAAATATTTTTATCGGTCATACGTTGTAGCTGTATTATAATAGTCTTTTTGTTTACTTTATTATATTTATTAAAACTTTGTTTATTTAATTAAATTAAGAAAAGCCTAAGAGGCTAGAAAAAATACGTTTGCACACTCCGAGTGAATAATTCTTTTTTTTTACTGTGACTGATCTTCCATTAATTTCAGGCATTTCGTCATTTATAGAATTTTAATGAAAAAGAAAATAATTGTATAAAAAGTTTTTTTGTTGAGAGTCCTAGCTTGTATATACATGTATTTCATTGGTGCTTATGCTAAATCACCAGTAGACCTTAAACCATAGTTTAAAAAAGTTTCAAAATTCCTTTCTTATACAAAAACTTTTAAAAAACCACTGAGAATTTCAAAAATTTCGATATGAATCTATTTTATTTTCTTTAACACATTTATAGAATTATACAATTAAACGTAAAATAAAATTTTAGTTAAGTATTAATTAAATGTATTATTCCAGACAGGAATACTTTGTAAATATGTACGTATCTAGTTTCCGTTGCAGCTCGCGAATTCATCCACCGACACCATGAAAAACTAATCATATCGCTTTTATATGAAAAACATTTGAAATTTTTCCAATAAATTAAATTATTTTGGATTTTTTTTATATAAGCAAATCAACGAGACAAGTTGCGCTATAAGTTGTTTCTAATGTATACTGCCACTTATTGAATAGTATAAGCCATTAAATAAACAGTGTTAAAAATTAATAATACAAATTTGAACAAATATTGTTGCAAAACAGAAATAGGTTTAAAATGTAACGGCTGTACCACATTTCCTTATTTTATATTTTTCAATAATCTTAACCATTAATTAATGATTTTTATTTAATAAATTATTCTTACATCGTTTCTTTTCAGTAGATTCTGAAGAAGAGTTCTTGTGCAAAAAAAGCCCCTATAGTAGCAATATATCCGTACACCTTTGTGAAATCGAAGATTCCGAACTGGAAGAATTCTTGCCTAAGAGACGGCAAACTCCAACGATACCCGGTTAACTTTAAATATCAACTAGTTTTCCATTTTTTCTCTTTTACTGTATGTAGTACCTTAAAAAATAAATATGAGTAAATATTTTAATACAAAAAGCTTGTTTTTGTATGTTTATTTGTAAAGATTGAGAGGACTCAAGGTAAATATTTATGTAGAAAGGTAAAAAATCATACTAGATTATGGTACAGTGACGTGCCTGCCAATGATTGGTTGGTCGCCATGGTTTAGGAACACGTAGGATCCACAGAATTATCGTGATCCTGAACCAGGAATCCTTGGTGGAACTGAAAGAGAAACAAGGGAAGATGTATTACGGCTTCGAAACCATCTTCCTTAGTGTCTACAAAGGCGTCGACAGGGAAACTGGGGTTCCGGAGGATGGTGATCAAACTTCATGTGCTATGTCGGTAGACGAGAATGGCAGTTCGTCCTCTCAAGGAGATACCCTATCAAACTCCGTTTCTTTGAGGGGATGGATAAGGTAGTTGACTAGGACGTTCTCCTGGATTCGAACTTGGAGGACGCCAACGTCACTGTTAAATCGTACAACGATGGCGATGAAGGTAACGCAGGCGAACCATCATCATTCTAAAGCAGCATCCGCTGCTATACTTCTCCGGCTGGGAGAAAAAGGGGAGGAGCTCGTATCAGTCCAAGAACCCTGGCTTTACCAAGGCAGGATTTACGGACTTAATGCTAAAGGCTTCAGGCTACTTTATAAAAACGATCACAGTAGTACCAGAGCATGCATAGTGGCCATAGGCAATCTAAACTGTCTGATTAATTGATGAAGACACAAAAACTGCAGCTTTGGAGAAGAATACGGGCACAATCATTATCATCTCCGCTACAAGACATTCGTATTCGAATCTCAGATCAAAAAGATTCGCGACGCAGTTAGAATGGTGAACCCAAAAAATTTACCAGTCCTCATTGGAGCAGACGCAAACGCACATCATGTCGTGTGGGGAAGCTCAAAAATAAAAGCAAGAAGCGAGTCCTTACTTGATTTCATTCTCTACCATAACTTAGATATTACAGATCCCAAACGGGCCTGTGCTCATAATAAATGGGAAGAACACAAAGTGGGTGGAGCAAAAGCAGCTTCTCACGGAGTTTATTCCACGCCCACCTGTTATAAACGACTGGCACAAAATTGATATTGCGGTTGAGAGCCTCAATAACGCGTTCAATTACCGACATCTGAAGCTTGGAGACATAGTGTAAGAGTAAGCCACCATCGGTTAACTCTGAAATTATAAACGCTCGTAAAGAGAGCCGTCGAATTGATGATCATCACTGATTGGAGGGAGTGTATCAGAGATTAACACTGCGAATCTTTTTTCTGTGAGTTCGGGAAGATTCTCAAACTGTTTAATAATAGTCGTATGATCATCGCTTACTGATTTCCATGCTTCAGCGGCACTGAATCTAACTCCCGAGCTCATGGCCAGTTATTCGACCATTAAATCGGCAGGAAGCTAGTGTAACATTGTGAGCATGGCTTTTGATGGGGTAGTGCGAGGTGCACACGTAATCATCAAAGCTGATGTTCGGAAAATTCTATCTATGAGTTTGAAGCAGGTGGATCTGCCTAAGGCCGGCCACCAGATGATTGCTCCATACATTAATATGGACTTGGCGATAACTTCAAAGAGTCAATTGGTTGTTTTACGATTGGTAACCCATATATTTCCTATAAACCTCTTGCAGGTATGGAGAGCAAGATGATGACGAGCCGAGGGAATGTGCATAAGGTATACACTGACGGATCTAAATCAGGTTTAGGAGTGGGAGGGGCATTTATATTCCTCGATTTCAACAGAGGATGCGCTTTCAAGTATTAGATAGTTGTAGTATAATTCAAGCCCAAATATCGACTATTAAGAGCCGTTAACTGGTTAAGGTAAAATAGGGTACCGATAATAAGGCTTCCCTGAACGCTATATCTGGTGTATATACAACATCTGAGCTGCCAATAGAATGCCGGACATGCTTAAATGAGATGACGTCACATTCCAAGCTGGAGTTAATCTGGTTACCAGGGCACGCAGGTATACCCGGGGACATAATTGCGGAAAAGCTAGCCCAGGAACAGGACATCGGCCAGCTAGTAGGAGCTGTAACATTCTCATATAGCAGAAACTATATTGATAGCACAATCTAGATGGTTCAATGAATCCACGTGTGCAGTCTCTAGATAAACGTGGCCCCAATATGATCGAGCTAAATCTGCCATCATACTGGGGATCTCTCGACATCAGCTGCGTATACTCGTGGCGGTCCTAACAGGGCACTGTTTCATAGGTGCGCACGCAAATGGATTAAATCTCATTTTCAACGACTTCTATAGAAGCTGTTAAAATGAGGAGGAGGAAGAAACTGTCAAGCACCGCCTCTGTCAATGTCCAGCTCTGTTATATCACAGAACCATGTATCTAGGTAACTCGACATTACTCGAACCCGCAGACCTTACAGAATGCAAACTGAAAAGAATAAACCAGTTTTTCTTAGATGTAGAAAGTTTTCTAACTGCCATTCCCTTCGGAATGGCCAGAGGTGATTCATTTGACAAATCTCCCAAGCAACTCACACTTCCCTGGACATTACCAGTCATGTGGGCTACCGTCCACTGATAGCTAACGTGAGAAACAGAGCCGTTTCGCGCCACATGAATGGGATGTTATCACCATTGTGTCCCAGGTAAGTGATAATCGGACCATAAAATGTCACTGAAGCACTTCTGCTTTTGACGCCTGCCTACAGGATTGTTGGCAACAACACTAGATCGGGTGCTTTAGGCTAATAGCTCAATCACCCTTAACAACAATTATTATAGAAACGATAACTAATTCAACAGAAAACCACCCCTTGATGACGACTTTTAGCTTTAAAAAACGGTTTATGATTGGTACGTTCGAACTCTATCTGAAATAGCGCGTTATAAAATAGATATTTAGGGACTTAGTGCAGTACGATGGCTTATAATAGGGGTTCAAACCGGTTATCATCCGGACACCGCTTCCTGTGTTGCGGTATCTCCAAGCACCGTAGGAATGGAGTCGGCTTGTTGTCTCCAATGCCAAAGGCTGCGTTAAAATAATTTAACCCAATATGAGAACGCATTGTCACTGCAAGGTTTAATTCCAAATTCCGCAAAATATCTATTGTAGAATGCTATGATCCCACCGAACCTGATGAAAATGATGTGAAAGATGACTTCTACAATCAATTAGAAGCTGTTACAAGTTCATTACATGCTGCTGAAATAAAAATAATTTTGGGTGACTTTAACGTATCAACAATGGAGATTGGCCTCCGAATTTTTGCGCCCGAAAACGTCATCTCATTGGTGGTACTAAATTTCCACACGAAGATATCTATAAACATACTTGGGAAACTCCGAACGGTCGCTCATTTAAGTAAATAGATCACATATAGATCAGTAAGCTGTTTTTGGCTTCCTCTTAGACGTGAGAACTAGACGAGATGATACTGACAGTGACCCATCAACTTCTTCTGACGACACTCCGGCTACGACCTGCCGCATGCAGTTATTGTCGTAGCAAAGTTGAAAAATATACAACTCGCTTTTAAGACCCCAACACAATAATTTTATTTAATCAACGCCTACGTATGAAATTGAATCGTAAACATACTGACTGTAAAGAGGAGGCTAAAGATTGGAAAGAGTCTGCTGAAGCGGCGCTTGGCTTAAGAATGGATAAGATTAAACAGTGGATAAGCTCCAAGTCTTGGTCTGAGATACAAAGACGTAAAATTCTTCCCACCGCACGGGTCCAAGCCAAGTCTCCTACAAAAAAGGTACAAGCTAAAGCAGAATACCGTGTATTAGCATGCAATGTAGACTACATGGTCCGAAGAGACCGTGAATCTGAACAAGCAGCTAACACTGGTAATCTTCGCGGCGTTCACTTAACAACTAAATAGATAAGCGGTAACAACATAAGAAGCACGAAGGTATTAAAAGGTTCCGACGGTTCCCCTGTAGCAAAAACACAACAACAACTCATAAGATAGCATGAACATTTCGCAGCTCAGTCAACTGATCCAAATAATGTAATCCTGGATGGAAACCAGGACGAGATTGGTCCGGTAATAAGACGTAATCCCAGAAGGGGCATCTCAACAGGTTCCCCTACGAGCGAAGAAGTAGAGACAGCGTTAAGTAAAATGAAGAACTACCAAACACCAGGTCCAGAAAACATTCCGGCAGAGTTACTGAAATGTGGAGCTAAAACGCTAGCAGAGTTTGTCACACCTCTTATTAGAAATGATTGGCTCAACAAACAGATACCATCAGAGTGGAAAGAAGGCACCGTAATTACTATCCCCGAAAAAGATTACCATAACCCTCTGTAAAAGCTAGCGAAGCATCCCCTTACACAATTCCATAGGTAAGGTCATTCCTTCGATAATACTGCAAAGAATATAACCAGTAAGGGATAAAAGCTGGTTTTCGACCTTGTCGTTCCTGTGTAGATCATATAAATTATTACGCATAATCATAGAACAGTCAGTAGAGTATCTACTCTTTGTAGATTTTGAACGTGCTTTTGACACAGCATCACGTAACTCAATTTGGTCGACACTTATTAAAAAAAGTATATGTAAATATTAAATGCGAGTTATATACCGTCGATTAAGTACATATTTATATGTATATATTTTTTTATTTTTAAAAGAGAACTAACACTCAGGCAATTAGTATGCCTACCAACCCGTAGGTGTTTTACCTTCTTTGGGAAAGGGATAGTGAGAGAGAGGACAGATGGTGAAAGTGAGAGAGCTTACTTTTTACAACTCTGATATTGCGCGTTGTGTTAGTTGTTTTTAGATCTCTTTAAAAAAATGTGTAATACAAATGTACAATATTGTCTAAACTAGTTTGGACAATAAGTGATTATCAAAAAAAACATAGATTTTTTAAATATTTAAATAATCGTGTATTCATTTATATTAATTTTGGATACTGTTGAAAGCTATAATTACTTTACGGAATTTATCGTAAATACATAAGCAGCCCAATTATAAACAGAAATTCCTCATGAAATTTTACACCTTTTCCTTTTTTCCCATTATGAATAAAAATTCGCTCATTTTACTTATTAAGCAAACCATTCACTACTCCAGCATACTGGCACCAACAAGTGATGTTGAATCGTGCTCGAGACACATGCCATACAAACATACTGGTGCAATTTTCATTTCTTTATAAATTTTGTACGGATGAGTTGTTGCAACTAGTGCGCGCCGCATTTATTATTGATATTGTTTTGAAACTAAAAATTAATGAAAATGCGTATATTTTTACTAAAAATGTATTAGAAATGATTTGTTTTATTTCAGAAACACTATAAAATACATATTTTGTTTCTTTTTTCTTAATTTATGAGTAGTTTATTCAATTAAATGTGTTTTATCCCGATGTTTACTCTTTGACAACTTTTCCCAACTGAGCTAAATTCACCATACACAATACCACAAACTGTCGCCATCAGCAAAATATCAAATTCTATTTGATATCGCCACAGCAAAGCGTACAATCACATAAAACGCCCATACACGACCAAAGCACTGGCACCAACACTTGATTGCTCGTGCATGCTGGTGTAGTGTATGGGGCTTTTAGTCCGTTTTCATAAACGGAGAAAAAAATAAAAAGCTAAAAAGTAGTTACTTACTGTAAATATACATATTTAAGTTTGGGTTTTCCTTAAAAAAATTTTCCCCACAAAACAGAAGTTTGAATTAATTGGAGACATTTTTTTGAGAAAAAGCTTTCCTCATGAAACAAATTCCTTTATAATTTGGCTGAAATAATTTTTTTCAAACATGGCAATTTATATCTAGTTATGAATTTTTTGAATTGTAACCTTTTTTTATACTCTTCACCAAAAAATTTGGAAAAAGGATAGGTTTGTCATTCCGTATGTAATTTCTTCATTATTCATTTAAGACCCCATAAATTATATATATTCTGGATCCTTACAGATAGGGAAGTCGAATGAGCGATGTCCGTCTGTCCGTCTGCTATGTTTTGATGTAAGGAGAATAAAGGCCTTACACAACATAGAGACATAAATTTTATACCATTCTCTTGCCAACTGTCCTACGGTCAATTTTATGAAGCAGATCTCTTGTATGGAGTTCTATAAACTTAAATAATTTCACAACCTTTGTTTTATTTCTTAAGAACTGAATTCGTATTTCTTAAGTAAGTATTTTTAAACTAGACATATCGTCAGCATTAATTTTAAACAGCAAGACAAAAGAAATAAAATTATTTGATCAATAGGGTTTCCAAATACAAAAACTTTTTGTGCGTTAACTTACATGTGCAGTCGAAAAGCAAAGATTTGTTATTTTATTTGTTTGTTTCTTTAAACTTATTTTTGTACGTTTATCAGTATAATATTATGCATGCACAGACACTATGTACGAGTAAATATACAAAATCAATGAAATTGAATTTTATTTTTGTTTTAAAAATGTATTAATATTTCATTTTTTATGACTATTTTTGATTTCAGAAGAAAGGCAAAATTGATGCTCATATCCTGTTTTATACTTGTGTAATTTTAATTATTTTCTATATTCAGGTGCAGAGCGTACCTGCAGTATATCAGAACCCGGTATTATTATTATTGTATTTGTACAATGTGATAAAAAAACTTTTGACAATTAAAATGTTGTTTGGATACTTAGTAACATATAACAAAGTTAGAATTTGATACCTGTTCCGAAATATTTTTTAATATTTAATATTTTCTTAGCTTTTTCTAATTTTTGGATTTTATATTCACAACTTGGTACTTTAATGTTGCTTTCAATATAAACCCCCATAAGAAATGTTTCTTTCATTCTGTAACAGCAGTGAGTTAATCTTCAAAACCACTTCAATTGATTGCCTTTTCTATAAAATAAAAACAAAGTTTGATGTAAGAATTTTATTTGATATCAAGCTCCAAAATGTAATTAGCAAAGAAACTAAAAAATTTAAAACCCCGCTACAATAGCGCATATTCTAAGAATTGCAACTGCAATATTGGAAATTATTCCCAAAATCGGCAGCCAAAAATCTTGAAAAAATCTCTAAAATGCCAAAAATTCTTAAAAATATGCAAACATCAGCAAAATTGTATGATTTAATATTGATTAAAAAACAGCAAAATTATAGAGTAAAAAAACTTACAAAATATCATTTCCATTGTGAAATTTAAACTTTTATTAAAAATTATTTTGTATTTGAAATAAAAATTTAAAATGCATTTGTATTTTGAATAAGTATTGCAAATACCTATTTTCCACAATATTTATATTTACCTTCTAGATTGCATTATCCAATTGAATAATTTAATGTGGGCTTAATTAAAATGTATTCTAAGAATAGTTCGCAATTCATCAAATTTTTTTGCATAGTTTCGTATTTTCCCCAATTCAACATATACAAAATGATAAGTTAAGATCTTAGGAGATAAAAAATTTATTTTTTCATATTCATATAAAATTAACTGGTCTTACATTCATTAAAAACACCCAAGAAATCATAGTTCTGTGGAATATCGCATTGTCGATAGCACGCACTACGGAATTGGACGCGGGTTAATGGTAAAATATTATGAAAATAAGCCGAATTGGATTTGAGAGAATTTAAATTCCGTCTTACTTAGTAAACGCAGAAGATTTAAATAAAAAATTTTTTAATTAAATCCAGCTGTTTTCTTAGCAGGCTGAATATGAATTACCGAATTCGTATTTTTTAAATCAATTGTGGTTGAAATTCCATTGTGTTTCTATATTAGAAATATACAGGTTATATTGAACCAAAACCTTTATCGTCTGGTCCAACCGCAAACCAGATAAATAAATGGAAAAGTTAACATAATTTTAAAAAGACAACTATCAGAATACCACTAGTTTACATACATACGTACATCATACGAGTTTCAAAATTAAATTAAAATAATGAATTAAAATATGTTGTTATATTTTATAATTTAATATTTTTTCTTACACCGTCAAGTTATTTTTATTTTTGTTATTAATATTATATTATATCAAATAAAAACGTCGACAACTTACTAAATTCATTATATAATTATTTGATCACTGTACAAAATCCTATCTGATAACATATTAGATATTTTTGAAAAATAAACCTTTTATCGTTCATAAAATTGGAAAAAACGCAAAAATTTAAAAAAAAATATATTATAAATGAAATTGTGCTTGGTTTTTTAAATAAATTATGGAACAAACTTTTTCAAATAAAAAGTAAAAGTAATAAAAACAACTAAAAAGGATCGAAAATTCAAAAAAAAATTGCATTTTGTTGTGTTCAGGATTCGAAACCGTGCCACCACCGGGTAGGGTACGGTTTCAAATCCTGACCAACCATTTATTGTTATTATTTTTTTTTAATTTTTGATACATTTTAGTTATTTTTATTACTCTTACTTTTTATTGGAAAAAGTTTGTTTTTTTAAAGAATATTTGATAGCTTTAAATTATTTTCAATATGAAGATAATATTGGAACATTTTAATTATTAGATTAACATGTAATAGTTGGCGATTTTTTTAATCAATTTTGGGAGAATTTCTTCATTATTAAATCTTTTCTTAGGTTGTTTAAATGCGTGTTTTATTTATACCAATCTGTTCCTTAAGTATTTAAAGCGAATATTCAATAAGTATAAGCCTCGTATTAATTGATTTAATAAATAAAATAATAAACAGCCGGCGAAAAACGGGTTAAATATATTTTTATAAGGAAACAAATTTAAGCAATTTTCATTTTTATTGTAATAAAAAGCTGTAACCAAAATAAAATATCATGTTGCTGCCAGCATTAAACCCCACAAGCCGTAAAAAAATAATTTAATAAATTATATGTTAATTTAAATTTATTTGCAAATATATATCTGAACTAATCGAATTATTTGCCTGCTTAGTGTAAATTACCGAGTAGCTAGGTACTCATAATATTTACAACACTAAAAATAACAGCCACTGATATACCAGATACTGTGTTGTTTAGTTCAATTCCATTAGACATTTTTTTTGTTTCTGTTGTTCCTAAGTTACACAAACATAATTTTTTATCTTTTTAATACTTTTTATCGTTTTAGAAGTTTATATTTACTTACAATTTCTTAAATTTTCCAAAATATTTTTATTTTCAACTTAATTTAGAAATATTGCTTTGTAAACACAAACGCAAAACAGCTGTTTGAATAATTATTGCAAGTAAAAATTTTACTTGTAAAAACTTGCAAGAATTTTTCAGTCTCTCAATTTTTTACGCTCTTTCGACGTTCTCTCGTTGCAAATTTTTTGGGTTAATGAACGCTTAATAGTAGCAATTGTTAAAAATTTGTACAAATATTTAGTAAATGAACACAGCTTTTATTTCAATAAATATATCGAAATCGAAAGCCATTAATTTTAGTTTTATGCGTGCAAATGATGCAAGTATTGTTCTTAATAGCGTTCCCCTTGAGTTCGTTTCTTACTTCAAAGCTGTAGGATTTTGTATAGATGAAAAGTTATTTTTTTTTTTTTTTTTTATCTTGGACCAGCACTCAGGGGATGACCCCTACACATGCAATGCATTGTGCTGGAACTAGTGGAAAGGGATAGTGATAGATATGAAAGGAGGTTGAAGCTTCATTCGTTCTTTACAACTCTGCCTTTTTTTTTGCACGTTTATTCGTAGAGCAGTGTTGCAGCGCCTCTGGTGGCGAGGAGGACATTACGAGTTTTTGAAGCTGTGTTTTGTTTAGTAGCCACTTCTTTTATTAATTTTATTTTACTTCGCCGTTGATTGTGCTACTCAGTACCAACGAAGGAGGGCGCTCTGATGTTACATTGGAATTAGTATCAGCTGAAGTTGGTACTGTTCAGTGACCAGTGACCATGCCTTCGCCACTGAAACCTTCCACCAACAACTGACACAAAGGCACACCAATGCACATCAGAGAAATGCGTGGTGTTTTTATTTCATGACTGTCTGACACTGGGTTTGAACCCAGGTCCTTCGGTTTGTAGTCAACGTGCTTACTACCTGAGCCAACGTATGTTTAGTCAACATACTAATTTCGTTAGTCAACAAATTAATTAGCGTCAAGAAAAAAATTGCGCATACCTTATTAGCGTCATGTATCTTTTATGGAATAGTGGTACATCAGAAACAAATTTTTCGAAGATTCAAAAATGTTTCAACCGTATTATAAGATACATTTATAGCTCTAGGATTTGGGAATATGTTTCTGCATATGTGTATGATTTTTTGGATTGCATCTTTAAAGATTTCATTCATATGAAGTTACTACAGCTACTCGTATCTTATAGAATATGTATATAAAACATCTTCGACATTGTATTTTGTAGCAAGGTTTGTTTTTTCGCAGCCAACTAGGACTCATTGTCTCATATCTGCACGTTTTTGCACTTTGGTTATGCAAAGGTCGTTTGTGGTACGGGTGATTTGATCGTATGAAATAGAAATTTTTCCTATTCAATTACTAGATTTAGAAAAATACTTTTACTTTTGTTGAGAGCTTAATTAATTTATTCATGAATTGACAAGTTGTATTTCTTTGGCTGCCACTTTTTCAAAGGGGGCCCATATTCGTGATAGAGAATTAACTGATAAGAGTTCATAAAATAAAAATATGTATATAGTAAATGTACGTAGGTCTATAAGGCTATTTAGGTTAGTGTTAATGGAATATGACTGTCAAACTATGTACATATGTACTTGAATCGATTGGCCTTGATTGGCTTAAGATTTTTTGATTTGAAATAAATAAATAAATAATATAAAGAAATCTCATCCCAAGCGGTCTCGATTGCATTGATCAAACACGGAACGTCTTCATCTCTTCTTCATAAGCTTTGCGTTTTCCACGATCCTTAAGTCTGGTCAATTTTTAGCAATGACTATCGCTGTTATTTAGGTTTAATAGAGTGTACATGTCGCTTATTTACTCAAATAACGCCATAACTCAATAAACCTAATTTTTCAGAGAAAGAATTTAACGTTTTTAATTTAAATACCATTGTTATTTAACAAAACGTCAAAAATAAAAAAAGATATTACAGTGTCGATAAGAAATGTGTTAAACTTATTTGAATTTTAATTTTCAAAGAACTTCAGTTTTATTAAATATTTAAATTCAAAACTTCAATGTTTAATTTTATTTTTGAAATTGGACATACGACATTTGAAAACATTGGAAAAAAAGTTGTGTGTCGTACAAAGCGAATTCATACAGGTGAACTTGATAGCGCAGCTAATAACTTATTTTTTAGCTTTGGCACAATTGCATGTCAAATATTTTTTATTTCTTTTATTTACATTTAAGTTGAAAACTTTAATTTTTTGTTTTTTGTTAAATTTAAATTAAATTTGTTAAAATAAAGACTAGGAAATCGTTAAAAAAATATGAAGCCGGCTGCATGTAAAACTAAATTCATATCACAAATCTGTCTGGTAGTGAGTAGACGTATTACATTCGCAAAAAACGTGACATATTTCCACGTGATATTGTCATCGCCTATCATACCAGGTGAAGATGGTATGGGCGGTGCTGGTTTGGAAGGGGCTGGATAAGAATTTGGTGTTGATCTAAATGAAAATACTTAAATGAAAGAACAAAGACAGTGTTAAGAGGAAGAACAGCTTTGTGCTTCTAGCAGTGCAAATGTGTCTGATATGGGGAACAGCGAAAAAAAATACTACTGCAGCAACTACGGCAGTAGCACCTGTAGCTGATGAGCCAAATTCTGAAGAAGCTGTTAATACTCAGGCTCGTTCGCATGGCTTTACGAAAATGATTAAGTAGGGACAATCACCAACTTATTATAGAGTAAATAGATTTATTATGAACGTTATTTAAGTGGTACACAAGAATAACACGGAGTGAATAACAACGCGCAAGTTTAAAATTAAAAGTATTTATATTGAAACGAATTGTTTTGCTCAAGTTAAAACCCGAGTTTACCTATTTCTTTTTCTAATTTTTAGGTAAATTCATTATTTTTCATTAAAAGAGTACTATTTGGAACAATTTATTGTTCATCAGACAGGCAGAACGGATCAGTACTGATTTCGAGATCTTACCACTTATGTATATAAATTCGACTAATTACTTAAAAACATTAATAATTTAAAGTATTTATAAAAAAATATAAACCAAAATATAAAAAAATATATAGGGGAACTAAATTGCAAATTATACAAAGAAATAAATTGCAATATAGATAAAATAATAAAGGTATAAAAAAATATATCATAATAATAAAGAAATATTTAGTGGTGGGCGGAAATCGATCATTCATATGCTGTCGTTTTAAGAAATTCTTTTCTCACACGCACAGATCGAGCAGAATAAAAAAAACAAAATCAAAGTGTTGGCAACCCTTGAAGAAAAACATACTTTTCAACAGTGCTCATAAACTAATTAAAAAAAGTGAAAATTTGTGATCAAAACCATTTAAAAAAAATAATAAAATTTTGTAAATAAGTAAACAGAACATAAGGTATTTAAAATAAATCAAATATGCCCAAAAAAGGTGTCGCCGTAGTATTGCATATAAAAAGAAAATTAAATATTGCGATAAATGTGAGAATGAAATCAAAGAAGAAAGCAATGATTATATACAATGCGATAAGTGCAGGAAAAATTATCACTCACAATGTTCGAATTTGAGTAGAAGACAATTTGAGAGGCCACTCAAAAATTAAAGCGACATTTTTAACTGTCACTTATGTAAAGAAGGGGGAGAAATAAGACTAAATAAAATGAAACACAATGTGAGGAAGTAAAAGTCCGGGTCGTTTTTACAACATTTATAACTTTTTAAATTATATAATTTATCATATTAATATAAAATAGAATACCCAGTTGTTTAATGGGTTTAAAGTAAAAAGTATTATTTTATATATTACATATGTACATAAATTTATTTAAACTATCTCGTTTATTTAAGTAAAGTCATATTATGAATTGATTTATAGTTGAATATTAATTTGATTATAACGAGCAACGCCGCCTAGCTGTCAAGTTCGTTACTAACTCCAACAGAAAATACAGCTGTGGGGAATACACCCATCTGATAGTAGTGTATGCTTGCAAACTACAAATGTCCGCTTGCTGTGTGTATATATCGCGTGTCAAGCCACAGCTATAACACACCAGGGTTGACAGAGAAAGACAGATTAAATGTGTTAGATTTTGTAACACTGCTTTTTAATAATATAGTTAAAATAAATTGTACATTTCAAACATGTACATTTTTAACAAATTTTTAGCATTTGTATGACGTAACTGATATTAAATTTACTAAATTTCTTTAATTTTATTTGATATTTTAGTTATGTAAATATATTTACATACACAACTAATTTTATTTAATATAAAAACTTTTAATGGTACTCAAAAAGCTTCAAATATATTTTAATTCATGTTAAGAATATTCAAAACATCAACCATATTATTTGCATCTTCCTCACAGACTAAATCATTTTTGTATATTTCAGATGGAACGATTCTTTTACAATATCCTCCTGATATATCCAAGGCAGGGATATAACTTTTATGGCCAACATTTATTTATAAAAATCTTCAAAGAATTACAGTGGTACAAAAAAGAACGAAGTTGAAATACCTGGGAAGTGATATTATTTTTCTTGTAGGTGCTGTCGAGTAGATCACATTTCCGGGACACCCCCAAAATCTGAGGTTACGGGTAAAAACCGGTTTTTCGTACCTCTATGCACTTTTTTTATTATTATTAAAATCTTTTATTCACGAATCTTATAAACTAAATAAGGTACAATGTTATGAGATTTTACTTACGTACTACAACAATTAAATCTTATAATTGAATAAGGAAACTATTAATAATACTGTCTTGAGAAAAATTTGTCACAAAAAAAACCTCCTATAAACTTTGAAAATATTAAAATGAAATTTGGTAAAACAATCGCTAGTAAGATTCTTTTTAACAAAAGAATATCAGCGACTGTTAAGTAAATTTCTTATTGTTTCAAAATTAGACAATCTGCATTTTTCATTAAATGACAGCGTCAGATCATTGGCAAACGCGTTTAACTTTTTATGTTCAAATCTATTGTGCAGTAAGTCAGTGGGGAATCTAGGGGGAAGATTATGAATTATTTTTAAATTTTTGTTCTGGATAATCTGAAGCATTTTTGTACGGGTCTTAGCAGTTTTGTGAAACCATGCTGGACTGCAGTAAGTCAGTATCGGCCTAATACACATATTGTACAACAATATTTTATTTTTGAGGTTGAGCTTAGACCTCCTATTAAGTATGGGGTATAGAGCACGTCCACACCTTAAAGCTTTATCACAAATGTAATTCACATGTTGTTTAAATTTGAGTTTTATATCTAAAGTGATACCTAGATATTTAATATCATCTTTGATGGAAATCACGTTTCCCCGACAGTACAAAATTTTAGTAGGAATACGTTTTGGTGATTTATTATATGGGAATATAATAGCCTGCGTTTTATTATCATTTACTTTTATTTTCCACTTATTAAAATATTTTTGGCTTGTGGTAAGGCTCTCTTGCATTCTCTTGATTATTGCATTTGAAAGTTTTCCACTACATATAAAAGCACTGTCATCAGCATAAAATACTGCTTCCTGATTTCTGTGCACCTCAACATCAGATGTATACAATGTGTAGAGTGTGGGTGATAGTACTGACCCTTGTGGCAATCCCGCTGGGATTGTTCTTTCTGTTGAGAAGTCCCCGTCAACACACACAACAAATGTACGGTTCTTTAGGAAACTTTGTATAATTTTTTGTAAATATAAAGGGAGACCTAATGCATTGAGTTTGTATAACATCCCATTGTGCCAGACGGTATCAAAAGTTTTTTCTATATCGAGAAAAACGATGCGATATAATTTACAACTCGCTTTATTTGCTGTACGGTAGAGTGTTCCTTACGGAATCCAAACTTTTGGTGGTTAATAATATTATTTTGATCTGCAAAATCAACTAATCTTTTATGAATGATTTTTTCAAAGACCTTATCCAGTAAACTTAAAATGCTTATCGGCCTATAGCTGGTGGGTAGTTTGAGATATTTTCCCTTTTTATGAATCGGTATTACTTTTGATTTTTTGAAAGTACGGGGAAATATGCCATTAATTAAACAACAATTGAATATTTTACTTAGAATTTCATAAAAGTAGTCTGACATATTTTTTAGGATAATACTATTTATGCCATCTAACCCCGGGGCTTTATTGTTTTTTAATAGCATAGTAAATGTCTTAACCTCAGTGGCACGTTCAATATTATTACTACCAATAGGAGAATCATTATCGAGACAATTAACAAAATCAGATACATATGTATCCAAAGGCGATTGGTTATTGATAGTAATAGTGTGTGAGCTACCAAAAGCAATTGCATTAGCTTTTTCTGCACCAGTTTTTAAAACTTCATCATTGCAGTTAAGATCTGAGCAAAACGAGTTCTTTCCCTTTAATGCTTTTGTTAATTTCCAGAATTTTTTGGATCCCGGGGGTAGTTTCGAAATAAATCTCGACCACGACTCGTTTCTATCCTTGTTAAGGTGGAATTCAATTAGATTACTTAACTGCCTTAAGACTTAAGTGGGCTCTGTAAAACGGATCCCTACATCTCTGAAATCTACGTTTGAATTTATTTTTTTGAGCAATAAGCATCTTAGATGTACTTGAGATTTCTCACTGCCACGAGTTTTTTTCTTCCTACGGGAATCTTGCTAAATGCAGCGTTAACAATTGAAATTAATTTATTTAGCAATACATCTACGTTGCTAGTCGTCTAATTTCACTTCCTACCCAAACTCTAATTGCTGTCCAGTCTGCACGATTATACAAAGCTACTGTATTTAATTTATTTTGAAACTGTCCGTAAATGGAACAGGAAATCGGAACATGATCTGACTGTAAAATATTTGGGTGTGTCTCTAAGTTTGAAAAAGGGATATTGGAATTAGATAGTAAAATGTCTACTGTAGAGGACTGGACCTGGGTTAAGTTTTGACCGAATCGGGTAAAAGAAAATGGAAAATAAATGTAATAGTTTGCAAGCAAACACTGTCTGTAAAGCTCATTACCGGCTGTGTTATTAGATACACAGTTCCAATGTGTGTGATGTGCATTGAAATCACCAAAAATGAAAAAGTCACAAGAGAAGTTTGTGAGTAAGTCTAAGTCCGCCTTAAAATCCACAGTATAATTTGGATTATAAGCAGCAGTAAAAACTACAGGACGACTATTAATAGTAACCTGTATAGAAATATTTTCAATTATTTTTGTGTTAATTTTGGGTAATAACTTATGAACTATGTTAGTTTTTACCGCAATGAGTACTCCTCCGCCATGTGATAGCCGGTTCCCAGTTGGAGCTTGTGGTGCGGTTTTAAAAACGTCTCGTTGAGCAACAGTATATCAACTTGTTTGTCGTGAAGGACTTGCTCGAGCTGTGCAGCTGCTGACTCGGTTGTTATGCCTTGAGCGTTCCAGTGCATAACATGGACATTGTGTACAATAAATGTTTTATATGGCATGTTTAAGCATCATACCTAAGACTCTCAATTCGTCAAACTTTGTTTGACATTTTTCCAATGCATCTACTGCATTAAAAATATTTCTAATAGTTTATCATTGGATAACTCGTTGTTGTTGTCCCGTGTTTTGCTTTTAGTCACTTCAGAAAACATATTTTTCCCTTGGAACCGGGAGTCTTGTGCAATACCATGATGTTCTTGGCTCGATAGTTGTGAAAAATCACTCTCGTCTATTACATAACTACTGTTATGTCTTATACTAGTAATTCTAGTTTTTGCAGTGAGTCTTTGTCGTATCTCTAAGTATTCTTTACGACACGGGCATTTAGGGTCATCTGCCCTGTGGTTTGCATTTCTGTAATTTTTATTTGTACAGTTATGACATTTGTACACTATACTGCCATCAGGCGAGCTTTTGTTTAGCGAACAATCAGCGTAATCGTGGTTACCCGCACAAGCTGTACATACCTTGACTCTGTTGCAGTTTTTGGCTCCATGACCGTACATCGAACACTTAGTACATTGTGTTGGACCTTTATTACTCTTAAAAGGTTTTCTCCAGTAAACAGCAATGTTACAGAAAAATCTGATTTTTAAAATTTCACGTTTTGAAACGTGTTGCCTGTCGAATTCGATCAGATACAGTGTGTCATCTTCGTTTGATCATTTTGTAATAATTTCTTTAACGCTTACAGGAGTAATGTTGTGCGTACTTTTAAATTCCTCCATTATAGCTGTTGTCGTCTGTCGGGAAAGACCAAACAGCACCATCTGTGTAGAAATGCATGTTGTTGTTTTTTAGCGTTTTTAAAGCCTCTTCATACAGCGCCATGGTGGTTGAAATTATTTTAGTTCCAATCGACATCCTTTTGAACATAAATTTCTCACCGACTAATCCTAGCACTTTGGAAAAACTCACGTTGGAATCCACAATTATCGGTGGAATTTTCTCCTTTTTTAATAAATCGTCTTCTTCATCTTCGGACAGCAGATAAAACATGTTGCTGGTACTCGGCCCGTCGTTTATTTTGGGCATCTTGTATTTGGGGCAATTGCCCCAAAACTTCCTTCTTTTTTGACCATTCATAGTCAGTCAAAAAAAATTATTCAAAATGAAATAAAAATTAATTATTAATCCGCGAGCAAAAGTACACGTTGTTTACAACTCAAGGCAGTGTAGCCAGATGACCTCTATGCACTTATAGGTCTGTTTCTGATTTAAAATTTTTTCGCTATTTTTCATATTCGGACATGTTATTTTTGCAGTATTTTGTAAGAGAAATCAATTATTTTTACATACTATGAAAGTATATTTTGTAAGAAACAAAATGCAACTTTGGTTTTTAAAATTCGTTAAAAACTTATTGATTTATTAAACTTTTTATAAAAACAAAATATTTGCTAAAATCCCTACATTCAGTTTTTTGTGTTCTTTTAAGACGATATTTGTTTTGTTTTTTTATATTTTAAACAAGATGTAATTATCATAAACCATAAATATAATCATTGGTACATCAGTGTTCGCCAAACTTTTTATATTCCAGAAACCCCATTTGTTATTTATACCAAACTTTATATTCCTTTAAATTAAATTAGTATTAAAATTGATTTTTCTAATGATATCATAGTTAATAGTTAACATTGTTAAGAAAAAAGTTTATATCTCATGCTAACTATAATCAATTCAATTGTTACAGCACGAGGCTGCAAGTTGCAAATCACTGTTATATTTTACTCAAATATATTAACTCAAAGACCGAAAAATAAATAAAAAATTGGTATGCGAAGACCAGCGTAAATAAAAATCTTTTCTAACAATTATGAGAGGACTAAAAGATTTTTAGCTTTTTCTAATTGTTATTTCAGGACCAACATTTTCCCAGCTATTTCTTCTTTGACCAACTAAATATTTAAAAAAATAACAGAAGTTATTTTGGGTCTCCGGTCTAAAGTACAGCAGCATACCTTGTCTAATTTCACACCCTCTCTTATTCGTATAACAGGGAATAACAATTCTTTGTTTTATTTTTCATACATTGCAAAGATATTAAAAACCTGCAACGAAGTTGTAGAAAAGGTAGCGAGTATGTATATTTGTACGTTTTTATACAGTGAGAGAACTTGTACTTAACTTGATATTATGTATAAGTATGATTTTTTTTAACGCTAAAGTACAAGATCCCACTTAATCTTAATATTTTACACAGATTCCATCTGAGCTACAAAATTATTGATTTTAATCAAAATATTTTTAATATGTACATAATTTTAAATTTCACTTCAAAACTTTAAAATAAAAGAAAATTTATATTTTCTTTAAGAATTTTCAATTGTATTCAATAGTCAAATTTAATTTTAACTACAAAGTTTGAAATCGCATGATACATACATATGTACATACATACATACTTATGTGTAAATCCTGCGTGAGAGCCCTACCATTCGTAAACATTTTCACATTAATATATTAAAATTTTTTGATCTTTCAAAAGAGGTACCTTCAACTTATGCATGGTGTTTAGTGGGATATAAGTTATAATTTTTAGCAGCTATTTGTTGCGAAATAATTGATCATAAAATTTTGTTCCGCACATTACAGAAAACGGAAGTAACTTTGAAAGTAAAGTGTGTTTTCGTAATTTTTTTTGCGAATTTTGCATAAAAAAGTGCACAAAATATAGTTCCTAAAAGAAAGATGAATAAAAGAGAATTCTAAAATAACTTATTTGCAGCCAAAAAATATTGTCGTTTTTTGTCACGGTTCACACTATGAAATTCTTCTTTCTGAAAGTTTTAGTTTGTAGGTGTACGGGGAGAGAAGATTGTGTACAAAAAAAAAAAAGAATGTGAAAATAAACATGCAAAAATCTTGAATTTCATTACAAAAAATTTCAATGTGTAGACATTAATGAAAGTTCAAAAGAGAAAAGAGATGGTTTTATTATTGTTATTATATTTATTTATCACATTAATTGGTAAAATAATATAGTTAATTAGTTTTTTCAAGTTTTTTATTATAGGAGAGCTTGCGGAAGTGCATGGTGGCCAATCACGGCATTCGATATCGAGCGAAATTTCCATACAAATTCAAACAATTTTGTATGGGATTTTAGTCGATATCGAACGCCGTGATTTGCCTCCTGCTGTATGAATTTTGAAACAATTTTTATTTTTTTAATTTAAATTGAAATTTTTACATTTTACTTTGGAAAAATAAAAACAAGGCAGATCAACGGGGCTTCAATTAAAAAGAACAAATTGGAAAAAAATAATCGAAAAAAGACAGCAGAAAAAAAAGCAATTCATAATTTAAACTAAAATAATAATATGATACAATACGAAGTAATCCAAATCTATATTTTATTTTATTCCTTTGTTTTTATTAATTTCTTCTAGTGTACATCTTTTAATTTTACAATTTAAGAGGAAAATACTAATCCGAATCGGATGCAAGTTGTATACGCTTAAATATTTATTTTAAATGTTTCTATTGACATAATCACCCCTATCATGAATAATTTTTCGCCCGAAATTTTTCCCTTTCCCTAAATTTGCAATCGTGAATTAATTCCATGTGAAAAAATTCCCTTGTTCGAAAAAAATATGGCATCGCCGATTTTTATTCCCGTGAGTTTTTTCTCAAAAAATATGTGACTTTTTTCACAAACATTTTGATTGGGAATAAAAAATTAAGCACAATGTAAGTAGTTTTCTTGTTATTTTTTTTAATATGTAGCAAGTGTAAGTAATGATATACATATATATATACGAGTATGCACATGACAAGTCTAAAACCAACATACCAGCATGACATTTAAGCTATTAAACCCTTTCCTATTGTAAAACAAATGCTTATTATGTTGTGCGTTAATAATTCTTACGTGCGTTCCGTCTATACACCCTATAACGCCTGGGAAGCGATATTTTTCAAAAAATTCTCTGGCAATAGCTTTTTTTCTTCTATATTCGGCCAACAAATCCACCTCGGACAAAGTTTGTTTTCAAAAATATCTAAAACTTCTGCCAACACCTCACTAAAAGTAGATTGCGCTACACCAACGTCCATTTGCCGCCCAACACCTTTTTGATAACTTCCTTCTGCAAAAAAGCGTAGACATGCTGCCAGCTTCACAACCGACGGAAGACTAAGCAGTTCTGGACCAATATATCTAAAAGGTATTTAAAAGCTTCTTTGTTCACTCTGAAATGTTGTTGGAACCTGCAAAGAATTTATTTAAATACATACTGCCAACAATTCTTCATGTTTTCACTTACATTACTTCCGATAAACACAGTGGATTGATGTATCTCTCAAATTTCTTCTTCTAACTTTCTCCAATACTTTTTTATTTTCTTCTATTAACTTAAATCGCAGTGAAATACTATGCATTTTACTGAATAATAACAATTTATTTTGAAAATTTAAAAAAAATACTAAAAATAAAACTACATCCATTCACAATAGAATGTTCGAATTGCCACAGCTGTTTATTTTATTCGCTAACAATTGGCGATGCCAATTTATTGTTCATGGGAATAAAAAAACTATTCCCCAGAATTTATTCCCTTGAGATTCGCGATAAGGGTGAATAATATACAATCGAAAGTATTTCAATTTATAACAACTTGCGGACTGCTGGGAATAAACATAGTTCAAAAAGTTTTATTATTCTATGACTTTTTGTTTGAAGCACAACAATTTTTTTTAACTACTGTAAAATATTAAGACTGTAAAATAATATGAATTAATAGGACATCGCGTGAATGCCCCAATTTTTTATAAATTATTAAAAATGTTCAACTGCAACCAACTACATATATATATACATGTAAACTATTAACTTGTGACCTGTTTGTTTGATAAGTTTTAAGTGTAGCTAAATAATTTATGTATTTGAGCGAGCAGGCCTAAAAAAGCTGAAATTAAAAAAGTAAAAAGTTGTGTTTGTTGAGGGGTTTTTAGCTAGTCTATATATATGCATTTCATTGGCGCTAATGCCAAATCATCAGTAGACCTTAAACCATATTTTTGAAAAGTTTCAAACCCCTTATATTTTACAAAAACTTTTCAAAAACAATGAAAATTTCAAAAATTATAAAAGTATAAGCTTTGAAACTTATTCAAAAATCCCAACAAGCAAATTATATTCGATATGAATCTATTTTATTTTCTTTGCAATCTTTATACAATTAGACTTGTGTAAAGCATAAATGGGCAAAACATTTTTACAAACATCTCTATATAGTGAAGTTATTGGATGAGTTGCTTGTAAGCTGTAGTCTTTAAAGCTTTATTCTGAAAACATTGTAAAGATTTTTGAAGATTATTACTTTTGTTGTAGGCATATACACAAGCTAAGTAATTTAGATGTGGTTGTATCAATCCATTATAAATCATTAGCTTTGCTTTCACAGTTAGCTTATTTTTGCACTTATATAATATTCCAATAGCAGGAGCTATTTTGTTCTTGACCTCATTAATGTTAATATCCCAGGATAAGTTGCTTTGTAAAGTGACTCCCAAGTATTTAATTGAATGAGTTTCGCAAATAGACGTACCATCAACGTAAATGAAAAAGTTATTATTCAAACTATCTGAATGCGGTCTAAAACGAATCAATTTGGTTTTATCAGAATTTAGTAACAAACCATTTAAACGAGCAAATTCAAATAACAGAGATGCATCTCTACCAATATTAGTTTTTAGAACAATATTGTGTTTAAAAGGATAGAATAGACATATATCATCAACAAACATATACAACTGGCCAGTAAGATTGAGATTTTTCAAGTCGTTCAAATAAATTGAAAACAATAAAGGACATAATCGACTCCCTTGCGGTACACCATGTTAAACGGTACCAAGAAAGCTTTTGCAGTGTCCAATTTGAACATACTGTTTCCTATTAATAAAATAATTTCTGAACAACAAGGCTGAGTTCCAAAACGTCATTTGCAATGCAACTGAACAAAGTCATGCATTCGTTAACGCAACCATGCAAACATTAACAATGTCACAAAAATGTCAAAATCTAACGGCTTTTTTAACTTCCTTACTACCGTTGAATAGTGAACAGCGGATTCAATACAAGATATCTATGAGTTTGTCAGAACAGAGACATCTAATTTTGAGTAATTATGGGGTAGCATATTTTTTAAATAAGCATAATTACAATACGTTTTTGATATTTCAATGCATTTTTTCCTTTTAAAGCTATTCTTTAATTTACATGATACATATTATGATCTGAAATTGTGCACTCAACAGAATCAATAAAAATATTATCAGACAAATTGCTAAATATATGGTCAGTGCAAGTTTTACTTCCAGTTCTTATGATGAGATTATGACCGCTAGTACAATCATAGTTTTGAAATAGTGAGACCAGTTCAGTAGATGAGTAATTATTAAAAAGATTAATATTTGAGTCACCAACAACTATTAGTGAGGTTTGAACTAAGTCATCCAACAAATCTTCAAGAAAGTTTATTATCACTGCATTTTTGTGAGCGATAATATGATACAATAAATCAGCAACGATTTTTTTGGCCACTTTGGAGGAGCTCCATTTTCTCAGCAACTGGCCACACGATTTTTAGCACGATTGGCTCATTTTGTTCCTTAAGGTATCTACTTTCATAATTGGTGGGCATCATTCCTAAAAAAAAAAAAAATGTGGTGGCCACAATAAGCCAGCAACTATTATGTCTGACCACATATTTTCCTCCACATGAAATTCCCATAAACTTTCCCCGAATTTTTGAATTCCAACAATCGACGCTATCTTGGCGAACGTGTTTTTTAGTTCTGTTTTGATTCTTGTAACGAAGTTTCTCAGCTGGGGTATCACTCGTTGTGTCCAGCGTTCGTCACAAAAATTTATTTTACTTTGAGACTCGGACAGAAAAGAAATACCAAATTTAAAATGACACGTTAATACTTTTATTCATATACAAAAGAAAACAAATTTTATTCGTATTTACAAATATTACCACGAGGGAGCATGAGTCGTCGCTTGCCCAGTCTCGTAAATAATCCAAAAAGCTAGAGCGTATTGTAAACACTTCTCCGGTTAATTGTCTTACCTACTCAGCAGCCAGGCAAAGACTAAATTTTCTTTGCTGTGTGTTGCAGGCTTGCCATTTTAGCACTTTTGATGCTAGATCTAGCATAATTTTGTCTGATTTAGCATTAAGAGTTAAAAAAAATGCTAAATGCTAGTTTAGCATATTTTTATAATTATTTAGCATTTTTTAGATCACAGAATTATTAATAGATGAATAGATATATGCAGAAATAAAATTTTGTCAACATTTTTCCCGAGAAGTCTGTTGCACATCTCTTCAAGTCTTCTTCCTGGCGTTGAAAAAACTCCTTCATTTGTAGCTGAGTTGGATGGTACACACGGTATTTGTTTAGCCAATTTTTGCAGAATTGGAAGATCTTTAGCTTTTTTCCAAATAAATGTTTTTTCTCCAAATGTTCGCGAGTCGAAACTCGGACTTATACTGCTACTTTGACTCATTCATTCACATCAGTACATTAATACATACCGGCAGAACATTTTATGTCTTCATGACAAAATTGAAAACCACGTACCTATTAACCCTGTTGTTAGGTTAAGAAAAACTTACGAATCTTAGGTATAGGACCATTTTGGTCCATATTGTTTTTTTTTAAATAACTGACAATTTATTTAAAAAGAGAAAAATAATATTTAAAATAACGGTCAAGTTTTGACAACAGGTATGGTATATGGAAATAAAAATTGTATAGGTAAGCCTGTTATAATGTTGAAATATATTGGTGATGCATCCAGTTTGTAATTGCAGCACTAGGTTGAGTTTGTTTTATATCTGTGATTCCCCAAAAATTAGTGTGCCATCAAGAATGATAGAAATACAGATTACGACATCACGCACACAAAATTTTATTCTTCTGCGCAGGTAGGTGAAATGACGTCACGACTCTCAAAAAATATGTAAACATAACAGTGGGGCAAATTATTATTTTTGTTAAAAAAAAATAAAATGAAAAAAAGTATATTTTTTATTTATATTACGTTGTTGTTTTATTTAATTTTCTTTTACGCTTATTTATATTTTGGGACATTTCTGCATTAAGAGACCGTATTCTAAAATACATTCTGCATCTAAAAAAAAGTCTTTTTACTTTTTCACTTGCTTTTATATTCCTTGCTTCCGCCAAGTGCTTTTCTAAATATCCATTTGTAGCAAGTAACTTATCCCCATTTAGTTTTACAAAAATTTCATCACAAGATTTTAACGTTTCCATTAAAGTGTTTGATGGAATACTTAACCCACCTTCATTTAAATGTCTAACCCATGAGTATGTCGAGTCCTCTACAGGCTTAGCAACGAGACTGGGATCTTCGTTTTTTAATTTGTTGCAAATATAGCCGGCCAAATTCTCCAAACCATCATAATTCAGGTTTTCCACCTCCTCCTCATAATTTTCTTTTGGCAAATCGTTTTGCTCTATGCTGGGATTAATACTTTTAAGTATTTTACCTTAAGAAATCAAACGAAACTTTAAAAACTGTATGATTTTAAATTATTAGTTTAAATTTACCTGTTAATGAATAATGTACGTCCTCCAAATCGGGAGTATTGTCTATCTCTACATTTGCATTACTGCCCAAGATGCCTTCGTTGTACCCCAAAATATATGACCGAAGTCTATATTTAAATTCTTGACGATCGGGATGGTCATGAAGACCTCCCTTAGATCTTATTATCCCAAAAAATTCTCAAGAACATCCTGATTTAGGCGATATGTTAAGACGTAGTCTATATTATAACGATTCTTTAGTTCATCGTGGAGCATCTTCAATGCGTTATTTGATTGAATAATGCCTGTGAAATAAATGTTTAACAATAGATACATTTTTTAAAGTTTAAATTAAATGTATGTGTACCTTTTTGAAATGGTAAGAGCGTATTTTTGCCAATCGCACGAATATCTAACATCATTTGCGACATATTTAACGTCTCATTTTGTATTCCAAGTGACAAGCCGTATGCGTGTAATCGCTCTCTTGCATCCTGTCTTGGTACCCTTGAATTCATTATATCAAACCAGTCATTAGTCTAGTAAAAAATTTATAATGATTTTATTATATTTTAAAATAAAACATCTCATTACCAATTTGAAGAACTGACTGCATTCACTCCAATTTTTATCACTCAAAAATCCTAAACTGGCTGCTCGTGTAATTGATTGAGCAACTGTATGTGAGAACAGCTTCGTAGCCAGTTTAACTTTCTGTCTTTCAGCTCCAGCAACGCTTAGATAATGTACTGATATTTTGTTTGTGATTTTTAAGTCACTAGATTGAAGCGATAAAAGATTTAAAATAATATCCTTCTTAACTTCTTTGCCGTTAATGATGAAGCCGTCGTCAATAAAATGGTTTCTTAACAGTTTAATCATATGTGGAACATCACTAAACACGAATATTTTTGTGTCGTCGTACAAAAACCTGTAAATTTAACATTACTTTAATTACCACACAATACATACTTACTACATATACCACTCACCAGGGCTTATTAAAATCAACTTCAAGCTCATTAAAAAGTTTTCGGTTCCCACCGCCCAAATCACAAACAATTGCAACAATTTCAAAGCCACACTGCCGCATTGTCTTCACTATATCAAATAATATAATTTTTGTCATTTGGCAATCATAGTTATAGAATATTGGTTGCTTCCATTTTGCTGTCAAACCTGATGATAAAATAGAAAAATGTTAATAAAAACTCTTGAAATTGATTTATATAAATCACCTCTCAACATAGCCACCTGAATATAATTAGCCGGTTCTAACAAAGAGTCTGTTGGCTTGTCGTAACAATACTTTTTTTTTGCCTTCATTTCATCAAAGCTTAATACACACAGCTTTTGTATTTTGGACATTTGATTAGCCGCAGACAATATTTTTACAACAGGATCCAAAATACCTGTCGACACATCTAATTTCTGTGACCACCTCTGCAATGTTCTTACGGAGGGAAGCGGAAAATTTTTTCTCTTCAGCAACCTGTAAGCCTTGGCACTTGTGGAATATAGCGTAATTGAGTGTGCAATATCTTCTTCAGTAAAGTTTTGTCTTTTGTCACCGTTTTTAAGTTTTTTTATTTGGCCTTCAGTGAAAAGACGTCTCAGTGCCTTCTGCAGATTTGCGTTTGTAAACTTTAACTTCTGAACTTCTTGAGACAACTTTTTAGTAGTGATCTCAGCTTGTTTTTTTTTGCATTTTTAGCATATCATTTTCCTTACGCAATGCATCCCTAGAAACGATCATATATGTAAAAGTTTGTGTGAAAGTGAAAAAGTATATATAAAAGTGTAGATACATACATTTTGTCTTCCAAATTTTTTATGTAGATCTGTAAACTGTCTTCGTTAGTGCTAGTCTTCACCATTGTTCGTTCCTCAGGGAATTTTGTTGTTTCCTCCACGATTGTTTTTGTTTCCTCTACAAATGTTTTGGTTTCCTCTACGGATGTTGTTGCTTCCTCTACGAATGTTGTTGTCTCCTCTTCCGTTTCACCCGCTTCTATAGTCGGTACTGCTCTCTCTTTCAACTTCAGAGTTGCTCGATTGCTGAATCCTATGCGTAATTATTAATTAAAAAACTGAACAAATAAAAAAACATAATTGTAACTTACCCATTTCAAATTTTAAATTTCTTTCAAAATCGTCCTGTTTAAAATGTAGAGAACAAATTCTCTCCCTGTGGGTCTTTATTGTATCCCGCCGATTGCAAAACTTTATCCAAAGTCTTTTTAGCCCTTTATCGTTCTTTGGAAAACTATAAAAAGATACAGCTAAATTTAAATTAATTAAAAATATGCACAAAATTAATTTTTCACACATTTGCTCACATGATTTTTGACTATCATTTTGCCTGCATTTGCCCACTGCACACTTCATTTTTTTTTTTTTTTTTGCTTTTGCTTCGATTTTTTTTGGCGAAGATTTCGTGCACTTTTTCTTATTTTAAACACTTTATACACGGTTTTTATAATAAAGATTATTTTTTTTATAAAATAAAACTAAATTTAATTAAAAAATCCTGATTTTTATCCAAATATAATATATATTTGTTTCGACCAATCAAAATTAATTTTGAATTGCGGGGTTGCCAAGTCTCACATTAGACTTAACAAAGTTTCGGGCAAAATTATTTATTTGTGTATACAATTATGTACTAAGATTTAGATTTTTTCACTTTTTTAGATTAACGGTTTGTTTTATTTATTATTATTTTTATTTTTCAATTAAAATTCACCAATTCATTTTGAAAGACACAATACGACTGATATTACCTAAAAAAATTATTTTCATATCAAACCATGAACACTGACTATTTACCTTAAGAAAACGCAACATTTTACAATTACCTAAAAAAATTTCTGAGGGTGCTTAAATTTATTTTTTTAATAAATAATTGGGAAAAACCAAAACTGTTTTATTGAGGGTATGTTCAGAAATAGATTTCCTACATTGCTTTTTATTACAGGTAGTTTTTTAAAGTGGGAAAAACCCTTTAAAAATCTGTGTACATGCAATAAAAAAACAAAGGAAAACATTGGAATGTTACAATTATTTTCTACTTATATTTTTAAGGTTGCAGGCCAAAAAAAAAGTTGCTTAAATTTATTTTTCCAGGAATTAAGAAAATGCGAAATCGTTTTATTGAAGGTACAGTCAAAAATAGTGTTTCAAACATCAAGCGCTTGTAACTTCCACAATAAGATTACAATGACGAAAACGACCTACATTGCAGTTTATTGCAGGAAGTTTTTTAAAGGGGTTTTTCATGACAAAAAAATAACAAACATTGGAATTTTATATTATTTTCTATATTTTTAAGGCTTACAGGTCAACTAGAGAAGTAATTGATACACTTTATAAGGCCACACAAATCAACTTGTTAAACATTAAAACCAAATAAAGTTAATTAAGTCATTCTCTTATAATTCATTATCGAAGTTCACATATAAATTTTAATTATAAAACATTACGAGCAAAGACTGCTTAATATATTTTAATTACCTGTAAAAATGAGGGTGAATGTCACTCAACTGGACGAAATAGGTGAGCAGGTATATGGATTGGAGCTTTATAATAAAATTTATTTTGTTATTAACAGGAACACTGATCCAATTACACTAGTAAGTAAATATAAAAATATTAATCATACAAGATAAAAATACAGCCCTAAAAATTATTGTGGAATGAAAGGATTGGCAACCCTTTCTTAGGGGAATATACGTCATCTAGCGGGAAATCATGCGCATGTCGTAATCTGTATTTCTATCATTCTTGGTGTGCCATATTACTCGCGCTAGTTTTACTTCAGTTTACATATATTCAGTGTTTGACTGTTTTCTTAGCTGAAAGAATGGAAAATCGACGATTAAACTGCAATGATATTGCTCACGTTCTAAATGAGAGCTTCTCTGATATTTCAACTTGTAGTAGCGTGGACGAGGATATTGAATATGAAATCACCGGAAGAAATTCTTTTGGTTCAGAAAATGCTGTAGCTATCGGCGACGTAGAAGAATTATATGTCGCAAAAAATGGAATGCAATGGAGTTCATCTCCATTACACAGTGGTATAAGAACTTCAGCTGAAAATATCATATCCACACAACCGGGGCCAACACGATTTGTCGTTTCCAGATGCCACGATATATTGAAATCGGTTTTGTTATTTTTTCCCCCAGCACTAGAAAAAATAATAATTGAAAATACAAACAAGTACGGCACGGTGGAATTCGAGAAGAAATGGAAAGATCTAGAAACTTCTACTTTGCGCGCATACATTTCTATACTAATTCTAGGAGTTTACCGCGGTAAAAATGAATGCATGGTTTATTTGACGCACGTTTTGATCGCCCTATTTTTCGAGCAATAATGAGCGAGGATAATTTTCATATGATTTCAAGTGCTCTTCGCTTTGACGAAGACAGAGACAAAGTGATGATAAGTTCGTACCTATTCGAGATTTGTGGAATCGCTGGGAAGCTAACCTTCCAATGTTTTACAACTGTCACGAAAATGTGACTATTGATGAACAGCTGGTGGCTTTTCGTGGTCGTTGTTCTTTTAGGCAATATATGCCATCAACACCTGCTAAGTATGGTCTCAAATTTTGGCTAGCAGTCGATTCAAAGTCAGGATATGTATGGAAAATCCAACCATACCTTGGAAAACTAAAAAATTAACAGCCTGAAAAAAACCAGGGGGAGCGAGTCGTATTGGATCTCACTGAAGGCTTGAAACGTCAAAATATCACAGCTGATGATTTTTTTCAAGTTTTTTAATTAGGTAAAAAGCTTTTGCAAAGGAAGTTGACATACGTTGGCACAGTTCGAAAAAATAAAACATTTATTCCTCCTAAACTGCTAATTTAAAAAAAAATCCCTTATACACATCTACGTTTGCTTTCAATGAAACTGCTGCATTGGTTTCATATATCAGCCATAAAAATAAAGCTACTATTTTTATGAGCACTATGCACAAAACTGCAGAGGTCGATAGCAGCGATGAAAATAAAAAGCCAGAAATAGTTTCCTACTATAACTCTACAAAAGGTTTGTATAGCTTTATCATCAGGAATATATTCTGATAATTTTTTTCTTGGGAGGCGTTGATACCGTCGACCAAATGATTGGCTACTATAGTACAAAACGAAAAACAAATCGGTGGCCAAATGTTGTATTTTCCAATATGATTGACATATCCGCATTGAACGCGTTTATATTGTTTTCTGATATTGATGTTTCGTGGGCACCAATGGATAAAAATCGTAAGAGCAGAATTTTTACGGCAGTTAGCTCTATCTTTAACTCAAAACTATATGACCGAAAGATCTAAGCTGCCTACAAATAAATTTTCAGCTGAGCTTCTTACCGAAATAAGAACACCATCTCCGGATTGTACAGCATCTACGATCGACTTACCAAAAATAACAGCTGCTAGAAAAGGAGGAACCTGCAGCTGCTGGAAAGCTAAGTGCGATAGCAAATGCATCATATGCAACAAATTTATAAGCAAGTTGCAACGGAAGATAATTTGCTCATCATGTACTGGTAAAAATTGATTTTTTTCACTTATTCTGTAAATTTTTTCATACCAATAAATCGATAAAAAGGAACGGACCAAAATGGTCCTAAACCTAAGATTCGTTAATTTTTATAATTTCCTTTACAAAATTCATGATTCAAAATTTTGCAGAAGTAATAAAATATAAAAACACTACATTAGCTAACGTTTTAAGTTGACATATTGAACCGTTCCGTAGTCAAAGCGAAAAGAAAATAAAAATTTACCAAAATGGTCCAAACCTAACAGCAGGGTTAAATATATGAAAAAAATTCCAAAATCGCAAAAATCATGAAACAATTACGCAAAAAATTTACTCATGCACGAGTTAACGCACGATATACTTTACACTGATAAAACGTACAAACTAAAGATAAGACAATTTTTCATAGACAAAGAAAATTAAAGATAAGACACATTTTCATAGACAAAGAAAATTAAAGATAAGACACATTTTCATAGACAAAGAAAATTAAAGAGAAGACACATTTTCGTAGACAAAGGAAATTAACTATTAGACACATTTTAGGGAAGAAAGAAAATTATTATCAACTGATAAAAGCATTTCTGACCTAAATAAATATTAAGATTGAAATATATGTAAATAAACAAAGCAACACTTTGTAAATTAGTCTTAAGAATATATTCAAATAAACAACAAGCACATTGAGTGCTACTAAAATATATTTTGTTTACTCCTTCTCTCACAAAGAAGTTTAACTCACGCTCACTCACGTTAAGTTTTTTTATACTCACGCTCACGTGATTGAAGCAAAAAGCTGCTCACGATCACGCATGATTCACGCTAATCACATGAGCGATGCCCATCTCAAGTTTGTAGCACTGCGAGATCTGCGATCTAAATCGCCACGTCTTATTTGAGGGCATTGTTGAGATGAAACGATGAAATTTATTTAATTTCATGAAACAATTGAGATGAACTTACAACGGATTCACAAATTAGCAAAACTAATGATTTTTAATGATTTAAAAATTTCAAATTGGCTGAATTCAAAACTTCTTCACGCCCAACAAACAACAAAAATTAAGTACATATATTAGGTATTTCGAAAGAAGTGGACGTAATAATGGGCGTGGTTAATTAAACTTTCACATGCATATTATCCGAACTTAAAACTTTATTCATACTAAGTTTGAGCGGAATCTATAAAAATATAAAAAATTGTAAATCCCATAGAAAAGCACAATTTTAGTTTTTTCCGAATTTTTCGATTTTCTAAGCAACTTTTTAAATTTGTCTTTCCATAAAAACCTTTTTCAGACTATTACACACAACTTAAAGCATTTAAAAAACAAACATTCCACGTTATTAAACAATATATTTTGATGCTGATTATGTACTTATGTATGTACATACATATGTATGTAGGTAGGTAGGTAAGCGAGGTGTGAGGTAAGCCCCACACCGTCGCCCAATGACTAATATGGTCCATTGTGATGCCTTAGAACTACCCAGTCAACAAGTCACCTATACGGGTCCTGAACCCAGTCTCCTGCTACGTAGCCAGGCCATTCCCATTACGAATCCTATTAGGTTCTCGAGCCAACAGCCCAGACATTCCCTAATTCGCCTAAGAATCTGCTACCTAGTCATCTCATCCTGCTGTTCTATAGTCTGGGACAATAACATAGAATGTGTTCCACTGTCTCCATCTCCTCAGGGTCCTCATACAACCCGCAAATATCCGCCAATCAAACAGTGGCCCGTGACAACACCTATCATGGTTCTAACGCAGACCTTACTCCTGCACAGGAACGAATCCGAATCGAACTAAGCACCGGCCGCGATACCCTGCAGTCCATTCGGGTCCTCCAGGCCATGTTAATTCTGCTCAGGTCCCATTCTATGATCCTTCCAAAAAAGAAGCCCATCGGAGGTCTAACCGGCTCTAGACAGTCCTGATCCTCCATTCTTAGCCGTATTGCTAGCTCATCACCAATTTCATTGCCGTTGATGATGCAGAGACCCGGTACGCAACACAATCTTAGCTCATAACCCTCTAGGATTTATCCCCGAGTCCTACAATTATCTACTTGCTCGGAGTTCACGTGACAGCCCATTAAGGCCTTAAGCGGCGCCTGGCTGTCTACATAAATAGTGGTCACTGAGCCTCTAGCAATATTGTCACTTACCAATTCAATGCCCCTCAAGATCCCTAGAACCTCCGCCTGGAAGATACTAAATTCGTCAGGGAACCTATCAGACCAATTAAGAATAAAAATTCCCCGGGAGATTTCTCCTTTTTCCCCAAAAGGGGCTCTTCACATATTAATTGTTCGCATATTGTATGTGACCAGCCCCTTTTTGGGAAAAGGGAGAAATCTGCCAGGGAATTTTTTATTCACAATTGGGCTGTATATATCACGTATACAATCTGCCCTTACCTGACCAGCTCTCCCTATTCGGCAATATTACCTACGGCAGACGCCCAAAACCTACCTTAGTGCCCACATAATCAGTGGAGCCGGGCGAGCCTAAGTAATAACCTTCATCGCTAATCACACTCAAGATCCTCGACTGACCTTTCGTGAAATTTCCTAACAGTCCTAACTCCCTCAGTATAAGAACGCTCACACAAAGTGCTCAATAGGAAGAATATGTAGAATAATGTCCAAGGTGATCATATCCTCCACCGGTTCCCTTACCACGACTCCCGAGCTGTAAATTGTATAGCTTTTGATTGTTATTCTAAAATTAAGATATTATTAAATCAATTAAATTTTATATTCTTAGCAACCAAGCACAAGTAAAATTGCTCATGAAAGTTTGCTGCTTCCAACTCCAGAACAGTAGCTTCAAATTGGAGATGGGATCGCGAGTGACTTTTCACTCATGCTCACGATGTTTTACTCATGCACGCTCACGTACGACCTCATATTTTTGGCTCACGTTCACGTGAGTGGAAAAAAAGTTACGTCACAATCACGAAAACTCACGTTCACGAGACACGAAGAAAACACATCTTATAAGTATTTATACATTAAAATTTCTGAATGCAAATAGAAAAATCGAATATATAATTAAAAAATTCTGCAATAAAAGAGGAAAATTATGTTTAACTGAGAAATATACTTTTCTGAAACAAAAAAAATACAATTTTTCAATTTTGATATATGGATAAGTCCCAGAAACAGTCCACCAAACAAAATTTTTTGAATGTGATCCAAACTATTTTTTATTTTTTTATGGAATATTGGACTAGATATATAATTTTATAAATAAACTAAACGTATTTCGATGACCATTAATGCACAAATTATTACCAAATCCTATCCTACCGCAGATCTTCTAACTTTATACCAGAAATTAACAATTATTAGGTATTTACATCATTCATATCAGTGTTAATGAAGATGGCCCAATCGAAAGCCATGTTTTTATACATTGAATTCATTTAAATTTTAGTAAAAAGTTTGTATTTTGGAAATTAATTTTATATTTTATACATTGAAATTATGTATGAAATTTCGGAATAGAAAATAGAATAGAAGGGTTCACGTCTTTAGATAAGAAACGTAAATAAGTTATTTCAGAATTCTCTTATATTCATCTTTATTTTTAGGAACTAGATTTGTGTCCTTTATTATTAAAAATTCGGTAAATATTACGAAAACACACTTTAGCTTTCAAAATTACTTCCGTTTTTTTGTAGCGTGCGTCACAATTATAATACAGGGTTGTCAGAGAGTCCAATGTTGTCGGAATTGGATTTGAAAAGGCGACAAAAAATAATTTGTATGATGAATTTCAATGTTATGGGTTTTGTGTTCAATAACACCGATAACCTTGAATTTCATCACAAAAGTATTTTTTTGTCATATTTTCAAATCCAATTCCGACCTACGGATTTTTACGACTTTCTGTGCAGTTATCTAGCCTATACTAAAAATTGCGTTCTTACTATATATGGACGGTAGGCGTGTCATTTGTCCGATTTAAAAACAATTTTTTGTTTCTTAAAATATTTTATATTATTGTACCAAATATCAAAACTCTTGGACCACTCCTTGTTTTTGGTACCGTCGCTATATGGGATCAAAGCACATTTTATTTACAGTTGTATTAGTTTGCAGACAGGTTACACAAACTTACTACCCTTAATTCCCTTTTTAACCAGAATAAACATTTTAAAATAAAGCAAACAAATTGCCAAAAGCAATTGAAATGAACCCGACATGTTTTCTTTCTATGTACGAAAATCCCATAAAAAACTTATAATATTTATTTACCGGTAAAGATTATTTACAATTTATCGTAAACTCAGCCGACATAAATGTGGCATCAATACAAGTTTTAAGCGGTAAATAGTAAAATGTTCTAGAATTTGTTGAATATCGAAATATTTATAACTTTTTGTATTAGAAAATTATTTATTATAATTGAAGTTAAAACCAGTGTTTAGCGTCTGCCACTAGCTCTACCCCTGCCTCTCCCCCGAGTGCCACCTCTTCCCCGAGTTCCTCTTCCTCTACCTCTATTTCCGTTGCGATTACTTTCCTTTTTCTTAGATTTGGATTTCGGAGTATCGTCAATAAGTAAAGTTTCAAGTGGAAGGCTGTCAGGCAAAATATAATATCTTATATTATTTCCTCTTATGCTAAGTGTTTCAAGTTGAACGGGGTCTCTGTTTTTTATTGTCATTTTTACCGACTTTAAGTGGGTATTCATAGCGACATCAACGCCAGTAATAGTACCATGAACCTGAGTACCATTTTTTAATTCAATTGTTACCGTCTCGTGGCTTAATTTCATTAAAAACCTGAAAGAAAAAGTTAAAATGTGAAAAAATATAGAAGAGGGGAAAAAATCATTGAATTAATTTAATAATGAATTATGAAAAAAACCTATTCTGTTCGTATAAACAAGCGTACTTGATAAATATACTTTGGCTAAAATATAAATAGTATGAAACAACCTCATAAGTTTTTGTAATAAAAAATTTTAATTTTCAGATTTAACGAACCTAATTATTGTCAGGGCTGTTCTTTAAAGCGAATTGTTCGTTATATCCAGTACTAAATTAAAAACTAATAGTGGCTACCTTCCTAAACGCATGTTGCTTTGCAGTGCGACAATGTCAC
Source organism: Gymnocheta viridis (assembly GCA_956483585.1). Taxonomy (NCBI): domain Eukaryota; kingdom Metazoa; phylum Arthropoda; class Insecta; order Diptera; family Tachinidae; genus Gymnocheta; species Gymnocheta viridis. Next base: position 53,286,960 of record OY101444.1, on the reverse strand, counting down.
GTATTCCCAAAAGCAACCGCGCAAACTTTGACATCGTATAGCATTCCTAAAGTCAACTGTTTCGCAGCTGATAACCAAATAAACGCAACTATCGCATTGTTTAAATTGACAATGCTTTTTATAGACATGCATTCGATTTGCAGTGTTATAAAGTATAATTGCTTGATTTTGACACTGCTTTGACGTTGCATACAGACGTTAGGAAGGCAGACATTATATTTTATTTTTTCGCCTCAGTCAAATATTTCTGACAATGTACTTTGATTTTACAAAAACAAAATGCTTGTGGTTGTTGTAATATTAAGTTCACCTGTTATGAATTCGCCGTGCGTTGAATGTACATATTTGTTTTTGACAAATTCTGATTGTATGTTCTCAACTTTTCGAGTTTTACTTTTTCTATTTATTTTTTTTGTAAGCTTTTTTTTTATTAAATTTTGTTAGTTTTATGAAATTAAATATTAAATTTTATATATTATATTTGTTCAATTAACAAGCTCGTATTAACGTCGCATGTGTTGTGTAATCGTCTAATTATACATAATTGTATTTTTGTTATTGGTAATTTTCATACAAAAGTGTTTTATAATTATACGTTTGAATTTTGTTTGTTTTATAAATGATTGTATTGAGGACAGGTATGGAAAAATTCTATTTGTAAAGCTAAGTTTAGACAATATGTTGAATCAGCATATTTATGCTTAAAATTTTATTAAAAGTGACCCACATTGCAAAAAACTCGAAATTCCGCCAAAAGTTGCAAAATTTAGAAGTTGTAAAATCTTTTAAAACGAACTACAAATGCAAGAACGGTGCAAAGCTCGCAAAATACTACAAAATGACGAAAATTCGCAATAACTTCCAATCATTTAGATAATTAAAATGTTTAATATCATTTAAGACCATGAAACAATAAAAAATAGAAAATCACCCACATTGCAAAAAACGGGAAATTTCGCAAAAAGTTGAAAATTTTTTAAAAAACCAGAGAAATTTTTAGCCACGTACCCGTGTAGTCTGCTGTCGTGAATGTGTTTATATCTTAATTTATTTCGATTTTGCACTTAATAAGTTTTGCAATAGCTAGTGATATTTCCTCCGGCGATATCATTTATGTTTATTTTATTTATATGTATTAATAAATTTTATTGCAAAAATTATATGTATAAGTACATAAGTTGAATAATAAAAAAATTATTGTCGAACTCATTCTATTCGCATATGCTCAGTTCTATACTGCAATATAAAACTTAATTAATGCTCTGTTTATAGAATCCAAGCAATTGGCTTGAGTAGAAAATATGTATGGAAACCACTCGAATAACTGAGTGGTTTTCATACAAATTGTTCACTCAATGTGATTGCTTGGATTCTATGAACACCACGTATGTAAGTCTTGTATATGGAACATCGAAAAGAAATAAATAAAAATATGTATAAGGGAACATATATATATATATATCTATAAAAAACTTTTGTTTGTTGAGGGTTTTTTTAGATAGTCTATATACATGCATTTCATTGGTGCTAAAGCCAAATCATCAGTAGACCCTTAAACCTTAATGATGAAACAGAACTAGGGCTTACGTTTGTTTTCCATACAATTTGACATAAAATTTTTCCAGAGAAAGCGGTCGTGAAATAGAATATATTTTATTTTTACAGCGTTTTTTCTTATACTCTCAATTTTAGACACTCATTCTCTCAACAACGTGACCGTGTTTTTATGAAATCATACATTTTTCATACGAAAAATGTGAACAAAAGAAAATCACACAATAAGAGAATTTGAAGTTACTGCCGTCGATTTTATTATGGGCCATCAGCGTTTGTTCCTGAAGTTGCAGATTCGTTCTGTTTCATCATTTATTTTTAAATGTTTCAAACCTCTTTACTTATACAAAAACTTTTAAAAACTCAATGAGAATTATAAAAATTACAATAGTATAAGCATAGAAGGCTTTGAAACTTATTCAAAAGTCCCAAACAAAATAAACAAAAGTTTTTTAAAATCTGAAAAAAGATATCGAGACAATCTCGATAAATATAAATTTAATAATTTATATCTATAAAAGGTAGCATATCCGACAGAAAATTGAAAAAAATTAATAAATTGACGGTCTAACATTCCGATGTACTGCTCTCTAAAGTTGAAGTGCATAAATTGTGATTATACGGTATATTTTCTACCAAATATGGCCAATATTGATATCATTTTAAATCTTTTTAACAAATTCCTTGACTCATTAAAACCGACTGATTTCTTATTTCGTTTACTTCATAACGATATTAAATTACACTAGACTAGATTTACATATGAAAATTGTTCAGTCAGTTTTTAATTTTTCCTAATGTAATTTTTTTCCAAATTTAATTTTTGTATGTATACATTAATACATAAGTGATTCCCTGTGTGGCAGGTATTCTACCGGACTTTCTCCTATATGGCATTTCCAGGCACGGCACAGCCTTCGACCAGGTTTGAACACTTTTCCGTCATTGTATTTCCAGGAACGGCGCTGCCTTCTAGAGATTTCCAGCATAATCGTCCGGTCGGAAACATTACAGCATTTCATGAAACGGCGCTGCTTTCAAAGATTTGATAAATTTTAGTATCTCCTGAAAGTTATTTTCAAAAGCTTTTAAATACCAATCAATATCAGTAGCATTCGTTGAAAAATATTCCGTATTTTTTAAATTTATTAATCGAGATTGCCTGGATATCTTTCAAAGATTTTCAAGAACTTTTGTTTGTTAAGCTGTTATTAGGTAGTCTATATAAACACATGCATTTCATTGGTGCTAATGCCAAATCATCAGTAGACCTTAAACCATATTTTTGAAATTCAAAAACTTTTGTTTGTTGAGGGCTTATTTATACTTTTGTAATTTTTGAAATTCTCATTGGTTTTTTAAAAGTTTTTGTATAAGATAAGAGGTTTGAAACATTTCAAATATATGGAAGGGTACTGATGGCATTAACACCAATGAAATGCATCTATATAGACTACTTAAAAAACCCTCAACAAACAAGTTTTTGAAAATATTCCGTATAATCAAAATTTTCTACTTGAACCCCAGAGGCACATAACTCGTAATCTAAGTCTCCTCGCCAATTTTCTATCGAATAAGATATTTATTTTTTTAGTGATGTGGATGCATTAATCCATTGTTTTTCTACACAATTTGTAACAAAATATTGCCAGAAACGACTGTGAATTCACTTTCTTGCTTGCAGCAGAGCAATCAGGCATTAGGGATATCCACTGAAGCAAAGCCCTGGCTTAAGTCCAGTTTAGTGACACAGCTCCAAAAAGAAAAAATATATATAGGGGTGTAGAAAATGGTGAAAAAAGAAAATGTTCAAAAAAATTGGGGGAAACGTATAGTTCCCGAGTTATGGGCCTCTGAAGTTTCCATTCATATATATGTGATTTTCCACTGCATTTATAAACCTATATGACCAATATTGGTATCATTTTAAAGCTTTTGAAGAGTTCATTTAGAATATAGAAAATGCGAAATGCTTTAATTAGCGAAGCCAGTGTTCGTTATACATCACGGCCGAAGGCCGGCTATGCAATAATCCTTTCGTTAGCTAATCCGGTGTTTGTTATACCATAGATTACAAAATCCTTTCATTTGTATAAACTACATATGTACCTACCTACTGCACAATCGTAACATTTTCTGATAAAATTTTGTATAAACTGTAGAGAACTCAAGAGTTAAATATTTTTCATTTAATTTTGTATAATCTAAAAGAACTCTTCAAAACCTTTAAAATGATATCAATATTGGCCATATACGTTTATAAATGCAGTGGAAAATCACATATACATATATGGAAACTTCGGGGCCCATAACTCGGGAACCATACGTTTCCCCCAATTTTTTATTTAACATTTTCTTCTTATTTCACCGTTTTCTGCACCCCTATATATTTTTTTGAGCTGTCAATAGAGTTGTTCCCCTTTTACATACATCTCGAGAACTCATGTAAACATTTTTCAAGGTTTGTTGGATTTACATACTTGGTGAACGCCGGCATTTTATTTATTTTAAGTTACTCTAGTTGTACGCGTTTCTCCTGAAGGATAATTTATAATCGACTAAACATATTAATATGAAGTCAGATTTATTGTTGTATAATTGCATATATCTTAAATTTGTTTTTCATAAAAAGAAAGCAAAGACAATATTAAAACTTACCGCACAAGCTTCATGTTGAGCGTGTTGTTGAGAGTAAAGTTACAAAGTATAGTAAATGGGTACTGAGTACTCAGGAACGTACGCTTTTGAGATTCAACCGTAGGCATTACTTATTTACAAACCATTTAAAAAGGTAGTAGCAATTCTACAACGCATTTGAGATTAAGCCGTAGGCTTTACTAATTTCACAACCTTTTAAAATGTTGCGATGAAATTAGCGCATGGTAAAATAATACAGGTAGTGTCCAAGCGTTAACAGACTTTATATTTTGGGTTCGGGTCTGTATTATGCAAATAAAAGAAAGAAAATAAACAATATTCTGTATAGAACAGAAAATGCAACCATTTTGCTTTTTTTCTGATTTTTGACAGCTTCGGCACTAAAAGTAATGTTGTTATACATAGCTTTGACACTACCTGTATTAATCTAACAAGAAAAAGCGTTAACAAACTAAGAAGAAAACTAACGAACAATAAATATAATAATATATAATAAAAAAATTATTGTTGTTCAATGAAAATAAAATAATAAACTGTTTTGTGTAGTATTAACCCTAGCCCTGACACCAATTTTTTTCTTCGAATACTGACCCTATTTACATTGTAAATATATTTATTTTCATACATTTTGCATGGAAATATTTTTTGTGCGATATGTTTTAATTGTTGTTGTTGCGTTTTTTGCATGGAAATATTTTTTGTGCGTTATCTCCAGCTCCAATATCGGAAATTTTTGAAATGCTAAATGCAAATTTGCGTCAAAACTACAGACCTCGGGAAAACATCACTGTTGATGAACAGCTTTTTCCTTTTAGAGGACGTACCAAGTTTACGCAGTATATTCCGTCGAAACCTGCAAAATATGGTATAAAGCTGTGGTGGGTATGCGATGCAAAATCCTACTATCCCCTAACTGGGCAAATATATACAGGCAAATCAGACAGCGAAAGAGTGAAGAATCAAGGAGAGCGAGTCGTGAAAGACCTAGTTGAACAGTATAAAAACACCGGACGAAATGTGACATGCGATAATTTCTTCACAAGTCTTTCATTGGCAGATGCACTCACAAAATGGCGACTATCTATGGTTGGAACAATGAAAAAGAATAAAGCATGTTTGCCCTCAGAGTTCAAATCCTCGCCGCAACGAGCAGAACATTCAACAATATTCGGCTATGGAGAAAACAGAACAATTTGTTCTTATGTACCAAAAAAAACAAGGCAGTCGTTTTACTTTCAACAATGCCATGTGACAACACAATTTCCGACGTAAAACAAAAACCGAATATAATATTATTTTACAATAATACAAAAGGTGGAGTAGATGTAATGGATCATATGTTGGGGCAATATACCACAAAACGCAAAACAAATCGTTGGCCTCTTTCTGTTTTTTATAATATGATCGACATATCTGCTCTTGCTGCTTATTTAATATATTCGGAAAATAATCCGTCAAGTTTTACATGTAGAAAAGGTAAATATATTTACATATTTGCTGAGAGCTAAGTTGGATTATGTATTAATTTTATTTATTTTTTTTATAATAGGTGGACGCCGATTGTTTCTAGAAGAATTGGCGGAACAATTGTGTATGCCAACGATATTGAAGAGGTCAAGCATTCCAAGGGTTGTCTCATATTTTCCAACAAAAAATGCAATTGAATGCATAATTGGTAAGCCGATTCATTCCTTGAATAGCTCCACATCTGTGGATTTTATTCCAGATGAAGACGATCGCGGACATTCAACAATAAAAGGTGCTTGCTATATGTGCTATCACGAAGAAAGTAAGAGAAAACGCTCAACACGGAAAATATGTGTTCAGTGTAAGAAGCCAATTTGTGTCGAGCATAGCAAAACTCAAACGAAATGTAATGGTTGTTGTACAGACTGATTATATAATTTTATACAATAATTAATATTTTCAAAGAAAATCTATAATAAAAACATGAATTATCCCCAAATAAACCCACCAATTTAATTTATTTACAAATGTAAATAGGGTCAGATTATGAAGAAAAAGTCAAAAATTTAAAAAAAATAACGGTATACTATAAAATTTTTAAAATTTTTTTTTTTTTTTAGAAAGAGCATAAAAAATTAGCCACTGAGTAAAAATTTTATTCAAATCGTGCCAAAAACATCAAATTTCTAGCCATTTAAAAATTGAAATATTTACATATGTAAATAGTGTCAGTGTTAGGGTTAAAGCCCTAAATCCAAATTATATGACTGTCACAAAAATATTTTAAGAAATGAACATTTTCAGTTTATCGTTAAAAACTCCAAAGCAGAACATTGTGCGCACTAATCGCTACCTAAAATCGAAAAGGAATAAAATTAGCGTCGATGACAGGTGTTTTAACTTTCAAGAAGTCTTTCTGAGAAAAGTTATATGCGCAGCATCCAAACAAAAAATCCATTTCAGTTATATCCCTATAGCTGAATAACTAAGCCGCTTGCACATATGAGACTACACGCAATCAAAAGAGGTATCAAATACGCTTCGAATATGGGTACGTTATTCTTGGGGAGACTTTCTGAAAAAACTTGTAGCGTAACAAATTTGTATAAAATTCCAAAAATCATTAAGTTTTTTATCATATGAATATGAATCAGCATTTACATTTTTGTAATATTTTTCAATTAAAAAATTAATTTCGCGAAAAAATAATGCCACCACTTTAATATAACTGGAAATGATATTTTGTAAGTTTTTTTACTCTATAATTTTGCTGTTTTTTAATCAATATTAAATCATACAATTTTGCTGATGTTTGCATATTTTTAAGAATTTTTGGCATTTTAGAGATTTTTTTCAAGATTTTTGGCTGCCGATTGCCAATTATATGATTTTTTCAAAATAAATTTTGGGAATAATTTCCAATATTGCAGTTGCAATTTTTAGAATATGCGCTATTTTCGCGGGGTTTTCAATTTTTATTTCTTTGCTAATTACATTTTAGGGCTTGATATCGAATTAAATTCTTACATCAAACTTTATTTTCATTTTATAGAAAAATAGCAATTAATTGAAGTGCTTTTGAAGATTAACTCACTGATGTTACAGAATGAAAGAAACATTTCTTATCAAATTCTAGCCGGGAAGAGATTTTTCTGCTTTGTTATGTGTTACTAAGTATCCAAACAACATTTTAATTGTCAAAAGATTTTTTATCACATTGTACAAATACAATAATAATACCGGGTTCTGATATACTTCAGGTACGCTCTGCACCTGAATATAGAAAATAATTAAAATTACGCAAGTATAAAACAGGATATAAGCATCAATTTTGCCTTTCTTCTAAAATCACAAATAGTCATAAAAAATGAAATATTAATGCATTTTCAAAACAAAACTAAAATTCAATTTCATTGATTTTGTATATTTACTCGTACATAGTGTCCTGACGATCCATTATATTTCTTTAATATAAATAATATAAAAAATAATTATTGTTATTTATATACGAAAATAAAATGTAAGCGATAAAAAATACTGTAATATGCATGCATGCATAATATTATACTAATAAACGTACAAAAATAAGTTTATAGAAACAAACAAAAACAAAACAGCAAATCTTTGCTTTTCGATTGCTTAGTTTTGCACATGGATACACACAATGTGTACAATGTGTCCATGAACGCATTTCAGTATGGATGTATGTGTGACAAAAATAGAGCCAATTAGAACAACCACACCAATTTCCATCAAGAATTTGAAGTTTAAGTATTTTATAATTAATAAGATATATTATGTTCTTAAACGCGTAAACTACAATGAAAAATACAACTGCTCTGTGGTGTATAAGAAGCGCTTGTGACTACCAAACAGTAGGTTATTGAATTGAATCCCAACGCAACTTAAAAAAAAATTTTAGGAGTAAAATTATTTCGAATACCATTTTTTTGCCCATATTTTAGTCGTTAATGGACCGACTGCAATTATTTTCAGTCTAAACCTTCGTAGAACTCCATACAAGAGATCTGCTTCATAAAATTGACCGGAGGACAGTTGGGGTCATAAAAAACAACAGAATAGGATATATAACAAAAAAAGTCTTTTGGCTATATCTCATTAATTATAGGGCCGAGTTTTGTTATTTTCAAACCGAACAATTTTATGAAAAATTCCAAGAGAATGGTATAAAATGTATGTCTCTATGTTGTGTGAAGCCTTAATTCTACTTACACCAAAATATAGCAGACGGACATACGGACAGACGGACATTGCTCATTCGACTTCTCTATCTATAAGGATCCAGAATATATATTCTTTATGGGGTCTTATAATAATAATGAATAATGAAGAAATTACACTCGGAATGACAAACCTATATATCCCATATCCAAATTTTTTGGTGAAGGGTATAAAATACCGCCTTTTCCTGTAGTGCATTATGTAAACAAACTGATTGTATTGCCACATTTTCATCAAAATTTTCTGTTAACTAACTGAAGGATGGTGAAACGAAAATCAGTAACCGTTAAATAAATAAGACCAGTTAGCCAAATCAGCAGTTAGTTAAATTTTTTTTAACAAACATTTTACCGAAGATGGTGAAATCGGGCGTTAAATAATTAAAAGCAACCAACAATAAGCTGCCACAAAACTTAATTTCAGTTTTTTTTTTGTAAAATTACAATGAAAGTTGTGTACACTTGAAATAAAAATTAACAAATTCTATGAATTAGACATCAGAATTTGAAAAAAAAATCTTCAAATAAAATTTTGGTTAAAAAATTATCAAAAAAAATGGTAAAATCATCACTCTGACAACGCTGGTCAAAGCAACACTTATCGTTTATGCAAAGTCAAAAGAAAATAAAAAACGAAGTTAAACAAAATGCAAATAAGAAATGAATTAACATGGTGTATGTACATGTGTCTAGTCGCGGTGTTTGTGTTTATTGATGATAAAAATCTTAATGATTTTTTGGGATAATTATTCTAATTAATTAATTAGTGGGTAATCGTATTTATGTTAACACACAATTTACAAAATTTCAAAGAGAAAGGTTCGCTAACAAAGAAGAAAATACTGAAAGACTTTTTAAATTTTGGTATACAATTTATATAGCCCAAAAGTTGAAGGCATTAATGTCTCCTTTCACGTGCAAGTGGTCCCGTCCAGGAAGAATTCCTAGATTTTGAATTATACCAAAAATAGTATTTTTTGTGGAACGAAAAATATTTTTATTTTTAAAACTTTGTTCAAGAAAAAACTTTTGGGCTATATAAATTGTATACCAAATTGAAGGCAATAATGTCTCCTTTCACGTGCAAGTGGTCCCGTCCAGGAAGAATTCCTAGATTTTGTTTAAGAATGAAATATATAATAAGGGTGATATATCTAGATACGGAATTTAACGATATTTCCAGGTATTCGGTATTACATAAATTAATTTACTTAAATCTTAATAGTGTGCTATAAGTATTTCATCATAATTCATTGTATTGTTTTAACAAATTTATGATTTATTCTTATTAATAAAGAATATTGAAATAGTTTGTTAAGTTAGTTTGTTAACTTTAAAATCCTCTCCCATATACAAAAAAGAAGAAGATCATATATGTATTCACAATAAAAAAGCTGTTTTGTGATGGATGCTGCAAGAAATTCCACTTTTTAAACTTGGTAGTACTGAAATTTGGCTCTGGTAACTGCAAAGAGAGAACATATTTTTCGCTCTCTTCAAAATGATCGAAACAGATTTAATTTATTAACTTAGTTTGTTATCTTCACGGAGATAATTCTTACGTATTCGTGCATGTGCCATACGTAGGTGTCTTGATTGTGACGTGTTCTATAAACATGCTGTTAATTTTTTACAAAAAATTTCGTTTTTTTGTTTTATGGCGCGTCTTTTTTTCTTTTAATTGGAAATGTCAAACGCTTTATGACGTTTTATGTTCGCAATAGTTGTCAACGAAAAACTTTTGACAATTATTGCCAAGTAACAAAAAGATGCGTCTTCACTGGACATTACATTCAAGCCAATGTAGAAAACTTGTAACTGCTGCTCCACCTTTAATGTGTGCATTTATAGCCCCAGCTATTTCAGTTTGGTTTTTTACTGCTTTATAAATTAAACAAGGATCTTCTCTTTCAACTACCTGCATATCTTTTATTACATCCATTATAAAACATTATTATAGTGCAAAATGCTCTAACGCTTGCAATTAGTCAGGAATCCTTAAGGCGAGGAAGTTCAGCAGTTTATCTTCCTGTATCTCATCCGGAGACATTTTTTAAAATTTTAACATTGTTGGTTGCTACATGTGTGTCAATATATGAGACATATATGATAAACCTGATGCATTAACACTTTGCAAAGTGTGCACGTACCGTAGGTAAACTCGAATGGGGTATATTAAACAAGATAAGCTAGTTAAAGCATCTTATCGTTTAAGTTATATTTTTTGAATGTCAACCTGAATATGCAAACAAATTAAAAAAATTTATGTAAGGAATTCGTTTGACATTTTAGAAATTTTTTTTATTGTACTACGGTGTTTACCTCGTTTAATCTTTTACGACACGGATTGAAATAGAGATACAAGCCTAAAAAAATTATCGGCACCCCTAAATGTTACTTTTTGGCGACGGCGAGGTGTTTTAATTTTCAGCGGCTAACCTTTTCATAATTTGGCTCGTTTATTGCGACGTAGTCATATATAAAAAATCGTTCTTCAGAAACGAGCTTAAAGATGTTGATTTATTTACATCTCAATGGAAAAATACAAAAGTATTCTCCACCAAAGAGGTGAGCAGACATAATATTTACATAAACTTTTTACACAAAACGAAGATCGATGTGGCGAATAATTCCGCATTCTTAACTCAAAAGTCCCGAATTTGGAGAAATGACTACATATGTACGTTGCAATTAGGGTTAGATATATATACATACCACAAAGGAGAGCAGAGATGATACATGACGGCAGTCAAACGATATCTGATGTTAAGTGATAATAAATATTTCATGTATCGTACGATCGTAAAAATAGTTTATTGATGAAAAAACAAGGTCATCGTTTAATACTTGGTATGTCCTTTGAAATATATGCCGCTAATGCGTTCGGAGAAATACATATGTATTGGCAAAAAAATTTGATTTCTTGGCGGCTCGATTTAAGCCTCTATCAGCTGATATAAACTTCAACGACGTGCCGTCGGCTAGAAATTTACTGGCTTGTTTCTCCGAAAGTAAACAATATTATTCCTTCGATTAAGTTGTTTCTGCTATAAATAATCACAATGCTAAATGAATTAATAACTTGGATATTAAACAATTATCTTGGCAAATATCTGGAGAATTTCAACCCTGATCAACTATCTATAGCTTTAACATCGGGTAAGAATAGTATTTGTAACAAATCTGGTGACATTTTTCAAAAAAAAGTTATACATAATTATATTTCTCGGATAGTTTGGTGAATGCTTGGCCTCAAAGTTAGAAATATATTATCAATATATAAAAATAACTTTCATATCATCTACGCTACCGCTTTTCTTCTGATTTGTTCCAAAACATACATTGGCAAGGCGATGGCACAAAATATGGATCAATTTAAGTTTAGCCACGGAACAAATAAAGCTTAGCCACACTACTTAAAAAAGGTACCATACCCGATTAAAAATTAAAAATGCAATTAGCTGTGATCCTTAGTTTCCGAATTGTGAGCCTCTGAAGTTCCAGTACAAAATTATTCTTTTCCATCAAATGCGTGCATTATAGGTATAATTTAAAAGCTTTTCAAACGATTAATGAATTATTTTACCCGCTAAGACCGCCATTGTTTGTTTTTTTTACAAATCTTAATTTGAATAAATCAAGGATCTCTTGTATAGCCGACCTTCGGTCGGTCTTATGAATTTTACCCATTGTATTTCCTGGATCGGCGCTACCTATTAAAGATTTCCTCCATACCAGGTCTTTAGCTGTGCGTAAAGAATTTCTCCACTATGGCAATTCTAAGAACGGCACTGCCTACTACAGACATTTTGCAAATCCGGGCCTAAGGATTTTCTCCGCTGTGCTATTTCCAAGAACGGCGCTACCTACTAAAGATTGCTCGCATAGACGGTCTTCGGCCGTTCTTAATAATTTTCTCCACCATGGCATTTCCAGGAACGGCGCAGCTTAGATAGGATTTCCTGCGTAGTCGGCCTTCGGCTAGGCCGAAAAAAAATAAAAACAAAAATATAACATTCAATTGTTTCAATAAAATTAACAATTAACAAATGTTTTTTTTTGTTGTGGCTTATTACATGCAAACACGTTTTTTTAATCCCTTTTACGGGCGTAATACTGAACCGATTTTGGAAATATTCATATGTTTTTAAGCGGGGTTTTACATAGATATGCACAAAATGAATTTTATTTAAAATGGTTCTATATTTGGGAGCTATAAGTGTTTAAAGTTGCCATTAACACATGCATACTTATTATACATGCATGTATTAGAGTCAACTTCAAAACTAAAAGTGTGCATGTGGCTTTGTCCAATTTGCTTTTGTATAGAAATGAGACAGAGTTTTAAGTTGTTTATTTATAATGTTTTTTGTATTTTATCGTATGTAAATAAATAATATTAATTTCTAGAATACGTTCGATTGAGTCGACCGCTGGATACAGTAGTAGACCTTAACCATGTTCTTGAAAAGTTTCAAACCCCTTACGTTATAAGGTAAGGTCTGGTTTAACCACTGATGATTTTACATAAGCACCAATGAACCAATACCCACAATAAATAAAAAACATTTTGAAATTAAAAGGGGAATAACACGAATAAATAAATTTTAGTAAATACTCCACAACGAAAAACTTAAAAAAATATAAATAAATATAAACATAAAACCATAAAAAATATTCATCAAAATATCATTAAAATTTTTAGACCTTTTTATTAAATATTTCATCATAAATTTTATTATTCTTCATCTTTACATATTGTTATTTTCTAAATTTATATTAATCGAGATTGCCTCGATATCTTTTTTCAAAGATTTAAAAAACTTTTGTTTGTTGAGGGTTTTTAGCTAGTCTATATACATGCATTTCATTGGTGCTATAGACTAGCTAAAAACCCTCAACAAACAAAAGTTTTTTAAATCATTGTTAGTTTCTCTAGAAAAAATTCTGCTAATGTACTTTGATCATTCGAATGATTTTTGTAAAGCTCTTTGTATGGTATAATGCATTTTTCAAGTTTCCTTTTAAATGTTCGCGGTTCGAAAGAAAGGTACAGCTTAAAAAAGTATATACATAAATTAAAAGCTGTTATACCGAGGCCGTATTCAAGGAAGCACTTGTTAAGCAAGGCCTACCTGTATTAATTTTGCTTATTTTTAAATTTCTATCGGATAGGGTATTTTTTGTTGTTTTTAAGTGGTGTGGTTAAAGTTAATTTAAGCCCAAAATATTTCCAATCTAATATAGACAAATTGTGTTTGATTTACCTTAAAGTTTGAAAATGTGAAATCTAGGATATGATTAAGTAGATTTGCATTGCTTCACCTGATGAACTTTTTGTAATTTAAATTAACATTAATTCACAATTAAATACTTTTTGCGATGCTGCCGCTTGCTGCGCTTTTGCTGCTGCCTTGCTTTTAACATTATTGGCGCCATTTGAGAGAGCGAATTAAATCAAATAAATAAATGGTTATCAAAATAGATAGGACTATTAAAACCCATTTAACAAATAAAATAGATTGCTAGGAAGATAAAGTTATATTAAAAATTTGATTTTTTTAACTATAAACTTTTAAGTTAAAAAAAAACACAATGGATGAATGCAGTAAATGCCGAACAGCAATACGTGGGGAAACAGGTGTAAAATGAATGGGTGTGTGTAATAAAAAGTATTACTGTACAAAGAAATGTGCCGGTATAGATCAATATCTGGCAGGAATATTGGAGTCAATTAATTTTGTTCGTTTTATATGTGATGATTGCATACATACAGTACACACGAAAATTTGATTTAGTACTAGGAGATATTCAAGATGATATTAATAAAAATAAGCTAAGTATTAATGACTATAATACACACAAATTCAAGATGTCACTGAAAAAAAATTAAAGTAAAACCAAACAACTTTAGAAGCTATAGAAAAAAGATACGCAGAAAGTTAAAGAAATTGGATAGCACATAAAAATCTAAAAATAAACAACCAAGAAATCCAAAAATTGTGCCAACATGTCAATGATTTTGAAAATAAAAATGAAGAAATATGTAGTAACAAAATTTAAGAAAACAATGCCAAAATGTGTAAAGATATAAAAAAAACAGTAACAGAAACAAACGTCAAACAAATTAAACCAACATATTCTGAAGCTGTACAAAAAAGAAAATTGATGCCAAATATTAACAAGAAAGCACCTTTAATTGTAAACTCAAAGAAAATCAAAATAGTGAAAAAACAAGAGAAGAATTTACAAAAAAATCTAATCCAGCTAATTTAAAAGCTATTAATGTTGAAAATAGAAGAAACGGGACAATAGCTATACAGAGTGAAAACAATGAAGGAAGCGAAAAGATAAAAACACAATATAAAATGAGAAGAGTGAGAACTACGAACTTAAGGTGCCCAACAATTTAAATATTCAGATGAAGAAGTGATCGAAAAAAAATAAAAAAACAAAATCCAATTATAAACAATAGTGAAATAAAAATAATAAAAACATATGAATGTAGAAGAAGAAATACAACAATATATAAAATAAAAACTGACATCGAGTAATATACAATAATAATAAGTGCACACAGAATAAATATAGGATGGGAACGACTCCGAGTTTTTGATGGAACCGATATAAAGAGATGCTTTAAATGTAAAGGGTATAATCATTTATCAAATGACTGTAAAAATAAAAAATGTATTAAATGACATGGAAACCACAAATCCACAGAATGTAACAAGGAATAAATACTAAAATGTATAATTTGCATAAAAATAAACCAGAAACCAAATATAGATTTAGATGAAAACCATGGAACGTATAGTAGAGAGTGAAGTTTACAAGAATAAATTATATAGAAAGAGGAGAAATATTGGTTTAAAATAGTAGCAATTAAATAACACTGAGTGTAATTTTTTATGTCATGGAAAAATAACCATATACGGACACCACTACGTGATAAAAGACCAAAAAAAGGAATAGCCGTGTCTCCCAGTTTTGCCCAAAGTCATGCACTTGTTTTATGGGCCCCCAAAGATTTTGGGCCTCGGTGTCATTTTTGCAAAATACTGATCATTTTCTCAAGCTCATATCTTGCAAATCGTTCGGAATTTTGATTTACTCTTTGGGGCAAAGTTGTAGATCTTGTCATAAAGCACAAAAATTGTGAACATATAAAATCAAAAAATATTCATCTTCAAGATGAAAATCGCAAAAAATTAAAAAAAATTAGATTTTTTAAACTTGTTTCTACTGTTATTTTTTTTATTTATTATTATTATTAGTATTTTGAATACTTTAACATTTCTACATACATAGGTATATACAACAATTTAATTTTTTAAGAATTTACATTAAATCTCACAAAGTTAACACATTTTATACAAAAAAAGGTCCATAGGTAGCAAATCGTTAAAAATTCAAGAAAACAATGAACTACAAAAATGTACCAAAAATGACACCAAGGCCCCAAATCTTTGGGGGCCCCATAAAAAAGTGCATGACTTTGGGCAAAACTGGGAGACACGGGTCTTCTTTTTTTTGGTCGTTTATCACGTAGTGGTGTCCGTATATGGTTATTTTTTTCGTGTTGCACTGTGTAACAGATACTTATATATTATAACCTAATGTGCAAGATTTAACAAATTACTTTAACCAAGTTGAAATAATAGCTGATACGGAAAAACTATAATTTTTTTTTTACTATCAGAAACACATATGACGGAAGATATCAATGAAGATGAAATAAGTTTGCAAGAGTATAATCACATAATATCGTTCTCTAATTCTACAAAAACTTTAGCTGTCATAGTATACATACTTCAAAAAAGAATGGAAAGTGAAAAAAATTTAAAAAGTTGGCAATTCTAAATATTGGATAATAGCTTGTTCAGCAAAGCAGAGAAATACTAACTTGATAATCGTGGCTTATATAGATCACCCAGTGATTATGAGTCAGAATTCTGTGAAATTCAGACTAATGTGTGATATTATAATAACAGGAGACTTTAATTTTGAAAGCATATTAAATGAGAATGTTTGTAAGCAAATAGTAATTAAATACACTAGGGTAACAAATACAACAAAAACTATTATTGACTATGTTATAACAAATAGCCATAGAGTATCCGTAGAAAACTGTAATAAAATCAAAATATCAGATCACGAATGATAAATGATGAAAATAATAATAAAAAAATAATACAAGAACAAAATAGAAATATTTAAATACATATAATAAACACATATTTACAAGAAAACTGAGAGTGCAACAAACTTTGAAGAAAATATAATTGTCAAAATATAATAATATTTGATAACTCCCTGGAAAAACAATACAAAAGTTTACTATAAAAAAAACAAAAGAACAAAATAATACAAATAAATGGTTTACAGTAATTTTGACTTAGCCGCACAATCAACTTTGCACGACTTTTTGTGCAGGTAAGTCAAAAATGCTGTTGTCTTAAATGTAAATATGTACAGTCTGTCAATAATGAGTTTTCACATTAAAAATAAACATTGTTAAGTTAGATTAGTAGCAATTAAATTATACTTTTTGTTCAAAAAATATATTTTATTTATGTATATCATAAATTTATAGATATTTAAAGAGGTCATGCTGAAAAAAACTAGTAATCAGTTTCAAATAAGAAAGAAATACAACAAAAACAAATTTATACTTCATTTCACATTGTCGAGAAACTCTGCACAAAAATTTTTTGTTTGTATTTTTTTTAAAGAGAAGTAAACACTCAGGCAATTAGTATGCCTACCAACCCGTAGGTGTGTTACCTTCTTTGGGAAAGGGATAGTGAGAGAGGATAGATGGCGAAAGAGAGAAAGCTTAATTTTTAAAACTCTGATATTGCGCGCTGTGTTAGTTTTTAGATCAGTGTTGCAGTGCCTCTGATGTAGAATAGGCGCCTTAAATGTGTTTTAAGCTGTTGTAGCCATTTTTATTAGTTATTTTACTTCGCCGGCGATTTTGCTACAATACCGACGAAGGAAGGCACTGCGATGTCCGCTAGCATACACCAGTATCAATTGCTGCCAGTACTGTTCAGTGACCAGTGCTATGCCTTCATCACTTAAACACTCCGACAACAACAAATACAATAACATACTAATGCACATCTGAAAAATGCTGGATGTTATGAATTGTCTGAAGCTGGGCTTGAACCCACGTTCTTAGACATTATTTGCTTTGCAGTCAACGCGCTAACTACTTCAGCCAACAGCACCCTGTTAATATACTCTTTGCACATCTTGCTTTTTTTACGCTCTTTTTCAAATTAGCGGTGAGTTGCCGTTATAAAATGTGCACATTGTTCAAATTCCAAAATTTTTGTAATATACGCTTCATAAAGTGACATAATAAAAATATTAAAAATGCCAGGAAAAAGATTATCGTATAACAATATTCAATTGATTTATTATAATCGGCAACTAGGAAAAAGTGCGGAGGAGAAATCTTTTCAGTTTCAAGGAGAATAATTTATAACCTTATAAATTGAGCTGAAAAAGAAGGTAGACTGGAATTAAAACAAGGAGGTGGGCAAAAACATAAGATAAACGAGCGTGTCGAGCATTTAATAACAAGAAAAGTGGCTAAAACCCAAAAATTTCCACTAGAGCTCTTGCGGCAGAGCTAAAGGAAGAACTTAATGTTATTCTTTGCCACGAAACAGTGCGTCATACCTTAAATACTCATCAAGAGCAACAAGAAAGGAACCACTACTGTCATCAGCAAAAGTAGAGAAGCGATTTTCCGTCGCTACTCTGAACGTTTTACACCTGAATGACAATTGGGAAAATGTTATTTTTTGTGATGAAACGAAGATGATGTTGTATTACAACGATGGGCCATCTAGGGTGTGGCGACTGCCTTTAATAACTCTAAGACAACAAAACATCATTTCAACTGTAAAATTTGGAGAAATGTCCATAATGATCCGGATGTGTATATCAAGTTAAGGAGCGGGTAATCTTGCTTTTATGTACTCAAGGATGGACGCGCATCAATATTTCAACATTTTATAGACTCATTTACTTAGTAGTGCACAGAATTCATTACAGACAATAGACCACAATTTAAATTTGATCTAGATAATGATCCAAAGCATAATTCCCAAATAGTACGGATTATGCTGCTATATAACTGTGGACATGTCATCGATATACCAGCTCATGGTCCCGAGCTCAATGCTATTGAGAATCTATGGGTTAATTCGAAAAAACAAGTCGCTAAACGCCAGCAAAAAATATAACATCGCTAAAAACAGCAGTACTAGAAGAGTAGCGGGAAATACCAACGAATTATGAACTAAAGAAGTTAATAGGATCAATAAAAAATCGTCTACAGTATGTGGTAGATTCAAATTTTTCCATACCAAATATTAAATATTCTAAAAACAATGTTTTCAATGTTTTCCCCAGAACAAAATTCGCAAGAAAATTTTTGTGCAAAGAGTTTCTTGACAATGTGAAATGAAGTATAAATTTGTTTTTATTGTATTTCTTTCTTATTTGAAACTGGTTAGTTGTTTTTTCAGCACGATCTCCTTAAATATCTATAAATTTATGATATACATAAATAAAATATATTTTTTTGAACAAAAAGTATAATTTAATTGCTACTAAATTTAACTAAACCGCGTTTATTTTCAATGTGGAAACTCGTTATTGACAGACTGTATGTGCATATGTACATGCAAACAAAATAGATGAATTTTAATGATGACAACTTGCGATTTGTGTGACTCCTTTGTGATTTTTTAATTATAAATGGCATAAGTTGGATGTTTATGTGAAAATTAGCCACAATATTTTTTTAATGTGGACAGCTAGCTTTGATTTTTTATATGAAAATACTTTAAAACTGTCAAAAAACATGATAATAAATATGTAGGTATACAAAATGCACTTAAACAAGGTTTAGTAAGAACAATTACAGAAAATATATATTATTAGGCAGTTAAGTCAAACCGCAGCTAACGTTGATATTTTGTATGAAAATAATTTTAAAATGCAAATAATTTTGGGCATTTATCTTAAATGTGCAGGTACAAAAGCGCACTTAAAAAAATAATTTGTATGGGATTTTAGAGAATAGTGACGGAAATTATTAATTTTGCGCAGTTAAGTCAAAAGTGCTCTTAACCAAAAGGTAGATAAATCAAAACTACTGCGTTAATGAATTACGTTTAATGAAAAAAGACAAAATAATTAAATATCAAATTGCTATAGTTGAAAACACAAATGAAGCATGGGCAAATTATAAGTCAATTAGAAATTTGTATAAAATTATTCTGATTTATTCGACCTTTTTATTAAATTTTATTAAATAATTTACTCAATCCGATATTTCGCTTTTTCAATGGAAAGCTTCTTCAAGGATATATTTAATTAAAAATTAATAATAACAGTTATTGTTTTCACAAACCAATAAAAACTTATTCTAAATCTGTTTGAAAAAATTAAAAAAAAATTTGATAATTAAATTACACAAGTTCAATGGACCAAAAGATTTTCAAGAATCAATTTCAAGAAACATACGGGAAATGCAGAACAGGATTCTTAAATTAAGTTACTAAACAAAAATATTTTACACTTAAACAAAATGACAAAGATTAAGACAAATAGAATATAATTTATATAGATATTTTACAATTGATGAAATTCAAAATTTTTTAAGACATGAAAATAGAATAGCTTTGATGTTGGATTCTAAAATTAAATTTAGACATAGAAACAAATTCAATAATTTAGTTTAGATGCAGAAGAAAAAGTTAGGTATAAAATTTAAAGAAAAAATGGTTTGTTAACAAATCAGGTGTTGACATTCCAGTTGATACACAATGGATTCTTTCATCAGGGCATAAACATGCATTACCCACCACATAAAAACAATTTCCAGTACTAAAGATGATAGCAGATGGGGAGAACTTTGTTCAGGCTATTAGGGGAAAAGAAGAACAGGAAATAGCGATGACCAGACTTACTACTATAATTGATGACCATATGAACAAAATGAGATTGACTGATAGGGATAAATTTATTCTTAATAAAATTAAAGAAACTAAAAATGTTTATAAGTAATTAGTCGAACTTTTTATTAATATTTTATATATTGAAACGATTAATTTTGGCTCAAGTTCAAACCCGAATTTACCCATTTATTTATTCTAATTTTTTTTATTTTTAATTTTTATTGAACTTGAGCCAAAATTAATCGTTTCAATATATAAAATATTAATAAAAAGTTCGACTAATTACTTATAAACATTAATTATAAATAACGATGGCACGCGTCAAAAATCTACATGTTTACTTGTTCATAGTTGGTTGAATACTAAAAAAGAAATTCAACTACAAATGACAGAAACCTAACAACATGATTAAGTACCGCTTATTTCTCAGCAGCCAATGGCGCTGAATAAGCAAGAGAGACTGAAATATATAGAGTAGTTATTCATCATAGATGGGATTTCGTACTAACCGAAATTGATTTGACATGTGAAAATGAATAAGTTTGTACTTTTCGTATCCTAATTTGTTAAATAATACGGTTAAATAGTTGATATTCCTGATCACTAGTATCCACCGTCAAAAGTGGTAAAATTGAACAAAGAACGCTGATGAGATGGTGTAGCGACCTCGAAATCAGTACTGATCCGTTCTGCTAACATGATGAAGAATAAAAATTGTTCTATATATAGTACTCTCTTAATAAAAAATAATAATGAATTTAGCCAAAAAAATTTTCTAATAAAAATTAAAAATAAAAAAAAATTAGAATAAATAAATGGGTAAATTCGGGTTTGAACTTAAGCCAAAATTAATCGTTTCAATATAGAAACTAAAAATTTTTTAAATATTAACCAAAATATTTTAATAATGAATGCGGATAAAGGCATGAATGAGCCTTGCAATGTTTGCTGTACTTTGTCACATAAGTAGTTAAAATTGATCAAATAAATCAAAAAAACTCAACTAGTTGACAAAAAAAAAACAAAAAAAGCAATAATGCTTAAGAATTAATCAAAACATAAAAATTTGTCTTAAGTAAAAACAAAAATTAGAAGGAAAATGGTACATGAGATAAAACCAACGTATATAACAAAGGGTTAATTAAACGTTAATTAGTGATGGTAAAATTTGAATATTGATAGTGGTAAAGCGTGTTTACTCTAAAAACAACTAATAATACAAATAACTCTAGTATCCTTTTTCTTGACATTATTTGTATAAATACAAATTTCATTCAACCGAACCATGGCGGATACATGGAAACACACATGAACACTGATAATGGGAGTGTAGCGGCTCCCGAAAAACAACGTTGTTTCTGTTCTGCCGTCTAAGTTGAAATTAATTAGTGTTAAAATTTTCTCTTGTTGCTTTGGAATATTGTCTCATGTCCAATTTCTTCTGACTAAAAATGTTACCAACTTTAGCCAAAATAATAATCACTTTGGATTAAAAAAACCACAGGTAACACTACAGTTGCAATGAATAAACCGGACTATATTTCAAGAATGAATGATATTCTTAGTGACAACTCCACATACCAAATAATGGTGAAGGACCCAATGAACAAACTACAACAGATAAATAATGATTTTGTCGACAAACTTTTCAGATTAGAAATAGTAACATCAATTGAGATGAAAAATCTTAAGACAACAGTGGCTACAGCACCATAATTAATGTTTCCATAAGGAAACATTTCCATTAAGACCATAGTCCATCCCATGAACTTAGTAGATATATGACAAAAATTTTTAAGAAGATAACGGAAAATTCTATATATAATGTGAAGAACTCATTACAATTTAGAGATAAGATCGAACGTACAAGGATGTGTAATGGGGATAAAATGATTTCACTGAATAAAGTAACCACAACGGCAATGCAAAAATCACTGTTTTATAAGGTATTAAATTTATTTAGCCAACTTACAAATGATATAAAATCAGAAAGAAATAATCCGAACGACTTATAAATTTCCACTCAACACAACCGATGAAACAAAAAACAAACACAGTTTTGAATTTAATAGAAAAAGTTCTAAAAATTAGCGATAAGCAATTCCACAAAAAAAACATTAAGAAGATAAGGGAAATACTTCTAAACAACAGCTATACAGAATATTTAATTAATAACTTGATTAAAAAAGCCAAATACGGGAACAAAAATAAAAATAACGAAAACTCATCTGGCAACACCAAATTTTGCAGCCTTCCATTTATACCAAAACTAACAGGAAACAAAACAAAACAAACAAAAGATGGCGCAGTGACATTAGCATAGAGATCAAACAAAACATTAAGCGATCTATTTACGAAAATTAAAACGAAAGTTGACAAAAAGAGCAAAGCAATGTTGTGTACCAAATACAATGCTTGGGAAATGCATCTGAAAGCTGTGATAAATTCTATATCGGGACAACAAAAAGAAGCTTAAACACAAGAACGAGCAAACATAAAGCAGACATAAAAAAACAAAAACATGCAACCGCTTTAGCACAACACTGCACTGAAAACAATCACACAGCTGACTTGACGTAAAAAATAGGTAAATTTTGAACTTTGAGGTGCCATAACTCAGCCATTTCTTGTCAGGTAGAAATTTGCAGCATATCGACGGAAAAGGCATTCAATTACCATTTATCTCGATCGGACTTTTCGGTTGGTTTGAGTGGGACCATACACTAAAAAACACAAAAGTACCGGTATCTAAAAAACGGTACTTAAAAAAAATTACAGCATTTTTCGTGTTCAGGAGGTCGCAATTAACTTATCTAGGCATGTGCCGTTCTTGGTATTTTTTGGCTGTAAACTAGTATTATGAACGTACACATATTTTTTATGTAGACATACCTTTTTTTCGTTACATAAATCCTTTTAGTTCTTCCATAATTTTTTTTAAATTTAGATCACTATTAAGAACAGCTGTTTTGCAATGTATATGATGGATTTAAACATTTCTTTTACCTCTTATTGCAAGGAGGGTCCTTAGTGTTGTATATGAAGCGAGTGGTGCAAAATTTCGTTGTAATCTATGCCATATTGTTGTGAGAAAGCTCGTGCTACTAGCCTCGCTGTACTCCTTCACTATCGAGCTTTTTCTTGAATACCCATCTGCATCCAATTACATTTTGATCTTTTGGCCTATTCACCAAGGCCCGAGTAGCATTTACGTTCATGGAATCTATCATTGCCGATCATCACACATTGCTGCTTCCTCGTAAGTTGTAGGAATATCATCTTTGATTAAATTTAAATAACGTTCTGGAATTTTTCCTTTTGTTTTGCGATGTGACCATAAATCTGAAGTATCATCTTAATCGTTTTCAACGTCCATACTGGATTCTGATGACATATCTATATCAAAATCAAGAGTGCCATTAATTGCATCATCATTGTTGTTGTTGTCTTCGTCTTTATCATCGTTTCTTTTAAAAATGAATTCATTGTACGAATTAGGTGTACTTTCATAATCCGTAAAACCTCATTTCTTGCCTTTAAACTTCACGTCTCTTGAAATGTAAATTTTGTAATCTTTATTTAACATACAATAAGCATTAGAGTTACGATCATATCCTGTAATGAGATAGTAAGTTTCTTTCCCTGTAGCCCTTTCTACTTTTAAACAGCTGTAAAGGGTGTCAGCTAGTAACTCGGCGTTTCAAAAAGAAACTGCCCAAATTGGAGACTATAATTAATAAGGCAGGCAAGGTTATTGCCGGTTTTGCTTTATAATTTCAAATCCTACTTTATTCATAAATGTTCTAGCTTATATACTCTAAAATCTTATCTATAATTGAGTGATTTCTAAATCACTCAATGTGTTTCAAATTACTATTGTTTTACTATTTTAGAATAAAGTATTTAAATGTACAACGTAGTCATATTTCAAAAATGTGTCGCCAATTGACAATCACAAAGCAATCCAAAACGTATCGTAATTTTTGACCATGATACTTTTGTTCTAGTTTGCTTTGGTGGTCTTTAGCCAACTTCAACACATTTAAATGAGTGTCACCCTACTTGGTTGAAGTTGATATGCACACACTATGAATGCTGTATGACTACATGTGGTATTATGATTTATTGGGAGGTGTACTTAAAAGATGTATGTTATTTATACAACACCTCCCCTTTCCAAAAAAAAAATGATCTTGCTATGGTTAAGAATAGCAAGATTATTTAAACAGAGTAAAAAGAAATTAGTGCGGTAAAGTAAATCTGATGATGCTGGAGGTTACATGTATTACTTAAAAGTACGTATATTGACTTAACTCGTTAACTTAGACTTTAAAATATAATTGTAGTGGAATTTTATAACTTATGTTAAAGATATTTTAGTATATAGTTTATAGTATATTTTTGCTAATAGTAATTTAATAGAAATTTTTTTTTTTTGTTTATTATTATTAAAAGAAATAAATTTTAATGCTTTAGCATTAAATGACTGACATATCTTTATTTTTATGTGTTTTTACATGATTGCTTGTATTTAAATGTTGTAATGTTATTGTTTAATTTTTACTTGCTATGTTTTAACTTATCCTTATGAACTAGTATTATTTTATTATTTTCTATTCTTATTTTATAATTATTATTTTCTTCTATGCCTATTATTTTATATGGACCTTTATATACATTTGATAATTTATGACGCGCTTCGTTTTTCAAAAATACCAAATCATTTATTTTAAATTTAACGTTTTGTGTTGCTAGATCATATCTTTGTTTTTGACTCTCTTTTCGTTTTGCTAAAGTTCTGTTTGCTGACTCATAGGCTACTTGTAATTTATATTTTAATTCTTTTACATAGTCATCATAGTTGTAAATTGGATCTATTCTGCTGTTGGTTAGTGGTTTCAGGATTTCTGGTTGTTTTCCGAAAACTAACTCGAATGGACAGTAGTCATGGGCTGTGGATGGTGTGTTATTATAGCAATATACGAAGTATGGGACCCATTGATCCCAGTCATTTAGTGACTTTGTAATATATGAGCGTATATACTCATTAAATGTTCGGTGTGATCTTTCTATTGTTCCTAGGGTTTGGTGGTGGTATGGTGTAGAATGCCTCAATTTTATGTTCATTAATTTGGTTAATTCCTGCAGCACTTCGTTCTTATATTCTGTGCCCAGGTCAGTTAATATTGTATTTACTGATCCATAAACCAAAATGAGGTGTTCAAATATGGTTTTGGCTATTGTTTTTGCTGACTTATTTTCTATTGGAACGGCTATTAGGTATTTTGTTAGGTCACATATGATTGTTAATATATATTGCTTGGAAGTTTCTGTAATTGGTAATGGTCCTACCGTATCTATTACTACTGTATGGAATGGTTTGATTGGTGTGGGAGTAATGACTAAAGGTGCTTTTATATGCTTAGTTGTTTTATTGGCTTTGCAATTTACACAACTTTTAACATATTTGGTTATATCCCTTGTCATGTATTTCCAGTAATAATGTCTGCGAATTTTATTGATCATTCGAGTGATCCCTGGATGTCCTCCATAAAGTGGATCTTCATGGAATTTTTTCATTATTTTATTTTTCAATGCATCTTCTTCTATAATTTCAATTTTAGGGGTGATTGCAATCTTCAAAAATTTCAAATATTTATTGCCCTTTTCTTTTATTTCATGTATCGATACTTTCTTAAATATTTCATCATTTAAAGATAATTGTAATTCTACAATGTTATTACTACTGGCTTGTTTTTCAAGCTCTTGAAATAATTTATCTAAATAAATTTTTTCATTAGTAGTATATTGTTGTTTATTTATAGCTAATAGAGATTTTCTTCCCTTTAGTACTAAACAACCTAGATTGTTAGTTACTATTGTAGGTAATCTCCTAGCTTTGCGCGCTGAAATTTCTTCATATACTTGTATTTTATTAATGGGGCATTCGTTTTGCAATAAGTTTTTGTCACTTTTGGGTCGGGTTTTTGATCTAGTACTTACTGTGCGTATAACACAAGTTTTGATTTCATCGAATGTAATGCGAGACAATGCGTCGGCCGTTACATTATCTTTGCCTTTAACGTATTCGACTTCGAAATCATATTCTTCTAGGTCTAACCGTACTCTAGTAAGTTTTGAAGAAGGATTCTTCATTGAAAATAAATATGTTAGCGGTCTATGATCCGTCTGAATAATAAATTTTCGACCATATACATATGGTCTAAAATAGTTGATTGCCCAATGTATGGCAAGTAGTTCTTGTTCTATAGTAGCTTTATTTGATTCTCCCTTAGTGAATGATCGTGAAGCATATGCTATTGGTAACAATGTATTGTCATATTTTTGACTAAGTACAGCGCCACATGCTATTTTACTGGCGTCAGTAGTTATATAGAATAGTTTTGAAAAGTCTGGGTATTGGAGTAACGGTGGATTTATTAGTGCATTTTTTAGTTGTTTGAATGCGTTATTGCAGTCATCTGTCCAATTGAAAATTTCTTTCTTTTTGCTTAGATTATTTAAAGGTTTGCTAATAGTTGCAAAATTTTTAATGAATTTTCTGTAGTAGTTGCAAAACGCTACGAAACGTTTAGTTTCATCTTTATTTGTTGGTTTCGGATAGTTTTTAATGGCATTGTATTTATTACTGTCCGGTAGAATTCCGTTGCTGGTGCATTTGTGACCCAAAAATGTCACATCATGACAGAAAAATTTGCATTTCTCGGGATGCAATTTTAAATTGAATTTTTGGCAAGTTTCAAAAACATCTTGTAAATTTTTTATCATGTGTGCAGTTGAACAACCGACCACTATTATGTCGTCCATATACAGAAATACACTTGATGGTTTTAAGCCTGAAAATGCCATTGTCATCATTCTTTGGAATGAATTTGGGGAAACTTTTAGGCCAAATGGTAGTCTTTTGAAGCGAAATGCTCCTTTGTCCGTTGAGAATGATGTAATGTCTCTGGAGCTTTCATCCAGTTCTATTTGATGGAAACCTGACATAAGGTCTAGTGTCGAAAAATACTTTGCTTTGCCCAATTGGTCTAAAATATCATCAATGCGTGGTAGTGGAAATTTGTCTGACAGTAATTTTTTATTGACTTGGCGATAGTCGATTACTAAACGCCATCTTTTGTCTGCCGATCCTGGCAATGGTTTTTTAGGGACTAATAAAATGGGACTATTGTATGGTGAACATGATGGTTCTACTAGATCATTTGTTATTAGTTTTTCAACCTGCTTTTCTATTTCAGTCCTTTGTGTTTCCGGTATCCTATAATTTTTTATGTACACTGGTGTTTCATCACACATTCTCAACTTTTGTTTATAAAAATTATTTTTAGAAATTGGTTCCGATTCTAATCCAAAAACATCAGTATATTTTGAACATAATTTAGTTAATTCGTTTTTCGCTATGTCCGGAAAATTTGCTTTTAATTTGTCAAGTATTTCTTTTGATCTAGGTTGAATTCCATTTTTATTACCTAATTTGACAACTTTGTACTGATCTACGGATTCATAATTTAAATTTGGCATATTGATTACCTTAGTGTTATTGGAAGTATTTACAAAACAAACTACTGGATTATTTAAGTTTGTGAGAGTATTTGCTACAAAGACCTCATCATCAATTTGTTGATGTGGAATTAATACTGACTTATTGCCTTTGGGTAGTTTAATTTCTTTAGCTACTTCTGATCTTGCTGGTAAAACAATTGTTCCACTTTTTGGTCCTCCTAGCATCGGTAATTCAATTGAACAATTGGAATATGGTCTAATTATAAATTTACTACTTGAGGGACCATAATCTATTATACAGTTATATTGACGTATGAAGTCAATACCCAAGATTCCATCACATGGGATTTGGAAATCATTTGGTACTACGTGTAAGTTATGCAAAATTGGATTGGTGTACTCTTTGAAATTAAAAGAAATTAGTGTTGTTCCTAACGCTGTTATGCTACCTTGTCCAATACCTCTAATTTTTGTTTTATGTGTTTCATCTATTTCACCATGAATAAATTTACATTTGAGGAGTGAAATATCCGCTCCAGTATCTATTAGAAATGTGATACTAGTGTTGTTAGATGTAATATTAAGTTCAATAAAGCTACATAAATTTAAGTTTAGAGTGCAAATGCTTGAGTAAATATTATTATAAATATTTTTATCACTTTTACCACTTGTGGGCTCAATGCCCCCAGTTCTTACTGGGGGACCTCGGAGTTTTCCGAAGTCTCCAATGTATGTACATTACGGTGTCCTTGTTCATTTCTATTGTTGCCATATCTGAAGTTATTATTTCTATTTATATAATTATTAGAAGTATTTCTTACCCTATTATTATTATAATTGTTATTGTTGCTATAAGTCCTATTGCTAACAAATCGCTGATCATTCCTGCTTCTGTTTCTAGTGTTAGAAAATCTACTATTGTACCTATTGCGGTTTGAGAATTGTTGTAGATACCCTTGGTTTGGTTTACTCCTACAGTGTAGTATATTTGTTGCTGATGGTCCAGGCTGTGAGTTTAGTATCTTTGTAACTACTTGCTCAATGCTTGTGAAATTTCCTGCTTCTATAATTAATTTAGTACGATCCGAATTGACATTTCTTACTACAGCCTTAACCGTGGCTTGTACAGCATACTTGCTTGCGGTTTCTTCAGGCAGTCCGTCTGATATATATGCAGAGGCAAGTGATTTAGATAACGTTTCAATTTCTTGAGCGAATGCTGTAGTCGTTTTGTCAGCCTGGCGTGTAGCCATTAATTTGGACATCAATATTTCCGCCGATTCGCCTCTTATGCTTGTTTTTAGTTTTGATATTATTTCAGTGATGGTATTTAATCCATTAATCGTGGCTCGTGTGTTGCCACTAATTTTGGTGTGTATTAGCTGAACTGCTAAAAGTTCATGTGTTGCCTTTACCGTATCCAACAAGGCTAGAGCATCTAAAAATTTTTGTAGGTTTTCAAATCTTCCGTCGAATTCCGGCAAGATTTTTGAGGCCAGATCAATGAACTTCGATGAGTCCATTTTAGTGAAATTTTCTTTGGTACAAAATAATGTATTATTCAAATCAGAGGACTCTAAAATATCCTCGGCTTCTAAAGCTTTCTTATAAAATTGAAAATAACCTTTCTTGTCGAATTGAATGTCAAAGGTTGTAGATAACTTCGGTACTAATGCTTTTAATTTTTCATTTAGGAATTCAATAATTTCATATGCTTCTCGCCTATGTTGTTTAGTTAGGGTAAAGTCTATGTTATAATATGTTTGCAAAATGTTGTTGTAATGGATATGTATCAATTCTAAATGTCCTTGTATTGTGTTAGCACTTGGAATTTTGCGTTTATTAATACATTTGTATGATTTCAGAAACAAAGCTTTAGCATTTTCAAATTGAGTTTGTAAAATTTGCCAAGTGGGTGGTTCGGGTTGAGACATTAAATGAAATAGTATTTATGAAAAATATAGTTCTGTATTGTAAGTTCTGTCAAATGTTAAATTTATTAATCTTTTCCTCAAAAATTTTATTTTTGCATACCTATCACTGCTATTCTTTTGCCCATCATTTAATATATTTAATTTCTCTTATTAGTCATTACCTATATATATTTTTTTTTTTTTAAATTTTACAAGTTAGTATTTTTTTTTAATTTAATTGGGTCATTTTCAGTTTAATGCCCTTTTCAAAGTTGTCATTAATTGTGTTTTTAAATTTTGTATGTTTGTGTGTCGTACCATTCTTAAATTACATAAGTTCTTTTTTTTTTTCAAAATATTGTGCAAATGTGGCTTATCATTTTTATTGTTTTTAGTACAAAATTTATTTTGTATAAAAATTGTTAAGCATGTATTAAAATAATTTTGTATTCTATATTCTTTGGTTGTTTCTTGATGAAACCTTTTTTATATACTTTAAAATAATTATTAGTATGATTAATACTACGGTGATTAATAATATAATATCGATTTTATCAATTTCATTAATTGGGTGTTCAATGCGCGGGTTTTCTGTCTTGTCATCTTTTTCCGTAGCTTTTCCGACTTCGTATCCTGCAATTATTAAAGGTATTGAAGATAAAATTTTCTTCCACCACGTCATACTGTAGATTATTGTTTGTTCTTTGATAATTTTAGTTTTCGCTTGATCGCCAATCGTTCCTTCTTGTCGCCGCATAGATTTAACTTGTTGTAGAGTATGGCTACCTCTCGCCTTTTTTGAAACCGCTTGCCAGCGCGTTTCTTTTTCTTTACGGTTTTTTGCAGGGGTTGGCTTTCTGTTTGTATTTTCTTTTGCTGTCTTCGTCTGTACTCCTCTATAGTTATTGGCTTTGGGCCGGCGTTGATAGGTAGAGGTTTGTAGACTGGTGCTGTTGTATTTGTAGGAGTTGGTATGTATTCTTCCCTAAGGTATTGTTCCCATCGGTTGAATATTTCCTCAATTTCTTCTTCCATAAAAAAAAATGTTTATTGGAATTTTGGTGAAAATGGGGAAGAGAAAAAAAAAATTTTCCCACGGGGGTTAAAAGATGGTCCTTTTAGGACTTCGGATGAAATGATGTTTTTTTTTCAGTTTGAAATTTTAAAACTCAACAAGTCCTGTCACGGTCGCCATGTAATGAGATAGTAAGTTTCTTTCCCTGTAGCCCTTTCTACTTTTAAACAGCTGTAAAGGGTGTCAGCTAGTAACTCGGCGTTTCAAAAAGAAACTGCCCAAATTGGAGACTATAATTAATAAGGCAGGCAAGGTTATTGCCGGTTTTGCTTTATAATTTCAAATCCTACTTTATTCATAAATGTTCTAGCTTATATACTCTAAAATCTTATCTATAATTGAGTGATTTCTAAATCACTCAATGTGTTTCAAATTACTATTGTTTTACTATTTTAGAATAAAGTATTTAAATGTACAACGTAGTCATATTTCAAAAATGTGTCGCCAATTGACAATCACAAAGCAATCCAAAACGTATCGTAATTTTTGACCATGATACTTTTGTTCTAGTTTGCTTTGGTGGTCTTTAGCCAACTTCAACACATTTAAATGAGTGTCACCCTACTTGGTTGAAGTTGATATGCACACACTATGAATGCTGTATGACTACATGTGGTATTATGATTTATTGGGAGGTGTACTTAAAAGATGTATGTTATTTATACAACAATCCAACGAAAATCATCTTCCTAGATCTTTTACTTAATTTGCTTCTCTTTACTTTAGAAATGTGTACAAAACCTGACTTACCGAATATTTTTAAATGACTTAAATATGAAACTTTATGTGATACTTTTTCATATGGAGTAACGCCTGTTGCTCCAGTTACAATTTTGTTTTGAAAGTAATTAGCTGTGGACACAGTTTCTCCACATTGCGTATTTGGTAACTTAGCTTCAGCGAGCATGCATCTAACTATTTTAATGAGAGACCGGGTTTCTCGTTCCGCGACCCCGTTCTGTTCAGGACTGTAGCCAGCAGTATATTGTATTTTTATGCCCTCACGCCCCAAAAAAGTTGTTACTTTTTTATTTACATATTCTTTACCTGGATCTGATCTAAACACTTGAGGTTTCTCACCAAATTTGTTATTTATGAACGAAGTATAATCCTTTAATTTTTCAGAAACCTCAAATTTTTAACTAAGTAAATTTAACAAAATCAACCATAAATGTTAAAATGTATCTGTTACCATTGGGTGTAGACGTTTCCATGGGTCCACATAGATCTTGTGAATTAATTCAAACACTTTCGATGAACTTACCTCAGACTTTTTAGGAAATGGCGTTCTCGATGACTTTCCAAATAGACTTTATTTTGAGTCACGTTTACAACTTATAATTATTAAAAACTTAAATTTTGTAAGAAAGTGCCAAACTTTGGCCCCCATGATATTTTTAGTACGAAAGGCAAAAAGTTGGTTTTTTGAAGCAGATTGGGTTAAAAATTAGTTTATTAAGTAGCGAAAATACAAACTGCAAACATTGGTTCAAATTTAATTAGATAATGAGGTCTTAATGAAGAATGCGTAGGTTTATTTTGTGTTGATTGAATTTGGTGTAAAAATGAGTCTTTGACCAGTGTTACCATTTTATCTTATTTTTGAAGTTTTTTGAGGTGCCAAAAAGATTAAAAGTTTTTCAATATATGATATTTTGCACTTTTAGTCTAGTACTTGAGATTCCTGTTAACTAAATTATATATTTTCTTCTTTATTCATTGAAAGTGTGAAAAGAAATTAACCGCTGCAACATGGTTTACTTCCATCCATTAAATTTGTAACGATGTTTTTTTACATACAAATTCATTTCCTTTTAACGAAATTCGTCAACAAAATTTATGTTAGTAATTGTACATACACAGCGCGTCATCAGGTTAGCGCCCCCTCCCCCCCTTCTCCGACCGTTAACGTTAAATATTTTCTTAAAAATATTAAGGATATATACTTGGGAGCCCAAAAAACTTAGTTCCACTTATAATTTATCAGATTAAAATGAAATGCCATTTCGAAATAATTGCCTAAAGTTTTATGTTGAGTTATTCAACAGTTTATTAAAAAAAGTTTGATTTTGACAGCGAATTTTCAAAATGTGTTGAGTTCCTGGAACTTACTGATATTATGAAAAGCAATAATAAAAGTGTTTCCCAATTTACGAAATTCTTTCCAAATGTTATCGATTCGAATAATATTCAACAAATTTATGACGAAGGATGAATATGAAGATGAAGAACATAATTTATTGGATGAAAAGAATATAGAATATTGAAAAATTTTGGGAAATCATTTTGAATGCAAATCGTTGCTTTCCTTGTTTGAAAAAATTTGTTTACTCAGTTTTGTCAATACGAGTAGCAGCAGCTAACGTCGAAAGAAATTTCTCTCAAATCAATATCAATATGAACTAAGAAATAAATTATATATACCAATATTGTATAGTATTTTAAGGACCAACGACTTTTTGAAAAAATCTGATCGTAATTGTACAAACTTTGAACAAACAAAACAAATGATTAGCAAGATCAATAAAGAGAAATGCATTTAATGTAAATACGTTATTACTCTAATTATAAGCTTTCAACTTCAAATTTGGCCTTTTCCATGTCAAATTCAGGTTTTTAAAAAAGAAGTTTAGAATCTTCCAAAACAAAGTCAGTTCTTTACAAATCAAACCCAGCATTTTTTAAACCAAATTCGTCATTTTAAAATCAGCCCATTTTATATAAAATTCATTTGAAAAAGGCTGATTTTGATCTTTAAAATGCCGAATTTCGTTTGAAAAATAATGAATGTGGTTTGATTTGGACAATTCTGAATTTGTTTTAAAATACCTGACTTTGATTTGAAAAGGTTGAACTTTTATATGTATAAGCAATAAATATTTTAGTTTAATTAAAATAAATTTGAACTGAATTTGATTTCAATAAGATCACCTTGAAAAAGATTTTTAATGAAAAAAAAAAAGATTTTTTTTGTTCGATTCGAAGATTTAAAAAAAAATATATGGCAACAGTGTCTTTGACAATTATTGGAGAATTTCTTCATTGATATTCTGAAATTTGTGCCTTAAAAAAAATAATAATTTCTAAAAGTCATAAACACTTGTAGCCTATTTCTGTTTTAAGAAAGAACTCGTTCATTCGCATTCTATGAGAAAGAAAATTAATTTCGATTTCTCTACATTATTTCTAAACGAACAGTGACTCGACGTAAAATGTTTTCATATAAAATCGGATTTCTGTGCTACGAATGTGTCGTTAACATTGAGAATGAAATTTTAAAATCAGTCACTTGTGGTTTTACTTTCGCAACAAATTTTTTGAGTTTAAAGAAAATAAAGATAATTTAAAAATTAGCTGGAAAAAGCTGTCCAACAATTTAAATTCGCTTGGGCCTCCCATTCATACTATTTGTGAATGAAAAGGGTTGTTAAGTTCGTTTGAATGCTATAGAAGGAACCCATTGAAAATTTTATCTATAGAGTAAGTTCGGGTATTGTGGTATATAAATAGAAGCTCACAAAATCAAG
The DNA here is from genome assembly GCA_956483585.1 of Gymnocheta viridis. NCBI lineage: Eukaryota > Metazoa > Arthropoda > Insecta > Diptera > Tachinidae > Gymnocheta > Gymnocheta viridis. Next base: position 53,252,514 of record OY101444.1, on the reverse strand, counting down.
CTTTATGAATTGTAAATCTCATAATAGTAATAAATCATAATTCGATTTGCTTTTTGGAAACTATGCAAAGAGGTGGTAATAAAAAGATTTACTAATCTTTTTTTGGGTTCACTGAAAAATGTCTGCCATTAAACTCGAGTTCGGCTAATGTGTTATAGTGTATTACATACCAAAGAAAAGTGAAATAGGCAATGAGAAACAGAAAAAAGAAAAAAATGTATGTTTAGATAATAAAACAAGTATTTCATTGGCCTGAAAATCCTTATGAAGTACTCTAAGCAGTTAAGCTTAATTGCAAGTCCATTTTAATTGCAGAAACAAATTTGAGACATTTTTTAACTGCCCGAAGATCACTTGTTACGGCCATATTTCCATTAAAAATCACCATCGGCCACGCACGCTAATATACCACATAAGCAGAACAAAGTATTACCCGCCAATTTTTCACTTTCTCTCAAATATCTGTAAAACTTGGGCTCGAATTAAGGTTCAAAACATTATAGTCAAAAAATAGGTACTCCACATTACCCGAACAAGGCGCTCTTTCAATCGTCAGCTGTAGCACGCGGGGTAAAGTATTTGGTGTAAAGCCCCACTCAATTGATGATTATTTTGCTGCACTGGTAGAGTCACCAGCTAGGTGCATTAAAGCAGTTACAGTGGTTACACCAAATACAAACCCGGAAACTTCCCAGCACCAAAATAAACTACATACTCGTACATATGTATATAACAATGAATGCTTTTCACCCCAAAATGGCCAACAAATATCCAAAAATCAACAAAAAATGCCACTGCCACAAAACATAACCAAAACTTCTTGAGCAACAATGAGCAATCAATCTCCCATTCAGCAAAAAAAGCGAAATCGGCCGACAGTTGAGAATAGCGCAGAAAAATGCGGCCACAGCTGCAGACAAAAGCTAATTCTTTAAAAAGAATGGCTGATGCTATTGAGGTGCACTAAATCAGCAAAGAGGATGTCTAACGCCTTTGAAACAACAGCAGCAGGCTTAAATGTATTACTTAAATCCACAATAAGGAAGAAAATATTAAATAAAAATTTTATTACATTTTTTTTATTAATTTATTTTATTGCATTTATTTTTATTAATTTATTTTATTTATTATTTTATTGACATATCTAAATACGTAAGCTAATTAGAATGAAAGTGAGTGCCAATGAGAAATCCGAATTGGTTCGAATTCGAGCGAGTGACTTTCATTCGCTTAAGTTTACTTTCTTTAATCAGAATTAGGCTATTGATTTTTCTAGTACTAATAGCAAACAAATTAAGCAAATAAACAAAATTTATTTCGTTTGAAAACCTTTAAAAACAAAAAAGTTATAGGTGTTTCAAAATCAAAAGCTTACTAAGAAATTTTTCATTTTAGCGAAATACTGAAAATTACTATTTTGAATGACCCTGTTCACTGTGATATAGTTGAAATAAAGTTTTAAGTTTTTGACCCCCGAGGTACATTAGTGTCTACTTTCGATTATCTTTACAATCAACATGACTCCAATGTATATGGGGTTTTTTGTAGCCATGATAGCATTATTGTAGAGCCAGTCCAGAGAAAACAATTATAGGGCATTATATGTATGTAGTTGACTTTGTACAGAATGAACCATTTTTGCCATTAATTCAGTCCCACATAACTCTTTACGGGGTAAAGTAATAAATTTAAGAGGAGCTACTTTAATTTTGCCTAATAAAAGATATGAAAATACTAATCCATATTGATTTTCCACACGCAAATATAGAGTTGCTGCGTATGCCTTTTCATTGTAGTAACATTCCATTGTAGTAACGATAAAACAGTGAAATACATCCCACATTGCGTCGATGCTCCAGTGAGTCAATAGAGTTGGCAACCCTACTGTCACCGATGAGCTTCTTCGCCCTCCTGTACCCGGTCGAGTATCTTCAAAATAGACTTTGAAGCACCGGCCCATACATGAGCGTTGTATTCCATTTTCGGTCGGATATAGGTGGTGTAAATATTAAGGAGATCAGATGGAGTGAAGTATCTCTTACACCGTCTTAGAAAGCCGAGGCACTTGAATGCTTCTTTTGAAACCTGAAAAATATGATCAGTCCATCGAACATCACATTTAATTTTCATGCCAAGAACATCAAGAGTTTCTGATTCCTCAATATCTACACCACCCATTATTACAGATGAAGCAGCATGATTGTACGTACATTTGTGTGTAAGCATACAACACTGGGTCTTGCGAGCATTAAATTCGACCCTATTCGCACGTTCCCATTCATGGATTGCTAAAAGATCATTATTTATCGAATCATTCATATTTTGCCTCATTGCCGCGATCTCCGGCAGGCTTGGTCTGTTATTGAATGAATATGAATGGCACATGCTGCTGTCATCTGCAAAAGAGTAGATAGGATTGAAAGTTTGAAGTAGAAGGTCGTTTAAGAAAATAAGAAAAAGTGTGGGAGAAAGAACGGATCCTTGCGGTACCCCTGAATTTATCTTGAACTCGTTTGATGAGATCCCTTCTATAACAACTCGTATAGTGCGATCTCTGAGAAAGCTTGATATAAATCGAGAGAAGACATCACCGACACCAAAAGCAATAAGTTTTGACAGAAGTGCACCATGCCAAACTCTATCAAACGCCTTGGAAATATCTAGAGCCACCACCTTACTCTCGCCAAAATGGTGAATAGAATGACACCATCTTTCCGATAGAAAAGCCAGTAGGTCTCCCGTAGAGCGACCCCTACGAAATCCATACTGGCGGTCGCTAAGTAAGCTGTTGGACTCTAAATATCTCACAAGATGGAAGTTTACCATACTTTCCATAACTTTGGAAAGTGCAGAGCAAATTGCAATTGGGCGGTAATTTTCAGGGTTGTTAGCCTCTCCTTTTTTGGGGATTGGCGTTACATTAGCAACCTTCCAACACATTGGAAATTCACCAGCATGGTACAATGTACTGAAAAGGTTAGCTGACGGACGCGCTAGCGTCGAAGAGCACTGCTTCAAGACCAGTGCTGGAATACCATCCGGCCCAGGAGATTTATTTATGTTGAGATCTGCTAGAACCTTTTTAACTGCACGGGCTCGAAAGAATATTCTAGGCATAGTTACAGATACTCTTTCAAGCACGGGCAGTGGTTGAGCGCTTTCCGGCAAGTGGGAGTTACTTGCAAATAATTCAGCCAAAAGGTTAGCTTTATCAACCGGGTTAGTGAATACTTGATCATCCTTTAAAAGAGCTGGAATTGAGGAACTAGCATTATCCTTTACTCTTTTAACGAATGACCAAAAGCTCTTACTACCCCGAGGGGCATTAAGAACTTTAGCACGAAGGCACTGCTCGTACAAAGCTTTTTGCTGCGTTAATACTTTGGCACATGAAGATCTCGCCCTTTTGCGTAGCGAATCAGTATCGGCATTTTTGTTATTACGCCATATACTGAATGATTCCTCTCTGGATTTGACTGCATTTTTGCGCGTCAGATTAAACCACGATTTCGATCTGGGTTTAATGGATATTTGCTTAGATGGAATGAAAGCTTTCATTCCTTGCAAAATTACGCCTTCGACAATTTCCGCCATGGCATTGACATTATTGTCTAAGAAACAAAGCTTCCAGTTAAAATGCCTAAAGAATGCGTTGAGCTCAGCCCAACGAGCCTTTTCGTATATGTATTTTGTACGTTTCGTAGCTGTTTGAGAAACGTTGTGAAGTTCTGAAGACAAAAAGGAGGCGGAAATGGTGCAATGGTCCGAGTTACCGAGAGGTGCATTTACGCTCACTTCATACTTTTGAGGGTGTGAAGTTAGAAACAGGTCAAGAGTATTGTGTTGGTGCCCTTCAACGCACGAAATATGTGTTGGATCATTCACTAGTTGCGCTAGGTGGTTGTGCGCTGCAAATAACTCAACATATTGGCTTTCTGGGGTTGTGTGGCTCGAATGGTGGAGCAAAGATGAGTTGTGAACATTGAAATCACCAGCAACAACAATTTCACTGTCCGGACAACTTTCCAGGATCTTCGATATGGAGTCGGAAAGGGCATCGAAGCCAGAAAAAGTTTTATCCCTTTCCGCATTTGGGCTTCTATATAGGAACCCGAAATGTAATGAATGTGACCTGATTTTGAATTTAACCCAGAGGCAGCTAAATTCCGGATCACTCGTGCCTAAAGATTGCTGGCACTGGTACACTACTTCATTTCGTATATAAAGTGCAAGGCCTCTGTGAAGGTTAAAAAGTGATAGGAGGTGATACCCTGGTATATGAAAATCCTGTGGATCAGCGTCCTCAGATACCTGGGTCTCACATAAGGCGAAGACGTGCGGCCGATGGACACAAACGTGAGCATAGGCAGAGAAGAAATTCGCCCTCAGCCCACGTATGTTGCAGAAGTCAATTTTGAATCGCCCTGTCATAACAATGGTAGGAAAATTAAAATCGAGCGTTGTTTTGTATTATTTTACTGATAACAGTGTTTTTAATTGTTGCTATTATAACTGCTCAGTGACCAGTGGTATACCTTCGTCACTGAACAGTCTAACAACAATTAACACAATGCATCTGTAAAATAAACTAATTTGAAATTTTGTCACATGGGAAGCACAATAACAATGCTAAAGAAAAAGAGCCATAAGAGCCCTGATCTGGTCATTGTATAAAAAAACGACCCGTTGTGCCAACACTGGTTTTGCTGTGCCAACACTGTTCTCTCAGAGAGCTCTTTTATTTTTACTGTTTTTATTTGTTTTTGTTTTATTTATTTATCATGTAAGAATGTTGTAATTGTTAAATTATTTTATGAGTTTTCAGTTTTCAGTTTTTGTTTTTTGTTATTTGTTAAGTTTGTGGGCAATATTTTTAAATTTTGAGTTTTTTGTTTTTAAGTTATTTCTTATTTTAAACAAATATATATGTATGTATGTATGCCGCGGACGAAAACATTTAATTTTTAAAACACTTAAACAGGGATAGTGAACGCAATAAACGCGGACAACGAAAGGGACACGTGCGAACGGTACGGATGACAAACTACTACTACAAACTACTACGATTGATTTGATGTATGAATAGTCTGCAAGAAATTAGTACAATTAGTAAATCTGGTTTTAGCAACACTAATCTTTGGAGCAAGCCAGCCAGCGGTGTCTAAAAATTAAGCTGTTTCGGATAAAATCGCTCGCTTTGTAACACTATGTCGATCAGGAAAGGTTTGAGGGTTAAAATAGAAAACACGCACTCAGCATTCCATCTCAGGCCAAGAGTTTTTGCATTACTGGACTGGAGAGTTTTAAGAAATTTTCGGTTAATAAATGCTCGGGGGTAGCTCTTGAAGAAGAGCTATATGATTTGCTGTCCATTTTCTAAGAGAAAATCCAGCTGAGCTAAGAACCTCCGTGAGCTGGTTTCGAGTGCATGGGGGGAGGCTGGAAGCGCCATAAAGTACACTCGTTAGCTAGCTGAAGCAATGTCCTTATTGCAAAGCATGGCGCACAGTTTACACCGAAAGTAACTGTCTGCAGCTCATAATCACTGGGAGATTCTGGCGGTTCTGATCCAAATATAATTCGTTGATACGGGGTGTGTTTGGGATTGACGAGAATCTGCCTGTACATCTTCTCTATGTCGACACTAAATACATATTCAAAAGGATGGCATCTAAGCATGAGAATAGTTAAGTCGGCTTGAAGTACAGGCCCTAGATATAGGACGTCGCTAAGACTGACTCCATTTGTGGTGGGGTGAGAAGCGTTAAAGACTACACGAAGTTTCTTTGTGGTGCTGTCTGGCTTGAGAATTGCATGGTTATGCAAGTAGTAAGAGGACATTTCATTAGACTCGACAGTTGGTGGAACAGATATCATATGATTCAAACTTACATACTGACGAAAAACAAGATCGCGAGAAAGTCCAAGAGTTTTAGTATAGGGAAAATCTTTTCGAAACGGAAGGGAAACAATATAACGACCTGACTCATTTCGATATGTAATTGTTTTGAATAGTTCCTCACAATACTCGTCGTCATCTGACATCCGATATTTACCAGGAAATTCTTCTAATTCCCAAAAAAGCCTAACTTGTTTATCAAGACTAATTTCTATATAAAATGAAGATATGGATGGTGACGAGACAGACGGGGAAATTTTTCCGGTGATAATCCAACCAAATATAGTATTTTGAGATACAATGGGTCGGTCTTTGTTCCACCGAGCGCCTACCTGAAGGATATGGGGATAAATATCTCCTAACAATAGATCAACATGGGATTCTTTATGAAGATTGATGTCAGCCATTTGTAGGTCCGAAAAACCTGACTGAATAAAAGAGGTCAACGAATGATGTGGTAATTGGCCTGTTAATTTCAGTACAACAAGTACATTGATTTTTGTTTCAAACATTTTGTGTAGGGGGATGAAATAGTGACAGTATACACCCGATCAGCAGTTTCAGACCGAGCACCATTAAGTCCTAAGATTTCCGTTGAAGTATACGTAGAACGCAAGAAAAATTTGTGTTGTAGAGCTTTTGAAATAAAGGAAGCTTCTGACGCAGTTGATCGAGTACCACCTATGCGTAAGTCGAATAATGCCGTGCCAAGAAGAATGCAAAAGTATTTAGTGGACTGTAAATGGGCGGAATGTGTTTGACGAGAGCGCAGACAAGATGCGGATGTTGTGGGTTGATCGTTAAGCGATAGTGTAGCCTGGGGTTCGTTTACTACGGCATTCGACTTGGAAAAAGTATCAATCTTTATATTATTACGGTGCAAGAGAGAATGATGCTTTTGTTTGCATAAAGAGTACACGGACGGACTTTGAAATTGTTTAAAGTCGGGTGAGGTTGCTAAACAGTTCGTGCACCGTTTTTGGTTTCGAATAGTTGAAGACCGTTCATCTATGGACATTTGAAGAAATTTTGGACACAATCTGATGTGATGAGATTCCGAACACAGTTTAGATTGGATACCTTTTACTGTATTTACATTGGTATGAAAATGTAATATCGGTCACAGATTCCAGAGTTTGAAATCGTGCGGTTAAAAATGAATCAATTTTTTTCTACGTCGGTAATTAGGAGCCACTACCAAAGTTTGTTCCCATAGATAGAGGGTAGTATCTGAGTGGTTAAACAAACGTACGCGCTGCAGGGTTTTCAAAAAATGTAAATTTTCTTTGGAAATAGGAGTTAAATTGAGTAAAATTTTCAATTGCGCACTCTCTTGTTCTCAAGCCCGCGTTTTTTTACAGGAGCTACCCTTTCTTGAGCACAATACAGTTCTGAAAATTGATCCCTAAAAGATGCCCAAGTTCCATAAAAATCATCAATATGCCATGGCGGTAAATGTAAACTTTGATGAAGAAACGGAGGAATGATTTCTCAGTGAGTCTAAGAGTTCACTTATTTTAGACAAACCTTTGAGATGTATATTGTAGGATGAAAAATATTTGCCCTTAATGCGTTCTAAAGTAACTTTTTTACCGCACGAGCAGAAGTCTTCCATGACTACATCGTACGCTAAGCGTAGTTCAGTCCATAGGTGAAGAATTTCCTCCTTTTGGATCTCAAGAGTGTGAATAGTGGGGTCCTCTTGTGGAATATCGAAAAGATAGGAATGGAATTCCACGATCCGATGCTTTAATAAAGCTTATGTGTACTAACATATTGTATTGCGAAATTTAGAAAATTACTCGAACCAACTAAACACCTTAAGGCCGAGTAAAACCGAAGAAGGTTTATTTTGGTTTTATGTATACTTTTATTTGTAATCTTGACTAATATTAATGAGAGGTTGACTGACGGCTTTTCGACTTATGTTTGAGATATATACATATGTATAAAGACTAGTAAACCATATAAAATATGGAAATATATATTTGCATAAATGTTGATTTTTTCTGGTTTTTCTTTCGTTTTCTGGTTTTAAGACTTGTAAAGATTTATTAATAGAGCAATAGTGATTTTTTCCATTAATTTGCTTGATTGAAAACCAATGTGCTAATGTAACAGTGATTTAAGTTTTAAGGAAAAAGGTTATAAGACCATTAACGGTATTTAAATTAGTGTTGTTGAGCACCGAAATATAAATATGTATGTATATATAAATTATATGTTTAGATGTATATAGGTAAAAAGTTATAAACGAAGTATGTGGATTTACATATGTACATTAGAGTGGCCGTTATTTTTTATTTATTTTATTCTCTTCATAGCGATAAGTTGTGTTTTGGGGGGTGCGTCCGCCCCTCAAAGTTGGCATTCAAGCCCTTCCTTCCTTCAAGGAATAATAAATTAATATATAATGTTGAAATTGTAATTGATAATGAGTTATACATAATGTGACTATACGCACCTTTTTGAACGTGACCGTCCCGTTTTGAGCTACTTTGTCCCGTTGTCCCCGTCAACAACTTGGGGACGCAAAAATGTCCCGTTTTCAAAAATTCGAAAAAATCTTGATTTGTTCAAAAATGTAAGAACAAATTTTACAAAAACTTAATTGGGTAAGTTTAACAGAAGTACCACATTGGGGAGATGTTCAGGAAGTTCTAGATATATTGATCGAAGAAAAAACATGTCGATTGCAATAATATAATACGGAAGTATTCGATGAATATTCAGTTGTATGTAAATATGTAACATCGCAGAAATTTGATGAATGGAATGAACAAAATATTTCTACGGAAAAACGTTGGGTGGAAGTATTTAAACATGTTAAAAGCAATTACCTAAACCACGCAAATTTTCAAATTATAGTTGAATATATTTTGTGCTTGCCTGGTACAAATACGCTGGTTGAACGTGTAAATTCTTTGAGGACCAAGGATAAAACTTAATTATAATATTTATAATCTGATATTGATGATTATAATTATTATAATCTGAAAAATATAACAATGTATGTATGTATAAACAATTTTTTGTAGCATAACGTAAAATAAATAATGCCATTCACTATGGACAAATAAAATATTATTATATTATCTATGCATTTCCATTTCATATAACCAAACCCATCAGAATTATTCGATGTCCCGTTTTCAGGTAAACAAATATAGTCACTTTAGTTATACACAAAAGCGTTATCAGCTTAGAAAATGAATATTGGTTAGGAGAAATGTGGAGTTTCCGACGGCACCTATGTTATAAATGCAGATGATTCAATCATAAAACAATTGTATGCAAAAATCAGGAAATATGTCATAGCAACCAAAAAAAAGAGTTTAAGGAGAGAATTAAAAAAATGTGTAAACTGTATAAGGCCAAACAAAAAACTTAATCTAGGATTTAGGTTAGGTTGCACAGGCAACCGATTGAAAACAAGCTATGTTATGGTCGATGTTGAACCACCCCTTTTTCCGAATAAAGTGGCTTATTTTTTTCAGATTGCATTCCGTAAAGTCTGCTAGTTCGGGTAAAATCGAGTTATCTAGATATAGGTCTCTGTGATAGAACAGAGCTGGACATTGACATGAAAGTTTCTTCCTCCTCCTCATTTTGACCGCTTTACAGAAGTCGTTTAAGAAAGGGAGGTTTAATCTATTTGCGTGGCCATCTAAGAAACAGTGCCCTGTTAGAACTGCCACGAGTATACGAAGCTGATGTCGAGGGATCCCCAGCATGATGGCAGATTTTTCTCGATAATATTGGGGACCGGTTGATCTGGAATTCATGTGAATTCATTGAACCATCTAGATTGTGCTATTCCTATAAGTTTCTGCTAAATTAGGATTTTGCAGCTTTTTAGTGGCACTCTTACTAGCCGGTCGGTGTCCCGTTCTTGCCATCGAGAGCCTTTCTTGGGTAGTTTGTCCGCAATTATGCTTCCAAGCATGCCTGTGTGTCCTAGCACCCAGATTAGCTCCAGGATGGAATGTGACACCATCTCGTTTAAGGATCTCCGGTATTCCTTTAACAGTTCAGATGTTGTGTAAACAGGCGACAGAGCTTTTAGTGCAGCTTTACCATCGGTACATATTCGAATATCTTGCCCATATTCCCTATTGTACCTTAACCAGTTAACTGCCCTTTTTATGGCCGTTATTTCGGCTTCAGTTATGCTACAATAATATACTAGGCTAAAATGCATGCTCTGTTGAAATTGTGGAACATAAATGCCTCCTTCCACCCCTAAACATGATCTGCATCAGTCAGTGTGTACCTCAAGTACTTCTCTTCGGTGTCGAGGATCATTAAATGGAGGGAAAATATCTGAAATTTAACCTGCGAATCTTTTTTCAGGCATGAAGTAGGGAGAACGGTTATCTATGAGTTCGGGAAGATTTTCATTATTTTTTATTTATTTACTTATTTATTTATTTATTTATCTATTTATTTATTTATTTATTCATTTATTTATTTATTTCGTCAATACAACACAAGAAGAATAAATCTTATATTACAATATTGATTATAGATTTGGCAAAAATACATATTTTAATTAAGGATTAAAAATCTTATACGAGGGCGGATCAATAAGTCCGGGACTTCTCGAACTTCTCTCGTAGTTATATGAAATGCAACACTGTTCCCATAAAGTACCACATGTTAATAGACTACTGTCAAATTTTGAGCAAGTGTCGTCATTTACTTTGCGTTTAACAGCTGTTCAAAACATACAATCTCGTGTATTTTTCTAAGTATTGAAGAGCAAAAGTGCGTAAGATTGTTGATGCTATAGGCATTTCAACGATGAAATTATTGACCAAACAAATGCCTATTTTATGGACCTCGAAAAATCCTATTTTTTGGAATGGATACAAACCCTTTTTCTCAAATGGCTCGAAATTGAAAAATCCCACATATGTATTTAGCTGACTTTGTAGTTCACGTAGTCATTCTGTATTTTTCTTTATTGCGATTGAATGTATTTATATGTGTTAAAACTTTTTTCAACTAGTTAATTGCAGTTTACTGTAGAACAAGGGGAATTCATAACAGGTAAACTTAATACTAACACAACCACAACACTACAAAAATTACAAGCATTTTCAAGGCAGATTCACAACAGGTAGTCTCATCCGATTTCGCCTTGAAAACAACAGAACAGATGTGTCAAAAACGCTTGACAAATTTATAAGAAGAAGAAAAATGTGAGGAATAATGTGATAGAAAATGTACAAAATCAAATTTAAAAAAATGTGCTTAATAAAATTTAAATAAAACAATAGAATTTGTGATTCAATACGAGAAGTATTACCTGGATTTTGATCTCGGACTCAATACGTTTTGTGCATAAGTGTTTTTAAAGTCCTTAGAAGTGTCTACAAATACTTTTGTGACGAAGAAGATGAACAACAAAGGATCCAGTATCAATGTATCCCAATGTGTTTAAATAAATAATAACGAATAATTAAAGTTTGTAAATTGTTTTTATTATTAAAGTAAACTTAATTCGCAAACTTAAGGGTGTTTTAAATTTTATGTTTTGTATTGAAAGAAATAGTTTGGTTTGAGTTCAAATAGGAGTTTACCAATTTCTTCTTAATTTAAGAAAATTTTTTGGTAAAATCATTATTTTATAAAGAAAGTTATTATTTTTTCCTCAGCACTTGCTTTAGAAGCATATGAATGCTCCGCCCAAGTGTCCAATCCAATAAATGCCTAATTAGTTTTTTGTAAGCAATGCAATCTAAAAGAGTATGTACATATATTTATTTAAATACATAAGCATGTTATATACTTCCTCAGTATTGGAATTCGATGGGGTATGGCTTGAAAACATTTTAACCACTTGGCATCGTTTTATAAATGGCTCTACGTTTGGTAATAGCAGTGATTAGGTGCCTGCGCGTATAATGCTAGACGGTAGGAAGTGATCGTCACACATACGTTCCGCTGCTGCGAGGTTTTTTCCACATATTTCGCTCCACTTCAATCTGGTTTCTAAATTGTTTGGCACACTGAAAAAGGCGCCTCCTCCTTTCATATACGGTTTATGACATAAACAGCATGAAGGCATTTTCACTCTTGTTTTAAATTTTTTTCACCGTGCACAAAAGTTCACCAATTCTTTCACAAATTAACACTTTTACCACTATTCTCACCTATAAATTTAAAATTAAGACCGCATCAGTCTTTTTATTTCCCTTATCCAGCTATAACTGGAAATTTAAATTTTAAATGTAACGATTTTTTCAGTTTTTAATTTATTTATTATTTTTTTCAAACAAAACAAAATAGAGTAAACAAATTTTGACAACCAAAATTCGAGCGAATTGAGTCACCTGATCTCTCGAGGCCACCTGTTATGAATTCGCCTTGAGCATTTTGTTTGTGTAAAATCAAAATACATTGTCAAAAATATTTTACTGAGGCGAAAAAATAAAATATTGAAAATTATTATTATTTGAAAAAGTTTTGTTTTTAAGGGTTGTTTTTTTAACAAATATTATTTTGCTGAAGAAATCTGTTGTGTGGAAATGTTGCAATGATCCGCTTATCAATTATTGGCTCCTGTCATCCGTAATGCCGTTCAACGTCGTTGTCAAGTCTGTGATTGCTTCACCTCCCACGAACAAAATTTCAACGGATGTAAGTACACATTGAAATTCTATTGAGGAACAAAGTGTTAATGCTTTGATGGTCTGTGCTGTGGATGCTTAATAGGAAATTAGTTTTATTTTGCACTGTAATTTAATTTAAGAAATATTCTATGATTGAAACCTATTGTTAATAAATCTTATCACCACACATTTATTCGCTCCACCTTGTTCTGCGTTCATTGTCTTTGGGTATGCTGAACAATGTACCAATTCATCTTTCATATATTTTTTTACACAATGAACATTTACGCATTATTCACCTTTTTTAACACTCTTTTTTATCTTTTTATTTAAATTTTTGTTTGATTTTTCTTTTTCACAATTAAATTTTTTATTTTTTAAAAATTTTTGACTTGAATGTAAACAAAAGAAAAAAATAAAGTTTGACATCCAAACCTAATTCGCCTTGGATAAAAATAAAAAAAAAGTTATCAGCTGCGCTATCAAGTTCACCTGTTATGAATTCGCCTTGCTGTAGAACATGCAAAACAAATCATGTCGCCAGAATTGTTATAATCAAAACAACCGTTTAGTTCGTTGTTTGAACAGCAAGTACATATTTATTTGCTATTCCTTTTATAAATCTTCGTATTCATTTTTTGTACCGTATTGTTAGTAAAATAATGATAATAAATAAGCGAGTTATAAAACAAACGTTAAAAAAGTCAACTGATCTCTTTTAATTGAATTGGAAAAAATAATAAAATACTATTTACATTGTAATTTTATACCAATATTTTATTTAAGCCGACAAATTTCGACAAATTAAAGTTTTTTCTTTGTCTTTTATATACAGTTTGTAGAACTTTTTTTAATAACTTTTTAAATTATATTTTATAATTTATTTTTTCTTCAAAAAATCTATAATTTTTCTTTAGCTTGTGTCAAAGCTGGTAAAAGTATAACCACATAGTGTTAAGAAATGATAAATTATTTTATTATGCTTTATTTTTTAATTGTTTAAATGAAGTGAAAGTAATATGTTGGTACTTTTTTTATTACCAGAGCTACGAGTATATGGTTAAAAACTGTTATTTATAATTGGTCAAGAGCGTATAATAATAAAATGGGTACCATTTGAAAGCGTTTTAAAATAGTACGCACGCTCAGAGTTCGTGAACTTTTTAGCTTTGTCGATATTTTTTTATTAGCACAATGATTTTTTTTAAGAATTTGCTATTTATTTAATTTAATTTTCTTTATAGGAGAAGTGGAATTAGAAAATGTTCCTATTAGAAAAGATGCTCTTAGATCGTTTGGAATACCTGTAGAAGCCATTTCTGGCAGCATTGGCAAAATTAAGCTTCAAATTCCTGTTAGACAATTTATAACTTCTCCTTGGTGTATTGTAATTGAACGTGTGTATGGCGTCTTCGGACCAAAAAATTTAAATGAATGGGACAATGAAACTGAAAAAGAAGATGAGTATAAATATAAACTTAGCCATTTGGACGCTAAAGAAGCTACATGGAGGCTGGAAAATGACTGCAGCGTGGAAAGCTATTACTCCTTATCATATTCAAGCTGGTTGAATTATGGTGGCACATTGGCTACCAATATATTAGAAAACTTGGAATTAAAAATTATAGATATTCATTTACGATATGAGGACACGCTGTCTTCGCCAACTTCACCTTTTTCTGCTGGCATACGAATTCAGTCTATTTCGGCACAAACTTGTGATGTCAGTTGGATTCCTGGATCAAAAAACAATAATATCAACAATATTTCATACAAATTATTAGAATTGAAAGATCTATGCTTATATTGGGATAAATTACATGACACTAACAAGTGTTGCACCCTTTCCTCTAAGGATCTTTTAATAAAAATGAATGACATATGCAGAAAAGAAAACCACACGTTTGTTATAAATCCCATAAATGCCACTGCAAAATTTAAACGAGAACGTTGTAAAAAGGCCATAAGGAGTAAAAATCGTCCCCGAGTATGTTGTGATGTCGTTTTACCACAAGTCATAGTAGTATTAAACAAAGTAAGTAAATATGGTAATAAAACTAATTTTATTTTTAAAACGTGAATGTTTCTATGTACATATGTACATGTATTTTATGAAACGGTATTTATGCTTCCTAGAGATGGGCATCGCTCACGTGATTAGAGTGAATCATGCATGATCGTGAGCAGTTTTTTGTTTCAATCACGTGAGCGTGCATGAGCGTGAGCATAAAAAACATAACGTGAGTGAGCGTGCATGAGTAGATTTTTTGCGTGATTGTTTCGTGATTTTTTCGATTTTGGAATTTTTTACATATTTTTAATAGGTATGTATGTGGTTTTCAATTTTGTAATGAAGACATAAAACGTTGTGCCGGTATATATTAATGTACCGATGAAATGAACGAGTACAAATACCAGTATAAGTCCGAGTTTCGACTGGCGAACATTTGGAAGAAAAACATCTGCAATTCCTTTTCGTGTTTTCATTCGCGTTCACACAGACGAACAAGACCTAGAAGTTTTAAGTTTTTGCAAAAAGCTAAAGATTTTCCAATTCTGCGAAACTTGGCAAAACAAATGCTATGTGTACCATCCAACTCAGCTACAAATGAAAGAGTTTTTTCAACGCCAGGAAGAATACTTAAAGAGATGTGAAACAGACTTCTCGGGGAAAATGTTGAAAAAATTTTATTTCTACAAAAATTTATTTATCTATTAACGCTAAAGTACAAGATCCTACTTAATCTTAATATCTTTCACAGAATGCTTATGAGCTAGAAAATGAATGATTTTAATCAAAATATTTTAAATATACATACATAATTTTAAATTTCACCTCAAAACTTTAAAATAAAAGAAAAATTATATTTTCTTTAAGAATTTTCAATTGTATTCAATTCCCAAATTTAATTTTAACTACAAAGTTTGAAATCGCTTTATACATATGTGTAAATCTTGCGTGACGAACGCTACTTTCGTACACGTTTTCACATTAATATATAAACATTTTTTGGTCTTTCAAAAGAGGTACCTTCAACTTATGCATGGTGTTTAGTGGGATACAAGTGTTCTTTCGAATGGCATAAACAATAATAAAGTTTTGTGACGCACGCTACAAAAAACTGAAGTAACATTGAAAGTTAAAGTGTGTTTTCTTAATTTTTTTGCGAATTTTGCATAATAAAGTACACAAAATATAGTTCCTAAAAGAAAGATGAATATAATAGAATTCTAAAATAACTTATTTGCAGGCAAAAAATTTTGTCGTTTTTTGTCAGAAGACATGAACTCTTTGTGACGCACCCTACGTTACGCACGGTAAATTTTTTCCATTCTATTTATTCTACTCTGAAAATTCTTACCTAATTTTAATGCTTCCAAAATAGTAAACACAAAATATTTTAAATAAAATTGAAGTGAATTCAATGTCTAAAAGTATGGCCTTCGATCGGGCCATCTTCATTAACACTAAAGTAAAAATCTTTCATTTCTATTATGAAATTAGAAGATCTGAGATAGGGTAGGATTTGATAATAATTTGTGCATTAATAATCATCGAAATACATTTATTTTATTTATAAAATTATATATCTAGTCCAATATTCCATTAAAAAAAATAGGTTGGATCACTTTAAAAAAATTCTGCTTGGTGGACTGTTTCTAGGACTTATCCATATATCAAAATTGAAAAATTGTATTTCAAAACTAACAAATTGTTTTAGAAAAGAATATTTCTCAGTTAAACATAATTTTCCTCTTTTATTGCAGAATTTTCTAATCGTATATTAGATTTTTCTATTTGCATTTAGAAATTTTAATATATAAATTCGTAAGTATTTCGTGAGCGTGAGTTTTCCTAATTGTGACTAACTTTTTTTTCCACTCACGTGAGCCAAAAATATGAGGTCGTTCGTGAGCGTGCATGAATGATATTTTTTTATCGTGAGCGTGCATGACCGTGAGTGAAAAGTCACTCACGTTCCCATCTCTAATGCCTCCTAGGGTACTCTTTCCGGCAATATTTTTCTAATATGTGTACCGTCATGTCGGCGATAAAGTGATTTTTTCTCACTTTCCATTTGCTGTTTACACTTTTAATGATTTTAAATCAATTAATATTTTTTACGTGTTTGCAATTTCATATTTTTGCAAATTTTCGCGATGTTGTCGAGTTGTTAGCTTTTTTTCAATATCTGCGATAAACATGTTTATCGTTTTTTTATATTGCGCTTTAAGTTTAAGATATTTAGTATTCTGCAACATTATGCGAAATTGTGTCAGTACGTCTGTCAGACAGTTGCAACGACACACAGTGGCTGAAAATCGTTTTTCATTGGCCAAAATTCTGTAACTTTTGAACCGATCAAAATATTGAAGTAATTTTTATTTTATTGGATAGATATTTAGTTCAGCTTGACTCAGTTTAAATTTCATTAAAATTGATTGAGGACTTTTTAAGGAATTCTAGGTCAAAGTTGAACTTTTGAATTTTTTTAACTTTTAGAGTGAAATATGGGTTTATTATTTTTTTATTTATTAAAAAATTGAATATTTGGAAATTAATAATAATTATAAACATTTTTTGTAATAATGGAATTTTTTTAATGTTACACTTAAAAAAAATTTTACACTGAAAAAAAAAATAGTAAAATCAACTGGAGATTTTGCTATTACAGAAAAATTAAAAATTTTTTGCTGACAAATTTGCAAATTTGTTTACACTCAAAGAATAGTTACACTTAAAAAAAAACATTATTAATATTATCTAAAAATATTGCTATTACTACAGAAAAATTTATTATTTTTTGCTGTCAAATTTAATAATTTTAAAAACATTTTAAAAATCAAAACTGCAATAAATTTTAATAGCATTTGCAACAATGGTAGGTTCTGTTTATTATTATTTTTTACTAATACTATGTTTTTCGTTATTAAATAACAATGAAAGGCAATTATAATTATTATTCATTTGACTCAAATAATGATTGCAAATATTCCATATTTTGTTCTGTGCTATTTCTGTTCTTTAGTAGTTTTTTGGCTTCTTCATCTAAATCCCGATGTTCCACTTTCCATTGATTTCGAATACTGGAGATAAATGGATCTGACGTTGCAAATAATATATTAAATAGATCTTCATTTGTTGAATTTCGTGAAATTTTTCTAGTATTGTGGTCTCTATAAAATCTGTAATCCTTGTTCCTTTTTTCCTGAGCCTCCTCTGATAGATCTCCAAGTAGCACCAAATGATATTTAATGACATCTTCTCCATGATAAAGGATTTTGTGAACTGTTGCAGACATATTTCTCCATGGGTAGTATATATTTTTGCAGTTTCCTTAGCATACTCTCCAAATTAATTTTCTAGTCAATTTCTTCATTGCACGCAAGTACTTCTAGGATTATTTTAAATCTGAAAATAAGGTTTAAATCCACTCCTGTTATTTCAGATGCTGTTTCTGGATCTGAAAAGAATCTTCTTGCGGTATTGCCATCATTTGTATTGCCTGACCCTTGTTTTGGCTGATCTATAATCAATCCAAATTTGCGATATTCATCTTGAACATGTTTCTTTTTTGAACTTCTTAACTCTTTGTTGGTTTCGTTGTTTCTTATTGATCCTGAAGACCCGAAATCCAAATCATAACTGATATTTAGTATGTGTTCCATAAGTCGTATTCTTGCATGTAGTGGTGATAATCCAAATTCATATGCATCGGTATTATCTAATGATTTTGTCGGTATTTGGTTTAATTGGGTTGACTTTGCTTGGCATATAATGCATCTGGCTGCAGCCTTCGTGTTAGTCAAAGCCTGACCTACTTTTCCATCTATCATTGTCAGCACTAATTGGTAGCTTACTTCAATTTGCTGCCCATCTAACTGTAATTGTAATGGCTGTAGTGTTGCAATTTGGGCCTTGATATCAATAACTTCTTTGTTAATGGCATCATGAGTTTCTTTTTTGAATTCAAATTTGATTGGCCTGCAGTATTTCGTAGAAGATGGTGTCTCATTTTTCCAAATATCCATTGTTTGCGTTATACTAGTCCAAAATCTTTTTCAATCGCAATGGTAAAAATGATACCATGAACATATCTGAGTCAGAAATATTTTCACATACAACTTGTTTGTATTATTTTTGTCCCGAAGAACCATCACATCCCCATTTACAAAAAAGAATTAACTTTGTGTTTTCATATTTCTTTAACTCATTTCCTGTTATTGATTGTAGCAAGCGTTCGGCTGTGTGATCAAGTAGAGATTGTAGTTGTACCTCTGCCGAAATTGGTGTGATTGTAATAGTGTCCTTTGATGGCAAACGGTCCATTTTAGCAGCGGTTATGTAATGATATGCTGGATACATATTTGAGCCTTTTTCAATCGCACGCAGTCTGAGCTTAATATATTGCTGTTTTGTTAATTTCAAATCCAGAAATAATGCTAATGCCTCCTCATTTGTGTACTGTATTGCATCACTCGGAGTTGGTATATTTTTAAGAATCCGTTTTGTTCTCACTGGACTAGCTTTAACAACTTTTTCAATGATATCCACTTTTGTTAATTGTTTCTGTGATCGTAATTGATGTAGGAAAGATTCTTTTATATTTGTACAACCAATTGCATCGTTGATATCGTTAAGTTTCCGCCTCTTAGATCTATCGCTGCAGTTGTCCAATGATTTGCGTGGTCTTCCAGCCTTATCTTGCTTTGCTGTTTCTGCAGCGACAGTAAGTTGGCCCTTTAACCAGTTTGCACTTTTTATATAAAAGTTTTGTTTACTGTAGCGAACTTCTTTGTAGCGTTTTTTAGTGCTTTGACGAAATTAGATAATTGCTCTTGCATTTCGGTGCTACACGAATTTAAGTTTAATTTTATTTTAACGTAACTAAGAACATCTTCCTGGTTTTTGTTTCTAAAATACTCTTCCGCCAGTTCTTTATAACTGAAGCTCTCCATATTTTTCTGAATATTTTTATTTGCGTCTGTTATGTTTTACCCGTACACCTAGAGGATTAACTTATTACTGAGTAATCCCTTATCGAATCCGTAGTTTTATACATTTTTAGATACATGTTATTCACACATTGATCTTTAATTTCATAGCAGGTAGTGCTTAAATTGAACAAAACTGCACTTGTTGTCCAGACCTTAATAACAGGTAAAACTGATTAGTATCTCGCCAATATTTGTTGTTGTTGGGTTGTTTTTTATGTGTTGTGTTTTTCTTCCGACGGGGTTTGATGCAATTTGGAATGAATTTCCGTCATCCCACGTCAAATTTGGTTGATAAACAGTGTTCTCTCAGTAACTGAGAGAACACTGAAGATGGCACATAGCCGAAACCGGTCTGTTTATCAACCAAATTTGACGTGGGATGACGGAAATTCATTCCAAGTTGTTTTTTATCTTTAGTGGTTTAATGTCCCGATTATTGTTATAAAATTGTTTATGACTTTGGTTGACCCTAACATTTGATAACAGGTAAATTTAGAAAGATATATGTTTGCTGTAGAACCTGTTGTGATAATTTTACTACCAATTTTTGGCTGATGAAAACAAAGCCATTAAACCCTTTCGCAGGTATTATATTTAATTTTTTTAGTTTTACGTAGTCTAAAGTAAAAAAAAACATAAACTTTTAGGCAAAAAAGTGAAAATTATATACACCATTGTATACGAGTACTTTAGAGTAATTTCATTAAAATGAAAAAAGTGTTCTACACACGGCTCGTCACGGGTGCAAAAGTATATATAGCGGTAAAGAGGACACTACCACCTTTCTCCGGGTGGTATACATTTCTTGTTCCCCTATGTTCCCTAGAAGTTCTATTCCACTAAAGTTTAAATTTGAGAAAAATATAGCAGTTTCATAAATATTCCGTAACGCCCCTAATATTAAATGCTAGAGCTCTGACCACTTACAACAACTAAAGACTATAATCCTACCAACATTATAAAAAAGACCGCAGGCTATTATTGATGATAGCTTGCGGGTAGTAAACATTTATTTTTTATAAAAAACAAAAGAAAACACCTTTTTCTGAAATTAAAAAAAAACCGTTGAGTTTGACAGCATGCCACGCTCACAATTATCAATAGTTCCTAACCTAATTTTTTGGCTACCTTAATCTGGATATATTAGCTGCAAAAGGGCGTAAAAATTTTAAAAATCGGTGACAAAAAAATTAGACTTTTGGCCAATGAAAAACGATTTTCAGCCACTGTGCGACAGAGCATTGAGCAGTTTTGAAGTATTTTGTTTAAAAAAGCAATTTTTTCTGTAAAATGTGCTTTGTTTGCAGTTTTGTTATTTTAATTCCGATTTCTTAAATCTCAATATCTTAATTTATAATTAAGCATACTTTTTTAAAGTATCAATGTAATTAACACATACTTTTGTGGCACCACTGATAAAAAAAGGGAATTCACACTTATTGAGGTCGAAGAAGGTTATATTTTTCTAGAGTTTTTTATTATAGTGTGTTAGTTTAGTTCATATGTAAAACACAAATTACTGTGCTTTTTTAACACGTCATGTATTAATATTTATTTGCCTTGCGCGTACGAGAGCGGATTGATATTAAAGCTACCTAGCGATAGATGGCAGCACAAACACAAAATATAGAAATTGCGATCTGTCAAACGTC
This sequence comes from Gymnocheta viridis, assembly GCA_956483585.1. Taxonomy (NCBI): domain Eukaryota; kingdom Metazoa; phylum Arthropoda; class Insecta; order Diptera; family Tachinidae; genus Gymnocheta; species Gymnocheta viridis. The sequence continues at coordinate 53,231,347 of OY101444.1, read as the reverse complement.
AGCTGTTAAAATTTCACCCAAATGCATCGATTAGTTTATTTGTTGTAGTCGTTTGAAGTAAGCAACTTTTGTGTTTCTTGAAAAATGGAAAAAAGTGAATTTCGTGCAGTGATTAAACACTATTATTTGAAAGGGAAAACGGCGAAAGAGACAAAAGAAAAGCTCGATAAACATTGCGGTGAGTATGCTCCGTCAGATTACATGGTAAAATATTGGATTGATGAATTTAAACGTGGCCGAACAAGCACTGCAACAATACCATCAACAGGAAGGCCAAAAGAGGTGGTTACTGAAGCAAATATCAAGAAAATCCTCGATATCGTTATGAATGAGATTGTTACGTGAGATTGTTGAAATGGTAAACATATCATATGAACGTGTCTTGTTCATTTGCATGAACATTTGCATATGAAAAAGCTATCGGCAACGTGGGTGCCGCGTTTGCTCAGTGTCGAACAAAAACGAGTTCGACAGACCACTTCACAGCGGTGTTTGGACATGATAAAGCGTAATCCTGTTGATTTTTGGCGTCGATTAATAACTGTTGATGAAACGTGGGTCCACCACTACAAACCTGAAACCAAAAATCAACCGAAACAATGCACAGTGTCCAATTTGGCTTCGCTTGCGGCATTTTATTCATAGCTTCCAAAGTAAAGAAGATATCTTCAAAAATTTTTTTTCTCAATTCAGAAAAAAATGAAACAATTTTTGGAAAAAAAATTAAATTTTTTTTTTTATTTTTGATTTTTTTTTTTAATTTTAAATTTTTTATTTTTAATTTTTTTTTAATTTTTTATTTTGTTTTTAATTCAATAAACATTTTCCACCATATATTCATATATAAAATAAAAAAAAAATTGTCAATTCAAAGAGAAACCATATTATAAGAGAAATATTAATCAGATTCTTCAGTATCGTTTTGTCACTGCATTTTGCCTAAAAAGTACAATAAATTGAAGGCTCGCAGGTACTCGCAGTAAATTTTGGACATTTTGGACACACAATGGTTTACACATATAGGAAAATTTACAATTACACTGAATGCAGGTGAATTTTGTAAGTTCCACTCCACGAAAGACAGGTGTACGTTACAATGGGCGAGTTGCTAATACACTTAAACACGATTACGTTTTATAAATAACATAAGTATACACAGATCACAACCACAGTTTTTTTTATATAATACATACCTTGGCGTTAGTATATAACAAAACTTTTAATGAAATTAATAAAATTTGCAAGTTTAACACGAATAGCAAAACGATGATCAAAAAGGCGGAAATATTTTGCAGAACACTTGCAGAAACATATGCTGACTTTGACAGCTCACAGCTGTTCATCAGCTGTAAGCTGAGCTTTTAAAAATCGATACAAATCTAGTGAATGTATTTGTTATCGATTGTTAAAAAAAAATTAACGGTTTTTCAAATTTGAAAATTTGAATTAAATGCCGCTAGCGAAGCCAAATTGGCCACTGTGCAATGGTTGGAATCTGGTGGAAGTGCTCCGAAGAAGGCGAAGACAGTGAAATCGGCTGGCAAGGTTATGGTCACTGTATTTTGGGATGCACACGGAATATTGCTCATCGATTATCTTGAAAAAGGATCCACAATCACAGGAAAGTATTATCATGCATTATTGGATCAATTGATTGATGCAATCAAGAAAAAACGACCACATTTAATGAAGAAAAAAGTGCTCTTTCTTCAATACAAAGCACCGGTTCACACAGCATTAGATACGATACTAAAATTAAGTGGAATACACTTCGAATTGGTTGATCATCCACCATATAGTCTAGATTTAGCTCCTAGTGACCTTTTCCTGTTTCCAAACTTTGAGGGTGGCGTTGGCTCAGGTAGTAAGCACGTTGACTACAAACCGAAGGACCTGGGTTCAAACCCAGTGTCAGACAGAGTCATGAAATAAAAACACCACGCATTTCTCTGATGTGCATTGGTGTGCCTTTGTGTCAGTTGTTAGCGGAAGATTTCAGTGGCGAAGGCATGATCACTGGTCACTGAACAGTACCAACTTCAGCTGATACTAATCCCAATGTAACATCAGAGCGCCCTCCTTCGTTGGTACTGAGTAGCACAATCAACGGCGAAGTAAAATTAAATTATAAAAAAAAGAAGTGGCTACTAAACTAAACACAGCTTCAAACCTCTGCAACACTGCGCTGCAACACTGCTCTACGAATAAACGTGCAAAAAAAAGCAGAGTTGTAAAGAAAGAATGAAGCTTCACCTCCTTTCATATCTATCACTATCCCTTTCCACTAGTTCCAGCACAATGCATTGCATGTGTAGGGGTCATCCCCTGAGTGCTGGTCCAAGATAAAAAAAAAAAAATTGAAAAATGGCTCGCAGGAAAAAGATTGATCTCAAACGAAGAAGTGATTGTCGAAACTAACGCGTATTTTGAGGGGTTCCCAAAATCGTATTATTCAGATGGTATAAAAAAGTTGGAATATCGTCTTACTAAGTGTATTGAGCTAAAAGGAGAAATAAATGGTTTTTGAAAAAAATGTTTTTTTCCTACTTAGGCAGCTTCAATATCAATCCGCCCTCGTATATGTCCTCTATTTATCTAAAAATAAATAGGATGTAAAATAAATATTTAAATAAAATGTTCAGGGAAAACATAGGGCATCAAGGGCATCGAAATTTAAAAATGAAACTTCTGGAATGTGTTTCGCAAGTGGAAAGGTCAAATTGGCGCAATTGGTTCCGCCACCAGAGCCATTACACTCATTGGTTTCTGGTACAGAAACAGATTCCAAACATTTTTTGACACAAATCCAGAAATACAACAGTTGCTTCCAAATGACTTCATTTGGTGCAAAAAATGTGATTCGGGATGAATGTATGCCCACTTTCAAGGTAATTACAACACAATCATCTACAATATTTATTTTTTTTACATAGATTAAGCATTACAGATTCAAGGTCAAATATATCATCGAGCTGGCTCACTATTGATTTAAACGTATGCAGTTTCCGCTGAGGATTGCATTCGCAATGACAATAAACAAATCATAAGGACAGTCGTTGTGTGTTTGCGGCATTAACCTGGAAAATTTATGCTTATCGCATGGTCAATTATATGTCGCCTGTTCCCGTGTTGGAAAACCATCAGCTTTGTTTGTTTATCCGCTAGACAACAAAACAAAAAATGCAATTGGAGTGAACAAAATTGTGAAAGCTAACCAATCGAAACATAAAATTTTTTCGTCTTGTTATTTGAACGTTGTTCTTACATGCGAAATATAAATAAAACACCTTTCGAATCTCTGTGATTTCAATTCAAAAAAAGGATGTTCAAAATCTCATAAAAATAAAAATTCTTAAAACAATCATCAATCAGAAATGTATTTTCTTCAATAATTTTTACATTGTTTACACATTTCCTATAGCTTTTCACAAATTTACAAAATTATCACAATCAAATTTATTTAAGTTTAGACAGGACAACGACTGTCGGGTCAGCAAGCTGCAATAAATAAATATATAAAATAATATCTTTTTGCAAAGAATTTCAAATATTTTGAAATTCTTTATATAAAATAATTTAAAAATATTGGTTTTAGTTTTACTTAACTTGTTTAAACATATATGTATGTATATGCATGTAAATTGTACGAAATATTTTGTTATTTTGCACAATGTAAACTTTTGTAAAGTATACGAAATGTTTCTTAAATTCTTGTGCACATTTTATTTTGTTACGTTTCTTAAAAGTTTTCTGTAAGCTTCTTTTAATTGCTCGGAAATAAATTAAAAGAACACAGATCTATTTATTTACAACACTGTTTATTTATTCAGTAATAAGAAAAATAAACACTATTAAATAATTATCGTTGTTTATCGAAATTCACACAACTAAGTTTCAAACCAGACTGCTTATACCATACTTAACCATGGCTGTATTTTCTTGCTACTTCAGTTTGAATATGCATTTGAATTGCGTAATACTGTCGCCCATTTAAACCTCTTAGTCCAAAATAGGCACAGAACAGCCTTATCCAGGTGAACAACCTTCACTTTAGATCTTGGGCTATTGTACTTCTGTATTATGTAAAAGAATACAATTCAAACAAATACGTTCATTCTTTTTATCACTCCTCTGTATTTTGTAAGACAATCCTTTTTTATTTTTGTCGGGGGTTGAAGTAAAACCAATTGACAGATTCACCCTTCAGAGTTTGCCACTCGGTCGTATCTGGCTTTCATTTTATTTCTTACTATTTTAATTCGACAGCGTACGAAATCAAGTGGCTCATTAAGATCTTCTTGCTATTGGGAATGTCTTAAGTCTTCTTCAGTTGCTGGCGCAGGCTTACCGTGAAATTTCGAATCACCAGGCAATTTCAGATCGATTTTGAAGACAATCTTAGCAGGTCCTCGTGAGTTTGAGTTATGCACAGCTGATCAGTATGATAGTAGAAATTTTGAAATGTGCGCGTCCCAGTCCTTTTCATGTGTGCTCACCACTTTTGGCAGGTTTCTAGGGTACGATTAAATCTCTCTACCATCCCATCAAGTTTTTCTTAATTGGTAAATAAAATTGTTCTTTATTGTAACAGGTTGTGGGCCCAGAAAGCCCTGTGCACTATAAAAAATATTAAATTGTCGGTTTGAATTAGTTGAAAAGATATTAATTCAGTTGCTTATCGCGGAATATTACGATACGTGGAAACTGAAAGAAAGCAGTTCTAATAAAGAACGATCTTTAGAATTATGCAAACAGCACAATTCCGATCCCCCCAGCAACAAAAGTAGTTGAACGAACTAAATCGTAAACATTTCACCAAAAAACAATCATTTTATCGGTGTCCGGCCCAACGCAGTTTTTCAGACCCAGCTCGAACTTCTCACTGCTGCTCACTTGGCCGAAAACCGTTGCAAAAATTAAAAATTTGACGATAAAGTTTTGTGAAATGAACGAATACGACTAGAAAAAAATCTCACTGATCCAGAATTATGTATTATTTAATTGGATACAAATTATAGGTGGTAGAGCTACTCATAGTTGACAATTGTTTAATATGCCGAAAGAAAACTGCATTTGAAAAAAAAAACTTTATGAATTCGAATTAAAGTGTCAGAAACCTTTACTTTTGGCCAAAATTTTGTTAAATTTTTTTTAAAAGTTTGATGTTTTCTAAAAGTATTTTTAATTTTTTTAATAAAAACAAAGAATTTGTTCATCCCCGGGAGCAAGGGCGTAATTCTCTATTAATATTTTATAATAATTACTATATATAGCAAATTATTGTAAGTAGGTTACTGTTTCGTTTTTATGTTAATTAGGATATTAATTTTTAGTCCTAAGCTTTCTTATGTTTGTTATTCATTTTAATTGTATTGTTTTTTTTATAAAGGCTGAATAAAATGTACCTTACCTTACCTTGTTCATCAGATTCTTTACTTTTTCAGCAGTGGCCATTTTTCAGGTAATTTTTGCAATTTAAATAGAACATAACTAAAAATTATCAAAGGTGATATCGCCGATATTGCCTGAGCCTATTTCAGTGAAAGAAAAAGAAAGCTTTCCATTTACAAAGTAGTTAATGTTCAAAATGTAAAAAGAAGACTCCAAACCGTAGACCGTTCTAAGTAGTGCTTAATACCCCCAGAATACAATTACGCTTCCTCTAAAATCATTAGTTTTTATATTTTATTTGCTTAGAGAGATCGTAGGCATACAAATGCAATAACGCTGTAGTATAATTTTTATACTATGTATATGTACATATGTATGTACTCATATGTTGAAATGAAAATTATCTATCGTAAAATTTAAAATAGATTTATGCATAATTCCTCTTCCACAAAACCTCCACTTTTGAAATCTTTTTATTTCTGAGTAAAAAATAAATTACAATTGTATTTCAAAATTTAGAAATGTTTGAATTATTTAGAAGATCAAATAATGAAAATGTATTTAAATTGGCTGTTGATGAAAAAATTTAAAAGGATATCACGAAAAGAAGATTAGAATCAAAGTTTACTTCGTTTGTTTGCAATTAATAGAAAATGTCTCAACCCGTACAAATGTCTGCCTAAATTCCGTAGCAACTTTTGATAACATCTTCTGACAGCAAAAGAGAAAGGCATTCAAAAACTATGAATAGTGTATAAGATAACCTAAACTTCAAATGCTTTCCCATTAGGAATGTCAAAATAAAAATACTATTGGACATGAGACAAAATTCCAAAGGAACTAGGGAAAATTTAACATTAATTAATTTATACTTACACGGCAGAACAGAAACAACGTTGTTTTTCGGGAGCCGCTACACTCCTATCGTCCGTGTTCATGTGTGTTTCCATGTATCCGCCACTGTTTAGGTGGCTCGGTTGAATGAGATTTCAAATTTGTATTTATACAAATTATGACTCGAAAAAGGATACGAGAGTTGCTTGTATTGTGGAAGGTATCACTTAATGTTTCTAAAGCTAACACAATCTTCACCACGATCAATATTCAAATTTTACCATCACTAATTTACGTTAAATTAACCCATTACTACACGTTGTTTTTTTGTCTTTCTAATTTTTGTTTTTACAAGACAAACATTTTTGGTTTGATTAATACTTAAGTACCATTGCTTTTTTTGTCAACTAGTTGAGTTTTTTTGGTTTATTTGATCAATTTTAACTATTTATGTGACAAAGTACAGCAAACATTGCAAAGCTTATGCCAGCAGCTAATTCTTTATATAAAGTGATTATTTTTTCGAACAAATTGGTTGGTAGTGGTTTTTAATCCAAAGATATTATTTTAGCTAAAGTTCGTAAGATTTTTAGTCAGAAAGAATTGGACATGTCCAATTTCTTCGAAAAAATAATCACATTAAATAAAAATACTATTGTTCGTGCTTCCTGGTTTGGTATGGAATATACTTCTAGCCAATTACTGCTGTAGTCCATAACCACAAGAACATAACGATTCTCGGCGTTGCTGTTGGGAAAAGGACCTTCTACATCCATTGCTATCCGCTTAAGTGGCGCTCTCGAAATGCATTGCTGCTGCTGTCCCCGACTTTTTATTACAAGACCTTTGGCTGCAATGAATTGTGTGCAGTTTGCTATCCACTTGCCTACCATCTTGATCACATCCAACCCAATAAAAACGCTGTTTTAATTCTTCCAGGGTTTTCATTACACGAAGGTGACCCCCCACTGGGTCATTATGGAACTCCCCCATTTATTTGGTTCATCTTGGATGTTGGAAGCACTAGTAAATTTGAAACCGCTTTTCCATCTGGACTTTTCCATGTACGATATAATCATCCATTTATCAGTTTCAGGCTATTCCACTGGGCCCAATAAGTTTTTACGAGTGGGCTTTCATTGCAGGTGGGTCTTTTGTTTTCCAGTTTAGCCGTTACAATTTTTCCAGTATGGGATCATTCCTCTGAGCCTCTGACCAGCCCTCCTTAGTATCGATGAGCATTACCCAAACATCAATGACGACTTCTTTGGCTTCGGGTATAGCACAATGTCGGCACTCTCAGTTACAGGGCCAACGTGCATGCGTGTTGTTATGTTTTACCCCTTATATGTTCGATGCTAAACTCTTTGAAGACGCGCAATCCAGCACTGTAGCTTCCCTTCAAATTGCAGTAGCCAGTGAGTGAGTGAGGAATGGTCGGTCCGCAGCATGAAGTGCTGGCCATACAAACACGTGATAATGTTTTATTCAATCTAGCACTGCTAGCAGCTCTCTCCGTGTCCCACAGTAGTTCCTTTTGGACTTTGTAAGTATTCGTCTGTCACAGCCAATCACTTTTTCTGCTCCATTAAGCACCTGTGAAAGCACACTTCCTATTCCTTATCAGTTCAGATCTCTATCTAGCTCAAATTTCTCTCCTGCGACTGGATAGGCAAAAATTGTGGTCGTGCACAGCAAATCTCTTAGTGTCTGGAACGTTTCTTCTTGTGGTTCTCCCCATTAGTATGGTTGTGGCCTTTTGCTCAGCTCGTGCAAGCTCGCTGCAACGCTGGCAAAGTTTGGTACAAAGCGTCTGTAGTGTGTGCAAAGTCCTAGGAAGCTGCGGAGCTCATGAAGATTTTCGGACGATGCCAGTCCTATACAGCTCGTATTTTATCTTCATCCGTTGAATTACCATCTGCCGTAACGCGATACCCCAAATATTTCACCCCTTTCTAGAATTATGAGCATTTCTTCGCGCTAATATTTAGTCTAGCCGATGATATGTAATGATGCACCTCAACCATGTTTTTGAGGTGTTCGTCAAAAGTCTTCCCCATTACAATTATGTCATCGAGGTACACCAAGCATACCTTCCAGTGAAGTTTTTTTTTAAGAGCTGTTCCATAAAGCTTTCTCTTTGTTCTGATCTGTAATCTCTACCTGCCAATAGCCGCTCTGTCCAGCCAGGTTGTCCGAGGTATCATCAATTCTCGGTAGCGGGTAGCTGTCCTTCTAGTGACGTCGTTTAACTTCCTAAAGTTGACATAGAAATCCGGTACAGCCGTCTTTCTTTTTTACTTAGACCACAGGCGAGCTCCAAGGACTTGAAGATGGTTCGATTACGTTACTCCGCTCCATTTCGTTGACTAACTCCTTAAGCTGATTTCTTTTCGCCAGGGTTACGTTTCTGGGCGCCTGTTTTATTGGCCTCGCTTCGGCGGTATATATTTCTTGTTTTACTATTGTCGTTCTCTCTTGGCTTTGACTTTTTAAGGCGAAAACGCAGGTATGCCTTTTTAGCAGCTGTTTCGCTTTATTTCTGTCAGGCAGACATATTGGCAGGTTGAAGATTTTTCTCGCAATTTATTATCGCCTCCGCTGACCAACACTGTCGGTATTTTCGTTAATGACTCGTTCATGGAAGGATAAATTAAGCACACTTACAGAGACTCTCCGCCTTTGCAGGTTTTAACGACGGCTTTTGCTGTTATCACGTTGTCCTTAATTTCTGCTGGTTCTACTACCCACAATCGGTTGTCCACACAATCTCCCTATATTCCTGCCCATATCAAAGATTAAGCATGTCCTGATAACTTCTGATGTTTGACAGCAACAAGTTTTCTTACATGAACCTATTTTTCATAGCCAATATCCAGAAGTATTTAATTGTTACGCAAAACCATAATATGTTGCCCCATATGTATATTGATGGGATGGTGCTTCACAAAATCGGCACCAATAAGAACCTGGACAACTATGAACACGGTAATATTGGCAATAGTCACTTTCCCCAGGTATCTGCGCGCAGTCCTATATTGCTAAATGGTTCACACTTGCCCTTTACTACATCGGGTCTCATAATTGACTGCGACGCTCCTGTATCGATGGCAAAATGCTATTTGTAGGTTTGTTTTCTAGGCACCTCTCAATTACGCTTTACCTCAGTTATAGCATTTACCTCTGTCTTTGTTTTGTGGTTTTAATGGTTGTAACTAGGTCATCCTCGTTTTCTGCATCCACCTCCATATTTCTCACCTTGCATATTTGTGGCTTAGAAATAACTCTAGCAGTCTCTTGTGCCAGGGCAAATGCGGCAATTTCTCCAAAGTAAGCTTTTTGAGTGGCACAGACTGGTAGCTTGACGTCCGAATCACGAACTCCGTTGACAAATCCCTCTGTTTTGAAAGTATCAAAAATCCATTCCGAAACCTTGCAGACTCATTTGGTGCTCTACCTTGCAATTCCAATCGGTATAATTCGCGCTTGTACTTTCACCGCAGTCCTTTTGCTGCATTGCAGCCATTATGTCGTCATACCTGTTTCTGCAGCTCACTGGTATGGTTTCCAGTGCCTTTCAACGCCAAATTTGACTCTATGGCATTTTCCTCACTACTACATGCAGTTTTGATTGCCACTGTATCGAACTAGAAACTAAACTAAATCGTGCACTATCATTACAGCAAGGTGATTTTATTTTGCTAGAAATTTTTAGATCAACACGCACTGGTCCCCTTGGCACAGCATATTATTAAATTTCATTTTCATATCTATGGCACTTATTTCTAGATCTTAATTTTTTTTCTAAGTCGGATATTGTTCCGACGAATTTACCGACTTGCATTTCGATATCATCCACTCTTTTGTTTATGGCCTCAGAAATTTCTTGAAGTTTCTTAATTGTATCCGTACATGTTTCGTGTACCTCGGCTATCACCTCAACTAGAAGTTTGTCGTTGTTGCCTTTAGACGTTTCTTGGACTTCGGATAGAAATTTTGCGTTTGTTGGCTTTATACGCTTCTTGGACTTGTTATATTTTTTCCATCATGCCGGCGAACATTGTATTTAAGTCCAAGGTGTTTATTGTCTTCCGAAGTCTTTACCCTCATATTCGCATGTACCGATGTCGATTTTATGCCGCTTGAACTCATCTATCAGCCTCTTTTGAAGTTTAGCCTTATTACCTGTTGTCGCCAGGTCCCACATACTCAATTCTTTTTTGTAATTAATTAAAATGTTTAATTAATTGATTCTCCTTTATCTTATTTTTGTAATTTCACTTCACCAATTGTTACGTTTCGGCATTTTCGTAAAAGTTTTCTTGACCAGTTTCTTTTAACTTGTCAAAAATAAAACAAGAACACAAACAAATTTACTTTTTATGCTGTTTATTTGCTTTATTACACTTTAAAAAGAAATACACTAACTAATTTAATTAATTGCCTTTGCTTATAGACATTTACAATGCTGTGGTTATTACACAACTAACTTCATCTGTTATGCTTTTATATGGCGCAACCATGCATGGGTTTCTATCCGTTCTAGGATGAACTAAATATTGCATGTCGTTATTAAATTTATTATTCGAGACAGGTCTCGATATCTTTTTTCAAAGAATTTCAAAATCAAAAAAGATATCGAATAATAAATTTAATAATGGCCCTTATTATGAGTGTCGCAGTCGCAAAGTTTTTGTGTCGAAAACGACAACTTTTTTATGATGGAATTATGAGTGACGCATACGACAATATTAAAAAAATTCAACTCTACTTGTTTTCTATTACATTTATCGCTACCATGAGTGGCGTTTATCAATGTCAAATATTGTAAAAAATGTCGTTAAAGTTTTTGTTCACGACTAAGACAACAAATTAATAAAAAATTAAATATAATGGAATCAAACAAAATGTATGTAAGTATTTTATAACAAAAAATTTTTAACAGCTTTAACCACATTTCAACCCATTGCAGAATTAAAATCTTCTAAAAGCTTCTGCAACAAAATCCGAATTTGGGCAAAGGATTTAACAATGGCCCTAATAAAATAAATTTAAAAGCGAAGTGGAGCAAAATCGGTGCAAAAGTAAATGTTTTGGGACACCGGCACGTACCGGCGAAGGTTGGATGAAAGTGAGGGCTGATTACAAATTTGAGTTAAGGAAAAAGTTAGTCCACAACAAAAGAATGTTTTGCGACAGGTGGTAGATCCTACAAACAATATGCTTTATCTGCAACAGAGGAGGCTGCCGGTAATTTATTGCAGTTTATTGTATTCTTCTTCATTAGAAGAAGATGAAAATAAAACGACACTTAACATATTATTGGAAATTACAATTAATAGCAAAACTTTTATTTAATTAGAAAATTTTATAACAGCGATTTGAAAAGTTCTATCAGAGCGTTATTCTTAAATAATAATTTTTATTTAATTTCTATTTAATCTATTACTAATATTGGCGTTGTCGAAAATTGTACATGGTGCCCAAAAAGATATAAAACGCCTACGCCTACGACCTCGCTAGAAGACACGACTACGGCACTCATAATAAGGCTGAAATACTTAATTAAGATTTTATTTTCCGTTTATAAATACTTTCATTGTCACCCAAGGGGCGTCTAATTGTATAAAGGATGTAAAGATTTATCTCGAATATAATTTTTTTTGGGTTTTTTAATAAGTTTCAAAACCTACTAGGCTTATACTTTTGTAATTTTTGAAATTCTCATTGGTTTTTTAAAAGTTTTTGTATAAGACAAGAGGTTTGAAACATTTCAAAATACTGATGATTTGGCTTTAGCAGAAGTTTTTAAAATCTTTGACAAAAGATATCGATGTAATCTGGATTAATAAATTTAATCATTTCTACATTATTTTTATTAAAAAACAAAGAAACTTAAGACTAGCTTGGTTCATTTCTATTAAAAGGATACAAAAATGTAACTACATATATAAATTTTTAAGCTTTTGTTTAAAATACAAATTTTTTTACGGTGGGCAAAAAAATATGTCATACTCCCCGAATTTCGTATTACGATTCTATTATTTGAGCATTTGTGAAACAAAATATAGTTATAGGATTTTTTTAATGAAAAATATAAGCGATTAAATACACATAAGAGGGCGGATTGATATGCGGAAACTGCATACGTTTAAATCAATAGTGAGTCATAGGTCGATGATATATTTGACCTTGAATCTGTAATGCTTAATCTATGTAAAAAAAATAAATATTGTAGATGATTGTGTTGTAATTACCTTGAAAGTGGGCATACATTCATCTCGAATCACATTTTTTGCACCAAATGAAGTCATTTGGAAGCAACTGTTGTATTTCTGGATTTGTGTCAAAAAATGTTTGGAATCTGTTTCTGTACCAGAAACCAATAAGTGTAATGGCTCTGGTGGCGGAACCAATTGCGCCAATTTGACCTTTCCACTTGCGAAACACATTCCAGAAGTTTCATTTTTAAATTTCGATGCCCTTGATGCCCTATGTTTTCCCTGAACATTTTATTTAAATATTTATTTTACATCCTATTTATTTTTAGATAAATAGAGGACATATACGAGGGCGGATTGATATTGGAACTGCCTAAGTAGGAAAAAAACATTTTTTTCAAAAACCATTTATTTCTCCTTTTAGCTCAATACACTTAGTAAGACGATATTCCAACTTTTTTATACCATCTGAATAATACGATTTTGGGAACCCCTCAAAATACGCGTTAGTTTCGACAATCACTTCTTCGTTTGAGATGAATCTTTTTCCTGCGAGCCATTTTTCAAGTTTGGAAACAGGAAAAGGTCACTAGGAGCTAAATCTAGAGCACTTTTTTCTTCTTTAAATGTGGTCGTTTTTTCTTGATTGCATCAATCAATTGATCCAATAATGAATGATAATACTTTCTTGTGATTGTGGATCCTTTTTCAAGATAATCGATGAACAATATTCCGTGTGCATCCCATGAACACATAACAAAGATATTTCAAGCATTAGACTAATATGAAGGTGCAGTTGGATAAATGCAACTTTTTCAAAAAAGAGGTTGAATTTTTAGGGTACATTATTACACCTCATGGTATAAAAACAAATCAGGAAAAAGTAATGGCCATAAAAAATTTTCCAGAGCCACAAAACCTTAAAGAGCTTCGTAGTTTTCTTGGCATGTCAGGATATTACCGTCGGTTTATCAAGGACTACTCTAAACTTGCTAAACCCCTGACATCCCTCTTAAGAGGGGAGGGAGGACGAACGTCCAAAAATAAGTCCGCGAAATTCAGAATATGTTTAAATAATGAGGCTAAAGAATCCTTTATCAGAATTAAGCACTCACTTGCATCTGAAGATATTATCCTTGCTTACCCAGATTTCAGCAAAGATTTTGAGCTAGTAACGGATGCCTCAAACTCTGCGATCGGCGCAGTCTTATCGCAAAATGGTAGGCCAATATCATTTATCTCCAGAACTTTATATAAAGCGGAAGAGCATTACGCTGCTAATGAAAAAGAAATGCTAGCCATAATATGGGCTTTGAATTCGTTGAGGAATTACCTATATGGTTCGGCTAATGTAAAAATATACACAGACCACCAGCCTGAGCAATAAAAACAATAACAGCAAGATGAAGAGGTGGAGTATAATTATGAAATGTTTTACAAACCTGGAAAGACAAATGTTGTGGCAGATGCTCTTTCAAGAATAGCGAAACCAGAACTATATACGTTATCAATAGCCACGAATTCAGACGAAAGTTCGGGACGTGATTTCAACATACCAATTTAAAATAGTTTTTCCCACATACTACCGTCATATCATTACAGAACAAGACTATAACGATAATAACTTGATTTCCATTTTGAAGAGATATTTAAATCCATCAGTGATAAATTGTATAAAAACAGAGGAGCGAATAATGGGTAAAATACAGGAATTGTACGCATTTCATTTTCAGAAATATAATATAAGATTCACCCAAGTAATAGTGGACGATGTAACTAATGAAGAGGAACAAGAAAATATCATAGTGAGGGTACATAATAGAGCACACAGAAATTGTAAAGAAAATCGAGCTCAAATTCTTGAAACGTACTATTTTCCCTCAATGGCAAACAAAATTAAGAGAGTTATAAAAAGATGTATAACGTGTAAAGAGAACAAATATGATCGTCACCCAATGAAGCCTCAAATTCAACCAACGCCCATACCGAATTTTCCCGGTCAGTTAGTTCATCTAGATATATCTGTAATCGGAAAAGAATTAGTGCTGACAGCAATTGATAAATTCTCTAAATACGCTGTGGCGAAACCCATAAAGTCCAGAGTGGCAGAGGATATACGACAGCCTCTAAGAGACATCCTTTTTTCACTTGTTACTGAAACATTGGTCATGGATAATGAAAAATCTTTCTATTCGGAATCTATTAAATTCATGATTGAAAATGAGTTTGGAACACAAATTTTCCGAACAGCTCCATATACAAGCTGTTCAAACGGACAAGTTGAACGATTCCATTCAACCCTACAGGAAATAATGCGTTGTTTACAAAGTGAACGAGTACATCGATCTTTCCAGGAATTATTAGAAAAAACAGTGAAAGAGTATAACTTTTCAGTCCACACGGTTAAAGGCAAAAGACCAATGGAAATATTTTTCGGTAGAATAGTAAGCAGTGATCCCGAGTTGTTAGCAAAAGACAGAGAGGAAACAGTTAAGAAACTTTCGCAGAAGCAAATTGCTGACCTGGCGTACCATAACAAAAACAGAACCATTCCCAGAGAATATGTAGAAGGACAGGAAATATTTGTAAAAGTAAACAAAAGATTAGGAAATAAGTTATCGCCTAGGTATCGGAAGGAGATAGTGGCCCAAAATTATAATACGACATTCAAAACTAGTAGCGGTAGAATTGTACATAAAAACAACATTAAACAATCCTGATAAAACACCCTTAAATATATTATATTTTAATACCTTTTGTTACAGGACAAAATATGATAATTATTATAAGCTTGACGATAGTATTAACAGTGACTGCTCAACCATAACCTTGCCAGCCGATTTCACTGTCTTCGCCTTCTTCGGAGCACTTCCACCAGATTCCATCCACCCATTGTTTCGGTTGATTTTTGGTTAGTAGTGGTGGACCCACGTTTCATCAACAGTTATTAATCGACGCCAAAAAGCCACAGGATTACGCTTTATCATGTCCAAACACCGCTGTGAAGTGGTCTGTCGAAGTGGTTGTTCGACACTGAGCAAACGCGGCACCCACGTTGCCGATAGCTTTTTCATATGCAAAATGTTGAAGACACGTTCATATGATATGTTTACCATTTCAACAATCTCACGTAACAATCTCATTCATAACGATATCGAGGATTTTCTTGATATTTGCTTCAGTAACCACCTCTTTTGGCCTTCCTGTTGATGGTATTGTTGCAGTGCTTGTTCGGCCACGTTTAAATTCATCAATCCAATATTTTACCATGTAATCTGACGGAGCATACTCACCGTAATGTTTATCGAGCTTTTCTTTTGTCTCTTTCGCCGTTTTCCCTTTCCAATAATAGTGTTTAATCACTGCACGAAATTCACTTTTTTCCATTTTTCAAGAAACACAAAAGTTGCTTATTTCAAACGTCTACAACAAATAAACTAATTGATGAATTTAGCTGAAATTTTAACAGCTGATGTTTGACAGATTTGTTTGTGCTGCCATCTAGCGATAGGTAGCTTCAATATCAATCCGCCCTCGTACGTATGTGTACATAGATTTCAGTACCCTACAATGTATTTTTTCCCGAGTTATTTGATTTTCAAGCAATTTTTAAAATTTTTCTTTTCAGACTATTACATACAATAAAAAAATGAGCGACATCGGTTCAGCCGTTCTTAAATGATACGCTGAGCAACGGACACCATTTCATTTTTTTAATTTAGATAATGCATGCTTAGATTGCTTATGTATGGAATGGGAATGTGAACTCTTATGTGTACAAGTTTGTTTTTTTCGTTTCAGGAGCAGTATAACGAAATTGTAAAATGCGTATCATTTCTGCAAGAGATTAATCGAATAAGATCACTTAAAATTTCAAGACCGAGCTGTGATATTGTTAATAACGCTAAGATTTGGTGGAAACATGCATCAATATGTTACGGTTTCAATTTTCAAACTAGCGAGGAAAAGTGGAAAATTGCAAAAAATAACTTGCGTTATATTAATATATACAAACGTTTATTAATAAATCCTTCTGAAAATTTATCAAAAGAGGATAGACATTTTAAAATGGAAATGGAAAAGCTTCGAAGTCTGGATGAACTGAAATTGCTAAGGAGCATAAGTTGTAGAAATGTATCTGCAAATTTGAGAAATAATGTAAGCCGAGGCAAAGGTATTTTATTCCATTGGTTCGCAAATTGGCTTGGGTGGTATGGAAATACTTTATCAGCTAATGATGAATTCTATGAAAAAATGGAGGATGATTTTTTGAACGCTATTAAGGAAACAATAGAAAATGACTCATTCTCAAATCGAGATGCAATATTCGCAAATTTTACTTTTGCTCTTTCCGATGGTAGGATTTCATTGACATCCGGGCAAACAACTAAGGATACTCTTGCACTAGAAATGGAGTTTCAAAATCTTATATTATTTATAGAAATTAAACCAAAATTTAGTTCTTATTGCGTTGGAATATCACTAGGCTTAGTTTCTTTAAAAGACAAGATAAGTGAAATGACCGAATTTCCATACGTAATAAGACCCCAAATAGAAGATAATCAGGTGTCGTTGGATAGCAATTTTATGAGGCTTTTTAATAAGAAAGATATTATTGATGGGAAAGAACCCTGGTTTCAGATGCAATATGAAAAAAATCCCTGCGAACATCAATCGGACTATAGATTAACAATTAATTCGAAAAGTTTGGATGTTGTATATAATGAAATTGTTTTTAAATGGCTTGTAAGCTTTTTCACTAAGCCAGTCTATGATCTTAAAAAAGATTTTTTTTTTATTTCTAAAAGAAAACATTTCGATTCACAATTGAAATTTCTGAAGAATTGGAAAAGCGTGTTAATAGGCCAAAAGGTAATTAGTTGGACTTCTAAATATTAAAAAACAAGTTTTAATTATATTTTCATCTTTTAGGATTATAGAAGAAAGTGGTCTTTTGAGATTAACATTTCAGCTCCAAGAATTATTTGCGTGGAAAATTTTAAGGAAAAAAACACAACTGTTCTTGTAATCGATTTTGGTCGATTCCAGCTTTTGAAAAATGAACGAGATGGTAAAAGTTTTGGTTTATTAAAAGAAAATGCAGCTGATGATGACAGCGAAGACGAACTCTTTATGACACCATGCTCGACACCACCGGGTTCAAAAATAAGTCCGCCACTTCTTCCGGCGACAATCACAGCAGCTGTACCATCTGAAAGCTTCGAAACATCAACTACATCAAAGATTGTTATCAACAAAGATACCGGATTAGAAAATATTTTATTTAGTGAAATGTATGATAAATATTTAATTAATCTTACTGACATGCAAGTGCTGATATGTAAAAATCGAGAATGCTCATTTGCATGTTCTAAAACTTCATCCAGTTTTCATTTGCTAGATAAATTCAATATATCTATTCAGCTTGAAAGACGCATTATTAATACATCTGAACCTGAATATCCTGCAATAACACTGTTCGGAAATCTTCACAAAATCGTAGCACATGTTGATGAACAGAAAATAATGGAAAGCCTAAGAATTTTAAAACAAATAACCTTGGATATATACAATCAAATAACTTATTCTGATGTAAATCCCAACCGTGTGTCTTCTGACGTAATAGTCTCAGATGACAATAACGATATCATTGAAAGTTCAAACACCATAATATTCCAATTTGTCATAGACCAGATGATTCTAGAAATTCAATCTAGGGAAAAAAGTATCGCCGAACTTCAAATTATTGGTGCTAAAGCAGGAATAAATAAGCAAAAGGGAGAGATAAATATCAATATGTGTGTGCATGGTTTTTTATTAGTTGATGCTATACAATCTTTTGGCCATGATTTTGAGTTACTTATAGCAAGCCACCGGAATGTTAAGTAAGTATCTTTATATATGTACATATATTATACATCATATATGAACCTTTTTATTCCGCATTGAATTTTGAGTTGCAATAGATATTTAAAAAATAATTAATGCATATTTATTAAAACGGTTAAATGGCTAATTTTATTTTAGTGTTTTAAATTTTTAATCGCACTATTTCCCATAATTATACCTACATACATATGTAGTAAAATATTAACACTTTTATTAAAAACAAATTGATATTGATGGGTATAGCTAGTTCCTATGCGCATTTCACTGTTGCTAATGCAGCTCATCAGGGAACTTTACCCAAATATTTCTTAGAACAACTGGAGGTATTATATTAAACTTTCATTAAAGCATTGTAAATAAAATGTTAAGTTATATAATACGCGACCAGGGTTGCCACTCAAAAATTTTCTATCCGACCAGACTTGGCTCTAAAACCTACCAAAATCCTTCCGAAAAGACCAATTTTTTAATATTGAAAAACATATATGTATTTTTCATATACAGTTTTTAAATTATAGAATAAATAACAAAAATGACAGTAATGTAACGAAAACGAAGGATGTAAGAACATAAAAGAATTCATTTACATACTATGTGCGTAAACTACTATTGACCATTCCCAATATGTAACATATAGTTCCACACTCACAATATTTATGTGTTATGGAAACAAATAGTAAAAATTAACCGCCATTCGTTTCCTCGAAATATTTTTTTTTGTGTTTATATACATATGTACATTAGGGGTATAACCAATTTTTGGCCCTAGCACCACGCGATGGCGAAGGTTGTGTTATTTACGAAAAAATAATTTTGGGGTCATTTCGGATAAAAAACCTCACCCACGAAAACGATTTTCTAAAATCTCCCAAAAAAAAACATTCATTTTAAATAAAAATTTTTAATTATTTTATTAATAAAGTAAAATAGTGAACTGAAAAATTTTGTATTAAGTATTAAACACAAACTCGGAATATTTGAAACACATTAATAATTTTCTTTGAATAATAAAAACAATTAAGGTACATAACGTAATTTTCAATGACATACATTCAGCTTCCTAAGTATTTACACAAATGTTAAATGCAGGTTGATATATTGATAAAAAAACTTGTTTGCGCCTTTTAGGTAAATAAATAAAAAAAAATCATTTAAAAACTTTACCGCGTTTGGTGGGTGAACTTTTTTGACAACTGCGAAAAAGTAATAGCATTTTTTTATATAATTTTCAATGGCCTATTCGACTATGCTAGGGCCATTATGATATTTGCAAAAAATTGCAAAAAGTTATATCCCTAATGTACATAGTATATACATAAATAATTATTTCGTTAATTACTCAATTATATTTATACATACATATTTACATACAATTTTTACTTTTTAGAAAAATATATTTGCTGACCACAATGCGTGCAGCATTATTTTTCATAAGTTCTTTACAGAGCATTATATTGTTAATTGTATTTATTTCAAGTTAATTCCTCAACTTTGTTTTAATTAAAAAAAGTGTTGAAAACTTACGTTCAGCAGCTGCAGAACTATGTGGGAGCGAAAGTAAATTAAATACAAAGCTAGCAAGATCTCCAAAGCTTTTCTGATTCAGTCCGTTTTTAATTGAATCAATTTGGTCACAAAATAAATCAATATTTAAGTCTGCAGAAAGATTCATTTTTGTTAAGCGCAACAGGGTCAGAATCAACAAGGTTGGAAAATTTTGAAATTAGGGGCAATATAGGCAAGTCTTCTCTAGACAACTCTTTAGAAGGAGTAATTATTTGGAACATTTTAATGTATTCACGATTAAAGTCAAATCTAGATTTTATTTGATTTAGAAGATCAATATACAATTTCAGTATGTGTTGTTTAACTTCTAAAATGTCGTTCGAACTAATTTTTTTTTCAATGCACATTTCAGCTTTTGTGCCATAAAAAATATTTGAAACATCAATATTTTACTTTTGTTATTGAAATCGACTTCAACATTATATGAATGTAGGTATCAAATCTTTTTTAATAAAATTACTCAAAATAAAATATGGTAAACGAGAACTTTCTGAATGGAATACTTTGTTGAGATTATTTATAATTGGTTTGCTTACACCTATAGATCGCACACATAAACTTTTACAAGAGTGATGGTATCACACAAACGTCTCAAGAAAAAAATAACAACAAAATTTCTTTTGTTCTTGTTGCTATTGCTTAAAAGTAAATAGGGTTGCCGGCAGCTTAAAGTTTTTAGGTGATCAGTGTTCGGAGTTTCCTAAAATGTATAGAGTTGAATTTTCTCAAAAAGACCAAAATAAAGTTTAGCCGACCAGCCGATCAAACGAATAATGTCCGACCAAATTTGGTCGGAAAAGACCAACAATGGCAACGCAGTAGGCGACTATTGTTGTTTTATAAACCATAAAACAGCGTAAACAAAATTAATCATTTAACCGCTTTAGCCAGCTTTTCCATTAGATGAGGTAAGATTAAACGGCTAATCTTCTAGCTAACTTTTCTAGCTGAATTGTGAGGCACTGGTAGTTTGCATTACAAAATTTAGTCGGTTAAGTAAGGTTTGACCGTTATTGTATCTGTCAAAAATTTTAAAATTTTTCACCAATTTTTTATCAAAAGTGATTTTCCTCACCAACACCTAACTTATAAAATTCGGGAACAGATATATAATATGTTTTATAAAATTGATAAGTACGCTCTTTTTCTTGAGCTAAAATTTTTTATTTTTTTTACGAAAATTTCTGAATTCATTTTTACATGTTTATTTATTTATTTATTTAATTGTTTCAGTCTATGGACAAAAAATCCTTACAGACAATGAGTTACAAAAACCTTACAAAACTAATGGCAATAAATATTAAATAAATATGGATTAAAGAAACAAAAAATAACAATATATGTACTTACATACAAAATAAAAATTAAAATTAACAGCAAAGTAATTATTTTATTACAAGAGATAGCAAAAGTTTCAACTTTCTTCCATATATTATTACTCTCTTAGCTTTTTCCAGAGTCATTGGTTGCTGAGATTATGCAATTTTTATTAATGTGTATTTTGTTATTGTCTATTTTAGTTGAATTAATAAATGTGATGGGGTAGCGAACACGAAGTACTTACTGATCCGTTCTGCAAGTTTGATTGCTAAATTATTTCAATATTTCTTCCTTAATAGATATTTATTTATTTAAAAGAAAGAAAAAAAAATCCTACATACTAGAAACAACTATTGCACAGATTAGGCTTTACCTTATATCTAAAATATTAACACGAACAAATGTATTTTACTCAAAGAAAATTAAGACGAAGCCAATCATTACACTAGCAGAACGGAATAGTACTATTTTTGATACGAGTAATAAAATAAATATGTATGTTAAACACGGGCGCATTGATCAAAGTTAATTGATGATTTATTCAAATATTTTGGTTCTTTATACTACATACATATGAGAAGCTCGATTTTTTGTTCATTGAGTGACTAATATGCGTTTTATATGAATATTAACATGAATGTTATAAAGAATAAAAATAGTTTTTTAATAGCTTCATAAGCTTTTTAATTAATTACAGTCAGTATCGTTTAAAATATTATCGACATTTTGTTATTTCTATATGCCAATATTCAGGGCATTCATTATATCAGCTGAAAGTAGTTGCTGCACTAGTCATGAATTGTGAATAATATCTATAACTATCTGTTTGTTTTTTTAGTTTCGACTTTAGTTATGATTTCTGAATATGCGCCAATATCTCATTTATTTCAAAAACTAAAAAATGTTATTTTAAAGTTCTTTCTATATTTCACACATTCATATCCCAACTAAGTTGTAATAGTACTCTTAGTTATAAATGTAATAATCAAACCACGTCTTGCGTTGCTAGTCCGTTAATTGGTGTGCTCAGATAATAATTACGGTTCTGAAGGCAGTGCATTTAATATGATTCTAATTTTGGCAAGACAGAGAGCAGGGCTGAATATTGTATACATAAACACACAAAGTTTGCATTGCAAAATGAACGAGTTTATATATTTATTTGCTTCACCTGGAGTGGATATAATATGCTTTTCTGAAACCTTGACACCAACGATTCTATATATAATTTGGAAGGCTTCAAACTGTATCGATCAGACAGAACAATTATCGTAAATGATGGCAGTGAAATTAAATATTTATTTATTGAATTGATCGCAAAACCAAAGCAGAAAATCCTGTTGGGCAGTGTCTATAGACTACATAGAGACATTCCGGCTGATCGTTTTATAAATGTTTTAGAAAATATATCTGTAAAGTATAATGAAATTGTTATCATTGGTTATTTCAACAACAACTTATTAGTAAGCAACCCTCTAATTGATCCCATGATATCACTAGGCTTAACACCTGTAAATACGGTCACGCCAACACATTATCAGAGGCAATCTAATAGTCTGATCGACTTAGTATATGTAATTAATTTCTCAAAAGTTTTACTATACGACCAAATTTCAGCGTCTGCTTTTTAAATCATGATTTACTGTTCGTGACATATGATACTCGTATCTGTGTAGAAAAACAACCCATGTAGGACACATCGGAATGTTCAAAACTTATAGCCTATTTCTGATTTAAGTTCTTCATTCGCATTCTATGAGAAAGAACATTGATTTCGATTTCTCTACATTATTTCTAAACGAACAGTAACTCGATAGACAACTCGAATGAAAACGTAAATGTTTTCATATAAAATCGGATTTCTGTGCTATGAATGTGTCGTTAACATTGAGAATGAAATTTTAAAATCAGTCACTTGTGGTTTTACTTTCGCAACAAATTTTTTGAGTTTAAAAAAAATAAAGATAATTTAAAAATTAGCTGGAAAAAGCTGTCCAACAATTTAAATTCGCTTGGGCCTCCCATTAATACTATTTGTGACTGAAAAGGGTTGTTACGTTCGTTTGAATGCTATAGAAGGAACCCATTGAAAATTTTATCTATAGAGTAAGTTCGGGTATTGTGGTATATAAATAGAAGCTCACAAAATCAAGCTTTATGAATTGTAAATCTCATAATAGTAATAAATCTATTTTTTGGGTTCACTGAAAAATGTCTGCCATTAAACTCGAGTTCGGCTAATGTGTTATAGTGTATTACATACCAAAGAAAAGTGAAATAAGGCAATGAGAAACAGAAAAAAGAAAAAAATGTATGTTTAGATAATAAAACAAGTATTTCATTGGCCTGAAAATCCTTATGAAGTACTTTAAGCAGTTAAGCTTAATTGCAATCGCAGTTTAATCACAGAAACAAATTTGAGACATTTTTTTAACTACCCGAAGATCACTTGTTACGGCCATATTTCCATTGAAAATCACCATCGGCCACACACGCTAACATACCACATAAGTAGAACAAAGTATTACCCGCCTATTTTTTCAATGGCTGGTTTATGGGTTTTTTCACTTTCTCTCAAATATCTGTAAAACTTGGGCTCGAATTAAGCTTCAAAACATTATAGTCAAATAAAAAATAGGTATTCCACATTACCCGAACTTTCTTCCTTAGAGAGACGGGCTTATACAAGACGCTTTTTCTATCGTGAGCTGTAGCACCTGGAGGTAAAGTATTTGGTGTAAAGCTCCACTCAATTGATGATTATTTTGCTACACTGGGGGAGTCACCAACTAGGTGCATTAAATCTATTGCAGTGGTTACACCAAATACAAGCCCGGAAACTTCCCAGCACAAAAATAAACTATGTAACACCACACCATTTTCACCCCAAAATGGCCAGCACATATCAAAAACTCAACAAAAAAAATGCCACTGCGACAAAACTTAAGCGAAATTGCTTGAGTGACAGTGAGCTACCAATCTCACGTTCGGCAAAATCCGCAGACAGATAAGAGTACCGAAGAAAAATGCGGCGACAGCTACAGAAAAAGCTAATTCATTTAAAAGAATGGCTGATGCTGCTGAGGTGCAAAGTAAATCAGCAAAGAGGATGGCTAACGCCTAACAGCAGCAGGTTTAAATGTATTAGTTAAATCCACAATAATGAAGAAAATATTTAAATAAAATTTTATTAAATTTTTTTATTGACATACGAGTATGTACATATGTACGTAAGCTAATGAGAATGAAAGTGAGCGCCAATGAGAAATCCAAATTAGTTCGAATTCGAGCGAGTGCCTTTCATTCGCTTAAGTTTACTTTACGGAAGAAAAGAGGTAGCCAGCAGGAGGGTGAATTCCAGCGATAACCGTCGCGGCGCCTCACTGTGACCGGTTGAAGGGGGAACTATAAATTCTTCACCTCCAACCACAATTGAGCGCACCACTACCATGATTCACTCAAGATAAAGGGCGTGCGGGAATTATAAATTTCTCCACAAGCTCGTTAGCTCAAAGTACAATCAGTTACAACCAAACTAGCAGTCACCAAGGGAAGCTTCACTGTGATAGGTTGATAGGGGAATTATAAATTTCACACCTCCAACCGCATGTGAGATCACCACCGTCGTGATTAACCCGCCGGCAAGATAAAGGGCTTGCGGGAATTATAAATTCCTCCATAAGCTTGTTAGCTCACCGTACAGGCAGCTACAACCACTCTATAACTGGCTACAAATAGCGAGTGAATTCCACGAGGCAAACTGCTTAGGGAGTTGTAAACTGATCGCCAAGCAAGCAATCACTGCCCAAAATATGATATTTTATATGCGGAAGTTATAAATTCCTCCACAAATGCAATGTCTTACCTTCAGGCCAGCCACACAGCAACTCCCTTCTACAGCCAATTGCTCATGTTTTTATACCTATCGAGCTTGCACACATTTACACACACATGTATGTATCTCTAAATGTGATCATTAACTACATCAAAACATATGCGGACTGTGTTTCAGTTGTATTATCAGCTGTGCAATCACAATTCTGATATTACCTGGTAGAGACGTTACCAATCATTCTGCCGTTAAATTCAAATTGTCTTATTTGAATACTTTATATTTTTTTAACTTGTATTAAATTTTAATAATATTGATTTAAATGAGTGACGACCATCCTGGTGGGAAACAAATAAAAGACACTTTATGTCTTAATATAATAAAAAGGATTATTACTATATATGCAAAATAAGGAGAGTTCAATTTATACTGTTGCAAATAAAATAACAATAAATATAAAAAAAATTCCATTCATATAAACTCAAATGTTGTTGATCGTGTTGCTATAAATGAGGCACGATTTTTAGCGTTACAACATGTGCTCCTTTAAAAACCAAATGTATAAATATGAATCAAGAACCCTGGGTCACCATAAGAATTGAAACCTTAATCAGAAAACGTAATGCCGCTCATTCAAGATGGAAAAGATTTAAACTCCATAGCTTGGAAATACGAGTATATTTCAATCGTGTAGAAGAGAATTTATTAAAACTATCAAAGATTCAAAAATAATATACTACAAAAAAAAACACATTCCTAATTTCCACATTCAGTTTTTGTTGCGTAAGTCAATGCAAAGTCATGTTAAGTTTCTCTTCTATTAAATCAAAGGCCATTGGTATCGATGGGATAAACCCCACTTTTTTAGGAGTTCTTATGCCAAAACTGTTGCCACATATAACACAATTCTCACAAAATCTGTTTTTCCTGATGGATGGAAACAGTAAAAAATTATTCCCATTCCTAAACAAAATAATGATGCTATTCTTCCCTTCCTATTTAAAGTTATGGAAAATATAATAAGTAAACAAGTGAATGAGTATCTGAAACAACAATTTTTTTTCTGATAGCCAATCTGTCTTTGTTAAGAAAAGAAGCCGTATCACCGCTCTTACGGTCGTGATCGAAAATCTGAGAAAAAATTTGGACGAGAGTAAAGTATCTTTCTTAATACTATTGGATCTAACAAGGCATTCGACACAGTCAGTCATTCTATTTTAATGAAGAAACTACAGAAGTTATTTAATTTTTCTTTAACAGCGAACTTTTGGACAACTATCTCACTGGACGTTCTCAAGCAGTCGAATTAAACGGCAAATTTTCAGAATTTCTTGCACCTCTATTATTCTGTCTGTACATTAACGATTTATCTGATGCGATAAAACACTGCATTCAAATGTATACCGATGATTCAAATGTATACCGATGATGTGCGGAGTAGTAATGCAAATGACGTTCACTCATATCTGGGATATAGCGAAGGTGAATAAATGGGCTGTGAACAATGGACTGACTATTCATGAATCCTTCTAAATCAAAATGAATTTTTTCTCAATAATAAAAATAGAGCCTTAAATGATAACATCCAGATAAAAATAAATAATGTTTTTATTGAGTTCGTTCGTTTCTGCAAAACCCTAGGGGTTGTACTCAACACTAAACTATCCTGGTCTAACCACATAGCGACCGCAGTTGGTCGAATATACGGAATGCTTAGGAACGTTTGGGCGGTCAAGCTTGTAACTCTTCTTGGTATACGTACTCTGTTCGCTAAGACATACCTCGTAACTATCCTACTGTATGACTGCGAAATGCATATTGCTCCAGCAGTGACTTCCACAAACTTAATGTGGCATACAATAAAATAGCGAGATATATTTATAACAAAGAAGACGTGAAACAATTTCCTACTTTTCGTACCAAATTATCCAGATGAGCTTTGAAAAAATGCTGAAATTTAAGAGTAGTATCTTACATCTTGTCATCGAAGACGTGCTATCTTCAACCCCGTTTCAACGTAGGAGTATTCAATGGCTAATAGATGACACTGTCTTAAACTACCTAGCTAATGAAGATGACAATTGTATAGTGTCAAACAACGTAGGTGACATAGAAAAGTCTGTTTCAAAGCTTCAAGGCAATCTGAATGGCATTGGCATAAAAATAAATTCAGCTAAAACGAAGTGTCTGACTTTGCAGGCGGTTAGAATTATGCGAAGGTCAAACAATTTTGTTATCTTGGAAGTATGGTCGCCAGTGTGACCAGATTTTAAAATAATATAAAGCTAAATCACGTTTGAAATAGACCTAAAACGAGCTAAGGAAGAAAATTAAAAGCCAAAAAATAAAGCTAAATTTTTTATAGCTTTCCAATAGTAACTTTCAATTATTTCGATATTTTTGATAGTTTAAATAGTGTTTATTTATTTATAATATAAAAATATTGTTTTGGTTCATTTAAATAAAAAATATTGGATCAATAACAAAATAAAATTCCTTGTTAAGCAAAAACTTCGTTCATAAAAATTTATATACATATTTATTTAACATCAGACGTACAGAAGTGAATTCATGGCGCTTAAAGTAAATCTGTTTCTAATTTTACTTTTTATTATAGTTATACCACTGAATACGCGCTCAACTTCTGCGTTACTAAAAGACAAAACTAAAATTTTCATCACAAAAGTTGAAGAAAACTCCCTAAAAGTTTTTTCACTCATTGCGTTTTTGTACTAAAAAATATGAATCCGAAATTCTGTAGTTGACTGTTGGTTTGTCCAATTATAGGAATTTAATTTTTGGCATTATAATTCCAAAAGCGTTATTTATATAGATTATCTACAATACAATTTACATTTTGTATTGCTTAGACTATTTTTTAATGAAAAGAAGTTGTGTTTTGTAAAGTATAAAAATTTTTTGGCAAAAGTTGTCATAGTTGACATATTAATTTTTTAATAAAATATCAGCAAGTGTATCTCATTTTTTTTTTAAATTAAAAATTGTTCAAAAGTTTAACTAAAATACGGTGTTGGAATTATAAAATCATCTAAATCTGATTTTAATGGGTCAAAAATTTCGGAATTCAAGACGATTTCGTTACACGAATTTTCCTTACTTTCATAAGATTATGTACATATGTATGTATGTAGATTAAATTTATTTTGAAATAACAATTATTAACCAAATGGAAATTAAAGAAAAAGCTCGAAAAAGCTAAATGCATTGTTGAAAAAAGCTAAATGAAATATTTCAAGCTAAACATTAAAAACAAAGCTAAATTTAGCTCGAAAAAAGCTAGTATGGCCACACTGATGGTCGCACCAGATGGTGGCACAGAGTTAGATGTAGAAGCTAAGATCAGCAGAGCAAGAACAGCATTTGGAATTTCGGCGCCGATCCGATTTGGCAGAACAACAACATAAGGCTACAGACCAACATCCGAATATTCAATTCCAACGTGAAATCCGTCCTGTTATATGGATGCACCACGTGAAAGGCTACCAGGGGTGTTACCAATCGCTTACAAACCTTTTATATTTAACTAATGGGCGGAGAAGCGAGGGCTTGCCGTTAATCCAAACAAAACGGAACTGGTCTTCTTCTCCAGGAAGTAAAAGACACCTGTTTTCCAACCTATCACTCTTAATAACACGAAAATAAAAGTGTCCAACACTGCAAAATATATCGGCGTTATCGTTGACTCAAAACTGAGTTTAAAAATTAATATTCTAGAGAGAGTGAAGAAAGCAACAATTTCATTCTATCTATGCAAGAAGTCCATCGGGGAAAAAACTGGGGTGCCACCCCGAAGATCGTTCACTGGATCTATACTATAATAGTGACCGTCCCTGGAGAAAAAGTCGTATCTACACATTCTATACAAGGTTCAACGACTTGCATCCTTGTATATAATCAGTGCTCTTCTCACTACCTCTACTCCACTTTAAATCGTAACGACCTCATCTCAGAAACCTAATCGCGGTAATAACTGGACACTGGCCTATTGGGAGGCACGCCCAAAGGTTGGGGCTCAATTACAATGACATATGTAGAAGTTGCGGCGATGAAGAAGAGGAAGAATCGACGGAACATCTTCTCTGTCAATGTCCGGAATTCGATGATCTAAGACTTAAACTTTTCGGTCAAAGAACCCTTGGGAACAAAACTTGTCTCTAATATTGATTCAAAAAAGATCCACTCCTTCATTGAATCAACCGGGTGGCTGCGTGAGAATATCAGCAGCCAGATAACATAGGACCCTTGGAAGACGGGACAACATGGTAGCACAACGGGAACTAATTGATGGACCCACGTGAGCTGTGCTTGATCACGGCTGCCAATGGAACCTAACCTAACCTAACCTAACCTCACTACCTCTACGAACGCATTGGAGATGCTCCTGCACCTACTATCATTGGGCCTAGTAGGGAAGGAGATAGCAATAAACTTAGCAATCCGTCTTCGATGTACCTCTCTGTGGAACGGAAATCATACCGGCCACTTCAGAATACTCGATGATGAAGATTGGGGGTGGAGGATTGAACAAAACCTTCCCTTTGTTGTTACATGAACGTCTTTATAAAACCGGAATACCATCAACAGAATTGTGGAAAATGGTACTACAGGCAGAAAGAAGGGCGCTGATTTTCATACGGACGGCTCCAAAACACAAGAAGGTGTGCGTTATGGGGTCTTTTCAGGGACTTTAGGTCTTCGTATCGCAAAGCGACTTCCAGGCAGAGATCCTTGATATAAAAGAAGTTGCGGATTGGTTGAAAGTGAATGCTACTTCAACGATTTTAGTTAACTTATATTATGGCCCTTGAATCCCCGCTTCTAAGAACAACAACACCTTGACTGCCGTTTATATAAACCAGATAGCAGAGCAGTTTGATGTTAGGATCATCTGGACCCCGGGGCATAGAGGCATTCAGGGGAATTCCAGGGCTGATGAGCTTGCTAGAATTGGGACAACCTTCCAAATTCCACCAGATTTGGAATGTGTGTGTTTACCCCTACTCTTTTGCAAACTCACACTTAGGCGCAAGACAGAAGATGAAACAAATAGAAGATGGGTAACAAGAAATGATTGCATGATCAGCAGGCAGTTCTGGACCCATATAAATGAGGAAAATACAGCTTTTTTGCTCTTAAGAAATAGGAAACAAATCTCAATTTTAGTGTCCGTGATAACCGTGTCTCATAGACAGGCACGCACAAAGGTTAAAGGTCGAACACAATGATTTTTGCGCAGCTGCCAAGATATCGATAAGGAGGAGAGTGTAGAACATTTTCTGTGTCACTGTCGCGGACTGACAAGAAAGAGAATGGCCACAATGGGTGCTTTTGAGTTCTGGGAACTTTCTGACGTGGCCAGTGTTGAACTGCAACGTGTTAGTAGCTTTATATTGAGCTCTGCTTGGTTCGACGGTGGGGACTCCGCATAAGTGGAGTCCCTGTTTTTATCAAAATGGAGAGATTCTGGCAGCCACCCTTACCTAACCTAATCTAACCTTCATCAAAACAAATGAAAAGTTTACGCAATATCAAAGTTTTAACAAGAACTCAAAAATCAACCAAATTGTTTACTTTCCTACTTTAACATTAATACGTAGGCTGACTTTTTTCAACTCTAATTGTAGTTGTAAGAGGTTTGTAGAAAATGGAAAAACAACAACAACATTTGTATAGAGTGATTTCAAACAAAATTTTGTGACCGGATGCTGTCAAGTTAATGCAGACGAACAAAGAAAAGTATATAGCTCTCAGAAATATTTCATTTCTATAGGAAAATATCTAAAACAGGAGCTTTTAGCCTTAATGACACCTACAGGTTTACGTTGCTGTTTAATTTTTAACAACATCAACGTAAATTATATTCGCAGCACTATTTGTAATATTGAAACAAATAAATCTCTAGGTTTTGATAATTTGAGTTTAATGTGTATGTAAAAGAATTTAGTACGAAACATTTTTCTTAAAATACATTTCAAATAAAAATTATTTATTATGAATACGGGGCTAAGTTTTTATTTATATGGTATAATGAAAAACAGTATATTGCATTCAAAATTAATAATTTATTATTATTATAATTGTTCTGTAAGTCGATTCTGTAACGTTAACGTTATTTTACCAACACATTTTATTGCTTGTAATAACAATAAATCAATTCTGTTACTCGATTTTAATAATGTTGCTAACTAGCAAAGAGACCAACCAATTTTTTTAACATATGTCGTAAAACGCTTAACAGTAGTCGCAAATTTGATTAAGGAAGCAAAATCAAAGAATTGGCACCAGGTCCTTGCAAAAAAATTAAGGTAAAAATTCTCCATTAGGTACCTAATCATATTACAATAATAGTACTGTAAAAATTTATTTTTTTAGTAACCTGTCTGGAGGAAATTTGGTTCATGTCTCTGCTAGTTAAATACGAATTTATACTTGCACACATTAAATATGTTAAAATAAAGAAAACTAATACACATAATAAAAACATATTAATATTTTTTTATGAGGCTAAATATAGTGTTAATGAGCCAACCCAAATTGTAGTCTATTTTTTATTGTAAAATCATAAACATTTTCCATACATTTTCTTGTTTAAATGTTTTAAAAATTAAAGTTTTGAAATTGAAATTAACAATGAAAAAGTTTTTGTCGTTTAGTTAGAGGTAAACGTTATTGTTAAAAGAGTTAGTGAATAACATTGTTGTTAATTTTGTTGTTAAATATTTTTAACAATTCAACTGAAGTTAAAATTGAATAGTGAATGCATACATAAAATATTTTTTTAATTGTTTGTTTTTCTCTATTTTAGAATGGATAGCAAATCTGGAACTATAAAGCAAAGTGAGCCATGTTCTCCTATTTCTCCAGGATCGCCAAATCCGAATGAATATCAAAGGTCAACAAGCCCAAGCAGTATAAGTAAAGTCATGAGTGACTTGCAATTAGGTAATTTGATTGAATTATCTTTATTAACCAAATTTTTAAAATGATTTTTCTGCTTTGAAAAACAAATTAAATTCGCGTACAATTTAAAACAGTATCGCAATTTCTTGTTAAACTGCTAATGGCGGTATTCGATGTTTTTCGCATTTTATATTGCAACTCTGAAATTGCTGCAGTTTTGTTTTTATTCCATAGCGCTTCCTTCGCTCTGCTTACAATACCCCGCTAGAACAAGACGTTTGCTTATGATATTGTCTTCGAACTTTTTTTCGTGTACAACATACAATTATGGTAAAAAATTGACTTGTGCTGCGACATGACAAAAGGAAACTTATCCTGCCAGAGGTCAAATTTGTGTTTTTGATACACAAAACCGAAAGGAATCTAAGGAGTTTTGAATTTTGTTGTTAAAAAATTACAGTTTTGAGATAATTTAAATAAAAATTTGGCAATATTGTTTTAAAGTGGTGAGATAACTGTTACAAAACAAAACATGCAGACTTAATTTTTAATTATAACCTCTTCTGTAAACCGATTAGTTTTTAACTTGATGTTCCGTAAATCGTACGATTTTTAGTGCAATATAAGTTGAGTAAAAATAAGAATATAAAACGTCAAAAATTGAGAAAAAAACATGCAAATGCAAATAATTTGTATATGCAGAAGTAAAATTATCAAAAAATACTAATCAAAAATAAATATTGCTTTAGTATTTTAAATTTTAAATTTTTAGCAATTTCCATAAAAAGCACCAATAAATATTGCTTTAATTTATTTATTTCTGATCATGTTTGCATGATCATTAATAAAGATAAAGATTTTTGTGGGAAAAACGGTATTCGATTTCCTTTCGATCAGGTTTACTTACTCGATTTTAAAACGAGTAAAATTATGCGAATTCGGCTACGAGAACACACATATGTACTCGTATCTGTGAATTGGTTTTAAAACGGATGGGTTACAAAACGCAAAAGTTACTCGGACTCGGTATACAGAACAGTGATCAATTGTTAATTATATAGCGTTTGGTATCATAAAACCAAAATATGACTTTTTGACTTGGAACACATGCTTTGTCCTGTACGGAAAATATGATAAGGGCTCTTTTACCACGCCGTGCCACCGTTTTAAGGGAGAACCTTTATCTCTATTTTATTTAATTTTAATTATTTACTGTAAATGGAATATGGTGCATTCTATGTAAAAAAGAAAAATGGCACGCAGTTTAAATTTTCATTAACTATCATTATTTCAGTAATAACCAATAGATAATCAATCGCCTGTCTCTTCTCATTAGTCTATAGAAAAATTAAAAAAATTTAATTTATTTTAAATTGCGAAGCAATCCCGCAAGAGTTCACGCTTGCATACGCCTAAATTTTTATGCTCATGTTTAAGCATGGTCATAATATTTAATGAAGGAACTAATCATGACCACGGACGATCATGTGGAATTCACGCCGACCATGGGAACATGAGCCCTTCTGTCTCTATTATAAAGCCAAAAAGTGCTTAGAATATTAAACAGTGATGTGTTTTCTAATGCTGCATATTACAGTATTTATCGCATTGAGCGGTAAAACCTATACCCGGCTTACATATAACCGACAAATACTGTGTAATATATAAATGAGAAGGTTCATAACAAAATGCAGTAATGTTTTCAATAGGTGAATAAGTTTAATTAAAGGTATTACGATGTGTGTCTTTACATGTTTATATTTTTTTTGTATGTGCCTCAGTACAAATAACTTTTTAAAAATTAAATAAAATGAACTAAACTTAATTTCTTATTATCTCACGAATTGCTCGGGCAATATTAGCATTGTTTATATTTTTAATGAAAGGATATTTATTAAAACACAGATCAATCCCAACATTCGCTGAAGTCAAAATTATATTAATATTTTGGAGGAAAATTGTTCCTCTTTTTATGTTAATTTTTGGTTCTACACATAAAATTGGTATTAATATAATGTGAGATATTTGTGTGCAATATGACTGCACTTCAGGGATGGTGAAACCAGTGCAATTGTGCTTTTTCAGCATAGTTTGCAATGCAATAGTAGGTTTAGAATTTCTTTAGTGTTAAAAATTTTTAATAAATAAATTTTTATTACAAAATTTATAAAATTTTTTTTTATAAGATATGTATTAATTCAGAAAGTTTTGTTTGTTTGCGGGGTTTTAACTTAGCCGATATACATGCAATTCATTGGTGCTAATGCCAAATCATCAGTAGACCTTAAACCATATTTTTGAAAAGTTTCAAACCTCTTATCTTATACAAAAGCTTTTAAAAAACCAATGAGAATTTCAAAAAATACAAAAGTATAAGCACAGAGACCTGTCTCGAATAATAAATTTAATAATTACATAACGTATTACTATTTTTTCAATTAAATTTATTTATTTATTTTTTTTTATTAAAAAACTTATTTTTTGATAAAGAAATAGCAAAAGAGGAAAAGTCTTTATGTAAATACTGCAACACGTCTTGTGCCAGATTGAATGTTTATGTTTTACCTTCGTGCCTTCTTCGTTTTGAATTTAGCATTAAAAAGCTAAATTTACTGTATGAATTTTTACCATTTCTAAATGTTTTTTTATTTGTCGCCGACTTTTTCATGACTGGACCGAAAATCGGAATATGTTGAAAAAATATCTTCACAAAATCAGTTAGTTGTATATTTTATAGTTAATTGTTGTTATTGCAAGAATATTTAGAGTTTTGCTTAATTATTTTTTATATATCTTTATGCGTTGTTTTTATAGTGAGTGACGATATAATTTAGTGATATTTGATATTCTTTTACTCAAATTGTTTTCAGACATTTAAAACGATGAGTTCATGCAATGTTGTGTTGTCTATAAAGAAATGCAATCATGCTACAGGTTAAATAGTCTATTGACATCGTCAAGATAACACTATTTTTAGCCAAATTCAATGACCGATAATAAGTTTGCAATATTTTCCAACATTAAATCGTAAAAATTATCATTTTGGTCCGCGGAGATGTCACTGATAGTGAATATTTCGGACAGAAAAAAATCTATCAATGTCAAAATAACATGTTTTAAAAATGTAAAAATGTAGTTTTCTACGGTCAATAAAAATCATAAATGAATAAATTTATTTGCCAGGTCATTTTACATTTTTTCAATTTAAATTTTTTGTTGCGTTTTAATAATAACTAGGACTTTTGACTTTAATACAATTTTAATTACATCTTTTTGATTTAAGCCAACTTAATGTTTGGCTTAGTATAGAAATGGCGTATCTGGATTTTTTTTCGAATCCTCGATTTTAAGCTTTTCTGGTGTATTTAGAAGTGTGCTTCCTCACAAATAAAAATATATAAATTGACCTAAAGCTTGGAGAAATCTTTTATAATTATTAAAAAAAGGTCGAAAAATAACAAATAAAAAAATATTAAAAAAAAATGTTATGTTGATATGGAAAAGTTTTATAAGATTTGTTACATAGATTTGAATAATTATATTGCATTTAGTATAAAAAACTAATAGGTGAAATTATTGCGTTTTCTTTTGGATATCCTGACATAATTACATAAATAAGATTGAAAATATTAATAAAACAGATTTTAATAAACAATTCGTTTAATTGGGTTTTACATGGTGTTCACAATATTTTATTTTTTCTGTCTTAAAAAGTGAATAAAAAAATATGAAAACGGTTGACCTTGCAAGCCGTCCCTTGAACATCTCGCTAATCTCAACCCCAAAGCGGCTAAAAATGTAGTATTTTCTAGAAATCCAACTTTTTCAGACCAAAAGTAAAAAAATCGCTTCTTCACAATTGGTCGAAAACGATATCTGCCGAACCATTTGATCAATTTACATCAAATTCGCGACATTCAACACAGTTTTTCAAGTTCAAAAAAGTAAATGAATCCACAAATCGACGTTATTTTTTGTGTTGATTATTGATTAGATTTTGGTTTCGATTGATTAAGTTGTTTAGAATTAAAATTTTTTTTTTAATTATTTTCTAAAATTCTCGAAATCTAACAAAATGAATTGATTGATTATCTCGTGAGATCTAAGTGAGGTCAATGTCTTTAGATTGCCGTAAATTCCCGTCAGTTATGCTATTCTTAAGTTATGAGAAGTTTACACATACCTGCATCGATACGGACATTGTTGTGTCTTTGCTATATTAAAAGAGACCGCCTTTATTTACAGAAATGAGAATGATAATTCAATATGGTATTGTAATAGAAAATTATAATGACATTTAACGGTATTTGACAGACTTCATATTAACACTGGTATATCCAATGTATATCATCGGCATGGAATCGGTCCACTGCTACACGGGTTCTTCCGCTTCTTCTTACTTCGGCTTTTGCGACTTGTGATGAACGGGGCGGTTCGTCAGCTGGTAAATCTTGATGTTCCTCCATTTGCGAGTTGGTTTCATCTCCTATGTTGATTTTATCGTAATACATTTTTTGGTTTTGTAGCTCATTATTTCCATATCCAGGCTTGATTTGGTTCTTATGTCTTTTACTTTTCCCAAAATCGGTTTTTATAATGTATAACATGTTTCCAATTACCTCTTCGACTGTACCAGTTTTATGGTCTTCTAGAAATAAGCCCATTGATCTCAGCCAAGATCTTACGATCTGAATACTGGCATTTGCAATGGTGTCCACCTCTACTAGCTCTTTTGAAACACATGCTAAGGCTATGTCGTCGGCAAATCCAACTATTTTTACCCTTTCAGGTAGACTTAACCTCAAAACTCCATCGTCCATGACGTTCCGCAGAAGTGGGCCAAGTACTGATCCTTGAGGCACCCCGCCAATGATCTTGCGTCTCCTAATACTCTTATCAGTTATGATACTTTAACTAACTCTCTATTCCGGAAATAGTCCTGTATAATTGCCAGTAGATAACCTGTGATGGCTAATCTAGCTAAGGCGTTCTTCACGTCTAAAGTTAAAACTACGCAATACTCTTTTGCTCCATTTCTCCACCTCTTTTCTTGGATAGCCCGAGCAGCAGTTTCTACTACAACTTTGATAGTATCCACTGTTGATCTTGCTTTCCTAAAGCCAAAATGGTTTTCTGATAAACCACGGTTAGCTTCAACATAATCTTCCAATCTACAAATTATGCTCTCTAGCAGTTTACCATTTTTATCTGTCATACACAGCGGACGGTAAGAGGAGGGGTCATCTAACGGCTTATCCTTAGGTAACCATACTAACTTCGGCCGCTTCCACATTGTTGGAAAGGTGCCTTGGCTCAAGCATGCGTTTACTACCTTCATAAAATGTTCAGGGTGGAGTTTAACAGCTTCTTTTAGAACCGTATTCGGAATGCCATTTAGGCCTGGTGCCTTCTTGTCTTTAAATTTTGAGACAGCACCTTCTATCTCAGAAATCGTAACCGGAGGAATGTCGAAAAATTTTGCCGGATACCTTTGATGTCATGTTGGAATTTCCTGTTGAGGAAAGAGATGATCTATAATTCCTTCGAGGATAGGCTCTTCTCTTGGCGGCGATGGACCAAGGCATTTGAGTTTCTTGGTTACCAGTTTATATGCAAGGCCCCAAGGATTACTATCTACCTCATCACATACACTGAGAAAACAACTTCGCTTGCTCTAACGAATTGCAATCTTCAACGCTTTCCTTTTATAGTGGTATACACTATTCTCAAAACTACCTCGAGTCCTTCTATACAGCCTTCGGGCACTTACACACTCTGATCGCAATCTAGCAATTTCATCATTCCACCAGTAGACTGGAGGATTATTTGGTGACCTATTACGCTTTACCATAGCTACATTACACGCACCTGTGATATGACTTATTAATTGTACTGTCACATCTTCAGCTGAACCATTCAGTTCCGTGTTCTCCATACAAGCTGCGAAGATATCCTTATCAAAGGTATTTACGTTCCATCCTGTGAACCTTCGCATTTGTACAGTCATATGGTGCTGTTTATCTTGTACATCTATAATTATAGCGCTGTGATCGCTATGAGTATAAATGTCAGATACTCTCCAGTTCACTTGGCTTGTGATGCTGCTACTGACAAATGTTATGTCAATTACAGATCCACCATCACCACGCCTTCTGAAAGTTTGTTCAACTCGATTATTTATGAGTACAACATCAAGTGCAGTAAAAGCTTCTAAGAGCACTCTGCCTCTTGTGTTTGTCAAGCGGCAGCCCCAATTAACAGTCCACGCATTTAAGTCACCTGCTATAATGATGGGGTTTCTGGTAGCTGCGTCTGCTACTATATTATCAACAATGATCCGAAAGTCCTCTATAGAATATCTTGGGGGAATATAGCAACTGTATACTGTAATGTAAGAAATAGTGGCTCGGGCATATCCACATTGTTATGTCATTCTATCTCGAACTGTTAGCGTGTCGGTGTTCCATATCGCCGATGTATCCATGTATGTATGCATGTATGTTTGTCTACCGATTTCAACCAAGGGTACGTTGAGGATGGTCTGTGAAGTTTGCACGAAATCGGCCCAGGGGACAGGGCACCCCCATACAAAGCAATTTTTAAGTTCCCTTTATCTGTATAACTACAAGAGTGAGATTTTCCCAATTCACTGTGAGTAGTTCTTAAAAGAAAGTAAAACTTCAAGAAAAATCTTGAAGGTATTGTTGGGGGGGAAACGAGTACCACGATAGGATGTATGTATTGATTTTTTTATATCTGTACAACTATGGGAGTGAGGCTTTCTAAAGTCGGTGAGTTTTATTCTTAGAATAACGTGTAATTTCCAGAAAATACTGTCGGTATAGAATGGGAAAACTGTTACTCCCAATACAAAGTAATTATTAATATTCCTATATCAGCACAAATACGATAGTCAAGCTAGTCAAAATATTAAGGGTATCAAGGGGCGGGGTCCCATATAACGTAATTATTAATTTTCATATATCTATACTGCTATAAGAGTGATGCTTTCTAAATTTGATGTGTGTTACTCTTGCAATGACGAAAGCTTTAAAGCAAAATCTGATTGATAGAGGAGGATGGAAAGAAGTACCCCCATGCAAAGTAATTAATAATTTGGAACAAATTAACATTTCTAGCAAGATTTTAGGGGTATCAGCTTGGGGAGACGGGTAGCCCCCATAAAGGGTAATTATTATTTCTTCAATATCTATGCAAATTTTCAACAAAATCCTGGTGGTATAGGGGCGGGAAAACGGTTACCAGCCGTACAAACTAATTATTAATATTGCTTTATCACCACAACTACAATAGTTAAGCACTCAAAACTTTATATGGGTTGGCCTTAGAACAAATTGCGACTTCCAGCAAATTCCTTGTAGAGGGAGACGGGTACTCCCCATATTTGGTAATGTGTTGTTTCTAGAAGCCAAGCAATCGACTTGAGTAGAAAATATGTATGGAAACCACTCGAAAAAATTGCTGCTACTCATACAAATTTTTCATTCAGTTCGATTGGCTGCGTTCTATAAACAGCACATAATTATTAATATTCTATATCTGCAAAGCTTTTAAAGTGATGGTCTCTACATTATGCGGGTTACTCTTAGTATAACGTGCAATTCTTCTTCATTTCTTTAGCGATATGTTCACATATTGAAATTAGGTACCAATATGCGTGTTCAATTGCAAAATGATGCATTAGCTTCAATTACTAGACTTAGGGAATGGGAAGATTCCATCCGATCCAACAACAAATGTAATAACCACCTGACTTTTCCGAATCACACAATCTATTGACGACTTAATCAACTGCATGTACTCAAATAACCATTCTTTACTAGGGGCCAAGAATATTCACGCGAATTTGATGAATATTGAAATTTTGAATAAAATTGCCGGTAATACCAAAAGTTATAAATCCATCAATACTGTAACGAATGTTGAGAATGTAATTAATAATACTGACGAATTGTGGGATTCGCTTGCCTTGCCAACTTTCACCACATGTGCTTCTATTAAAAGTTCGCGTG
The DNA here is from genome assembly GCA_956483585.1 of Gymnocheta viridis. Taxonomy (NCBI): domain Eukaryota; kingdom Metazoa; phylum Arthropoda; class Insecta; order Diptera; family Tachinidae; genus Gymnocheta; species Gymnocheta viridis. The sequence continues at coordinate 53,191,340 of OY101444.1, read as the reverse complement.
CCTATCATCTTATTACGTAAAATTTACCAAGCTCGACTTTGCAATGGGACTCGACTTGCTGTTAAAAAACTCTTAACAATATTATAGAAGCAACAACTATAACAGAAAAATATAGAGGAAGAGATGTATTGCTACCACGCAGACATGTCACTTGAATTCAAACGTTTGCACTTTCCTGTTCGCTTGCGTTTGCGATGACAATAAATAAATCTCAGGGACAACCTCTTTATTTATGTGAATACCCATGTTTCGCACATGTACATCTTTGTGTAGCGTGCTCTCGTGTAGAGGAACCTAGAGATTTATGTTTATGCTTTAAGTGCGAAAACAAAAAATATTGTATACAAGAAAGTATTAGAATAATTTTTAACTGACTTCAAAAAAGGAGGTTATGAATTCGTGTACTCACTTTTTAATATATTTTTTCAACCAATTTCCAAAATCTTTTTTTTTTGTTTGAATAGTTTCGCTTGCAGTTTGGTCCCATAATATTTTTTTCGAAAATCGAACAGGCGATTTACGCGACCGAAATATTGATTATTGTATAATTCCTGCAATTGCTCGAAAGGGTTTGCTTGCAGTTAGCTTTGTATAATTAGTGGTTGGATCTTTGTAATGAAATCGGGCCTTTTACAGAGTTATAATTTGCTTAAATAAAATAAAAATCTCAAGATTAAAGAATACCCATTGTCGCCACTTTTACACGCGAAATGTTTAATTTGCAATAAAAACACAAAAAAAATTAATCTAATATGTGTTTTTATTTATAAACGATTTAGAAGCAGTTAAAAGTGTAAATGAGAGTTAAGTACTGCTCTATGTAATTTTTAAGTATAAAGCTGAAGTGTCGTAGAACTAAACGAAACCATTTCGTCTGAGATAATTTTAGATATAAATAAACATCTTTTGTAATCTAAAAATCTTTTGTTTGTTGAGGGTTTTTTAGCTAGTCTACATGCATTTCATTGGTACTAAAGCCAAATCATCAGTAGACCTTAAACCTAATTTTTAAATGTTTCAACCCTTTTTACTTATACAAAAACTTTTAAAAACTCAATGAGAATTATAAAAGTTACAATAGTATAAGCATAGTATACTTTGAAACTGATTCAAAAATCCCAACAAACAAATTATTATATTCGATATGGATCTATTTTATTTTCTTTACAACCTTTATACAATTCACCCAAACGGCGTCTAATTGTGGCACACCTAAAATAAATAAACAGATATACACACTTTCTCTATCATATACACATTTCTCTGCTTCCACATTATTGTGAAGTAGAGTTCAAATTATAACCAAAATTTTTCAATAAGCAAAATTATGAAAACAATAAAAAATATCAAACTTAAAACAGTGACAAACAAATGCAGAACAACAACAACGATATGAAATAAATATAACGCACGTATACATACTATAGTGATGACCCCTGCAGATAATATTGGACTACGTGGTCCATTATAGCTGAAACAAACATGGTCCGATGTAATGCTATACGAAAATTGTTCGTGCTTTCACGAACTTACTCGTGCCTAACAAACTTCTTGTGAGTGGTCCATTTTTAATGACATGCAGTAGTTTGTGGGTTAGTCCGAGGTTGTGCAAACCTGGACTATATGGTCCAGTCCTAGGATATCGTAATGTTAAATAGGCCATGATTTCTTCATACGTTTGGGTTACTTTTGGACTAATCCTAGTCCTTTATGGAGTATACCTTACATGCGTGTTTGGACTTGTCGCGTCATCTGCAGGGACGTTATATTCACACACACCCACACATACATACTCACACAAAAACAGAGACATATAAAAATATAAGGTTTGTAACAATGTCTTATCCCTCAGAGGGTAGGTAGCGGGCTGAGACGTAATATTACCTGAGTCGGTCATTACCTAATAAAATATATAGTGTGCAATAAATATTTAGCCGCCACAGCTCACTTATGAACAAAAAATTTCCATGTAATAGAAATAAGAAAACAACAAAGAAAAATAAAAAACAGAAATATTAATACGTAAAACAACAACTCACAAATAAAATCAAAACAACGATACCAAATTGACCACAACACACTGGAGAGGAATGTCCGGGTAGGAGGGGTGTCCTACCCTTAAAACAAACAATCCGGATGGAAAACACATTTCTATAATTAAAAAAACTATTTGAACAATCACATACTCCCAGCCAGGCATGAGCAGCCGTTTTGTATGAAAAAAGTGGTCGAAAAGGTACATAAACATACTTTTCGTGTACATAAAAAAGAAGGGTAAAGTGAAATTCTTGGCTATTTTGCAAAATCTAAATTTCGAATAATGCTCCCCAGAAAAATTCCATATGCGTTGCAAACTCGTGTAAAAACTGAATGTTCTAACTCATTCAATTAAAAGTCATAAACCAGTTACTGAACCAACTGCAGATATTAGTCCAATGGTTATTGTTGAAAATAATTCGAATATACGTTCCCGTCGTTTCTATAAGGAGTATAGGGCCTGAACAAATACTTTCCAACGTGATTTATCATGGGAAAATAATTTTATTTCTCCCCAACTTTTGTTCATAGAAGCAGCTTCGATGTCAATTTGTCGCTTCCATGTGTGTGCTGGTCTTCCAATTCTACGGTTGCCTTGAGGATTTCACAATCTGACATTCGAGATTATATTTGGCCAGAAGATACTTATAGCTCTGTCGAGGCAATGGTTCAGAAAAACTTGCAACTTTTGGATGTCTTGGGGTGCAGCATTCCATGTTTCACAGAGTATGATTGACTTCACTTTTGTATTGAATATTTGGGGCTTCGCTCGACGAGAAAGAGTTCGAGAGCTCCAGAAGGATTTCAGCATACCAAAGAAATGTCTTGTTTTTCTGAGAAAATTTAATAAAAATATTAATCGCGGACGTTTTCCGCTGAAAACTAGAAGAAATCGCTGCCAAGGTACATGGTAACAGAAATTTCATTAAGCTCGATTATCAAATAGGTTTTTGGCAAATTAAAGATACAAATATCTTTGAATGCCATAAGGCGTTTCAGCAGCTGCCGAGGTATTTTGTGAAGTCTTGGCACGTACATTACAAGTCATTGAAAATTTTTAAATAGTCATTACCGATATTTTTATTTATTTAAGATATAAACCAGCTGGAATCAGTAACTAAGAAAGTAAATTTTTGGGACATATTTTCACTGATGTAAAGCGGATGATGAAAAAGCTAATGCAAAAAAAGTAAAACATCGTCTATTTAGGACTATTTAGGAAATTTCATCAATAATTTGTCTGAATTATTTGAATCAACCCGAACTCTTTCAAAAAATGACATATCATGAAACTGGAATATTGAACAGCAAATCGCATTTAATAACATAAATAAAATACTTCCGGTTTGGATTACTATGATGTCAATGCACCAATAACTTTATCTTTTGACGCAAGCAACAAATTTATGGGAACTTATCTGAAGCAAAATAACAAACTAATTGCATATGCTACTCGATCCATTAACAAATCAACTCAAAACCAACCACAAACTGTTGAAGAGGCACAAGCAATTCGCTTTGGATGTACGATTTTTTTAATATGTTTATGGAAAAAAATTTATCATCGAAATTGACCGCAAGCCGTTACAAACCATTTTTAAAAACTGAATATAAAACGCTGCAATGAGACTGCATGGAATATTATGGGACACCATTCAATATTTTACAACAGTAATTAAAGAATTTATCCAAAAATGAATTTATTAATTAAAAAATCATAGTAAAGTTCATTTTAGAAACAATTTCTTGTTCTTTTGACTAGGATATTTGACATTTTATTTTAGCTTAATATATACTATACTTTTTAATACATCAAAACTCAAATGAAACAAAAGATCCATGAACGAAAGTAAATTTGACATAAAAAAGACACATGAACGAACGATAACTAGTTTGTACTCATTTACAAAATCCAACGGTACACTGAACCAAAAGCGTGCAGTAAAATGACCGGATCACTTCGTTCAGTTGGGTGATTCGTTCAATCTAACCCGTTCGTTCATGAGCTACACAGCTCTACTAAAGACACAAAGATACCTATTGTAGAGTCGTGACAGTGTAAGCTACTAAATCCAAAAAGAAGACGTTTGCAGAGTTGACAGTTGTGTCAGCGGCCCTTAAAGATGATTTGTGCAAGGGATTTAAACGGCATATTGATGTTGAACCAAAAATAAATATAATCAATGGGTTTGCGAGAAAAGGTTCAGAATTGACCCCAATTATAATAAATACTATGATGCATTTAGAAGTACGAGCAAGGTCTGTTATTCAACGTACACAGAATTATCTTTCCACAGATTAATAAAGGAGACTAGAGAGAGAGAGAGTTTTCGAAAATTCACTAATGATTGGAGCTTCAAATATCAGATTTCAACCCCACATTACCCAAAATTAAATAAGTAACCAAACACAATATGCAAATTGCGAAAAATTTATTAAAAAAGTGATACTTAGACGGAACTGGCATTTATAAGACGTTGCTAATTTGGATAAATACCAACATTACCAAAAATGGTCTTGGCTATTAATGATATAGATGTTTCGTTTTTAAGTGAATTTTGTAGTAATAACAAATAAACTTAGCATAATTTAGAGTTTTATAAATTTGTGACGAGTCAGTAATCCGAACAAAACTTGAAAGTGTATATGTCCGCATTATTAAGACTGAACTATATATCTGACATCTGTTTTGTTTTATTTGTGATCTTAACTGAAAAATAATATTTTTCTATTATCTATTAACAAATATTATTTTTAAAGTTTATTATTATTTATTATTCTTATATAGGAAAAACATATGAGTATAGCTCTGATGATGCTTTAATAACGATAGAAATCAACATTATTGAACCTCCAGGAGTCGCAGAAACAATACAAATGGCAAACATAACATTTAATAACTTGGACATCATTGGTAAGATATATTGCTTTATATATTTCAACTAACATATATTCATAAATATATACTATTCCAAAAAATATTTCTTTTGGCGCTCAAGCATAATTTTAAAGTTTATAGGGTAAAGTATTTATGATTTTTTTTTTCATATTTTTCGCAAAAGGTAATGAGATCGCTCGAAGTCGAATCCTCGCCGATCTTATGAGTTTTCTTCATAGCTTTGTCAAAAACACGATTTTTTCGCTGTTGGGGAAATAATTCAAAAGAAAAGTGTTCAAGATTAATTCTTGTGTGCAAAAACTATAAGTTTTGGCTCATTTGGGTACCCTACATTAAAATTTTTCATAAATTTTGTAAACAACGCTTCACAACGTTTAAAATTTGTATCAAAATGAAAATAACGAATGATGCAGTTTGAAAGATCAATTGATTGTTAATAATTTATAAACAATATAAAACGGAATGTGTATTTGTATGTTTGTTTGTTTGTACCTTATAGGCGACCAGACCTCTAAACCGACCTTCCTGAGAATTTTCACAACAGTTAACTGGCCCACTTTTACGCCCAATATTTTAAATTATGTTACTCTTTCCACATAGTTTTTTACATTCATAATATAAGAGAGAGAAGAAGAGGCTCATTAAATTTTGTTTTTCGAAATTGGGGAGGGGATGAAAGCAAAGTGCCCGCACCAAAAATTTATTATCAAATAACTTTGTTATTTGTGGACTAATTTAAAATATTTTTGTGATTGGAAAAGGTTCACTAAAACTGTTTTTTTTAATTCAGGCGTTTAATCTAGTAGTTTATAAACAATAATTTTTTAATTTGCTCTTACCGTTTTAGGGTTATACTATTTTTAAGGTTTGTAACTTAAACTAAAAATTTAAAATTTTTTTGTTTTTTATCAACTGTCCGATAAATCAAATAAAAAATAGTTTTGTAAAAAAGTTTTCGTTTGCTTTGAATACTGAGAAAAATAAAAGATCGTGAATTTATTTGCAAATATTTTGTTAAACTGTAATTTTATAGCACTGGTAAGTAAGTCTTTCTTATTATAGAGTAGTAAAAAAATGTGTAATTTTATTTAAAAATAGATATGCATTTGGCCAAAACAAGAAATATGTGGCTTGTGGGAAAAATTTTTTATGCCTTTGAAAATTAAAAAATTATTGCTTATAAATTATTTACAATCAATTGATCTTTCAAACTGTATCATTCGTTTTTTTTCATTTTGATACAAATTTTAAAAGTCATAAAGCGTTGTTTACAAAATTTATGAAAAATATCGTGTTTTTGACAAAGCTATGAAGAGAACTCAGAAAATCTGCGGCAAACCCGATTTTTGGAGATAATTCAACTTGATCGACCTTAAAACGTTTTTCGAAAGTCTGAAAAAAATCTCAAAAATACTTTACTCTATAAGCTTTCAAATTATGCTTGAGCAGCCATGAAAATCCCAAAAAAAAACTTTTTTTGGGGCAACAACATTTTTAAATGTTTGGCAAATATGCAAAACGGTACACCATAGACAAATAGAGGACACAAGAGTCAAAAATCAATAGTATTTTTTCGCGGGCGGTAAAATAGTTCCCGCACAAAACGCAATTAATTTTTATATTAAAATTTTTTTCAAATTTTTTACACATTATACTCGTATACAAACAAAAAACTCAACAATAATTATAAATTTTCTCAAAAACGTTCGCTAATAATAAAGATTATAATAAAGAACACCCAATAAAGGTTGAATAGTCAATGACCTTAAAAATAGACATTTGTTACTTGCACAACATTGGCCACACGTTATATGCCAAAATTTTCGTCAAAATTAGTTATATGCTTTACTGTATACACATAGTATATGTCTAAGTACAGTATAATTAAATTATTTAGATAGTACTCACCCTTATCAGGAATAAAGGTTCACGTGAAATGTGTTCTCTTTTCCTAAAATTGTGATCGCTAATTTTGTGTTTTAAAAAATTTTTTTTTCTTGGGGAATCTTTCACGTGAACAAAATGTTCGCCTCTTATTCATGATTAGGATGAAAGTTAAGATTTGGGATTCGGGCATTTTTTTCACTTCCTGAAAAACGGGAATTATAACGTCGCATATTCGGGAATCCCGGGAATGATGAATTTTTTTAAATAAGTGAATTCATCAAGTGTTTTCTTCAATTAAGAATCTTATTAAATAAAAACGTAAATAAAATTAAAAGTACACATTTATGTCGTTTTAAGTGAATTCAAAATGAAGGAATTTTCAGTTATCAAAAAGTAAAAATATTTGCTTAAAAATGTAATTCTAAAGCTAAGTTTAGACGATATGTTGAATCAGCATATTTATGCTGAAAAAATTGTTACAAGTGCTTGCATATCGTGTAAACGCAAAATTTCATCATACGTATGTTTAACAGCATTTGCTAACACTTTGTTACCAATCCCAACAAAATTATGTTGGTAATTTCAACATATCGTGTAAACTGCATATTATTAGTGCTTAACAAATTTCCTGCGTATGCTGACATATATGTTATTTGTTGAAAGGCGTGTGCAAGCTTTTCAGCAAATGCCAAATTCGTATGCATATGCGTCTCATGCCTAACCCAATCATTCGGAAAATTTAAATGTTTAAACAATAAAAAATAGAAAAAGTCACCCACATTGCAAAAAACGCAAAATTCCGCCAAAAGTTGCAAAATTTAGGAAAGTTGTAAAATCTTCTAAAACGAGCTACAAATGCAAGGAATGTGAAAAACTATCAAAAAATACAAAATGGCGAAAATTCACAATAACTTCCAATCATTGAGAAGATTAAAATGTTTAATATCATTTAAAAGTCCATGAAACAATGAAAAATAGAAAAAGTCACCCACATTGCAAAAAGGGAAATCCCGCAAAACGTTGCAAATTTTTTGAAAAGTCAGCGACATTTGTAGACATGTACCCGTGTAGCCTGCTATCGTGAATGTGTTTATATCTTAATTTTCCTCGATTTCGTTCTTTGTAAGTTTTGCAACAGCTAGTGATATTTCCTCCGGCAACATCATTTATGTTTATTTTTATTTTTTATTTATATTATTAAATTTTATTGCAAAAATTATACACATAAGTACATAAGTTGAATAATAATTAAAAAGAGCTGCCAAACTCACTAACTTCACAAGCAAATGTTTATACGACTCAGCATATGTACGACCAAATAAAATCAACATATCGTATAAACACAAAAATTGTATGTTAACTCTTATGTTGACATTTCATTTGCTTACATATGCTCACATCAAAAAATTTGCTACTTTCAACATCATGTAGACGCCAAACATATTGAATATGCTGATAGAGGCATTTGTTATTATTTTCAAGCATATGAGTGTTAGCATCCATATTCCGATTCAACATATCGTCTAAACTTAGCTTAAGCCCGTCAGTTATTTAATTAAAATAACTTATTTTTTAAACTTCTCATTTGTTTTAATGAAGATTTAATATAATCTCTCCAGTTGTTCTAAGAAATATTTGGTTAAAGTTCCCTGATGATCTGCTAGGAACTAGCTATACTCCTCAATTATTAATTTTGATTTGTCTTTAATAAAACAAATAGTATTTTACTAAATATGCAAAATATTAATTTTGGGAATAAGCGTACGATTAAAATTTAAAATAACTTGTAATTCTGTTTTTATTTTTGTTGCAAAATTTCCAGAAAAAATATAGTTTACCTTCCAAAGCATCTTTAATATTGCTTAAAGCGTCCACTAAGAAATTAGATTTAATTGTGTGCTTTACTTTAAGCAATTATAAACCAATCTTATTATAGTATTGCACCTTGTTGTGATATCGTAAATTAAACGATCTCTATCAAATTCCTCTTTCATGTATTTTTAGTTTAGGATTTTCGTCAGAACACAACTTGTAAATTAATGTTGATCATAATTATCGGTGCAATTTTTATTGATAAACTATTTGAATTTATTTAAAGTTATTTTTTTAAGATTTTGCTTTTGAGATGAATGTACGTTTAAAATTTTATGAATGAAATAAATTTTTTTGTCTTTTTTATTTTAACTTTAGGGATTAATTTTGTTTAATTTACTTGCGTTTGTCTATCGGTTTGTTTATTCAAAAGTCTGCATGACCATGAGCTTTCATAACAAGAACTCTTGAATCAATGATCTTTTGAATTTATGCAATACATATAAGCATTTTTATTTTTGGGATGATTGTTTATTTTTAATTTTGAGATGAGTGCATGCTTAATTTTATGAATTCTAGCAAATGCCTGTCTATCTGTCAGCATATAAAAATATATATTTATAGATTGAACACAAAGAAATTTAGCTGAAAAAATTTTTATTCTGAAAAATTAAAGATTCTTACCCATATTCAAAAATCTTATTTTAAAAATTAAAAACATCGATTTTCAATAGTTTTTTATTTATGTATGTATATAACTAAAATTTTTTAATATTTTCTTTGATTTTAAAATTTTTAAGTATTTATTCGTTTCAATATACATATATAATAAAACCTAAATATTATTGAATGAATAACAAAATAAAAACATGAAAAATAAAGCACAAAAAATTGTAATTTAAATAAAGTTCAAAATATAATAAAAGAATTTAAGCTATTGCATAGCTTTTATCGCGGGCTTTGAGCGCGGCGACCGAATTTAGAAATTCCGTAACGAAAAAACCTAACACTAAGTTTGTTTTTTAAGTCTTTTGTTTTTTTCAATCACGTGAGCGTGCATGAATGTAAGTATAAAAAAATTGAGCGCGAGTGCGCTTGAATTAATATCAAAGAAAAAAACATGAATTAATGTCAAAGAAATCATCTTTAATTACATCTTATACTATTATATAAATTTACAATTTGCGGGATTTTATCTATAGATGATACAACAAATAATTCTGATAACAAACATATTGATATTAATTGATATTAATTTTTTAGTTATAACATTGTTCAAAGGAAAATAGTTATGTCAAAGAAAAAAATACTGCATAAATAAAAAATAAATAAATAATTACAATTGCATAAATTGATAAAAAAAAGGCATGCAATAGCCTTGCCGCGGCAGTCCCCGAGTGCCACACGTCTTTTTTTGTTTATAATTAGATATTATATGCTTATATGAATGCGCTCAATTTTCTGTGTTTGTTTTTTAATTCATTCGTATGTTCATGGGAATATTAATTATATGTAACCTTTTTTTGTAATTGTTTTCTTGTTGTAATGTTGCTGTATTATGTACTAATATTGGGAGAGTGTCCACTACTTGCACAGTAGGATGCTAACTCTGTTTTTTGTTCTGTTTTGCCTTTATGTGTTTTGTAGTCGGGCTTATGTGCTGCTAATCTTGTTCGTAGTTTAGACTTTGCCGTATATATATATATATATATATATATATATATATATATATATATATATATATATCATTACAAATATTAAGTACATCTCCGTTGCAAGGTATTTGGTATATTACGTTGGATTTATCTAATAAATTCAATTTTGTTTTTGTGTTCGACAATAACATATTGAGTGTTTTAAGAGCAATATTAACATTTTGTTTACCGAATAATCTTAGTAGGTAATTCTTTCAGAAAACGCAGGAACATGAGTCAATAATTAAAAGAAAATTCCGGGCTTATTAGTAAGTTGATATTTTTAATAGCGTATTGAACTGTATCTTTTGCCATGTTAAACGAAAAGGTTTTTTATATTATCCTTATCTATCTGATGTTTTCTTTTTGGTGTAGTGTGTCACTGATTTGGAAAACTCTTTTTACGAAGTCCTGCGTTCATTTTAACTTGCTTGAGACGATTTGAAGAAAAGTTGATGATGCGCCCTGAGGCAATTGCTTTTAGTACTAATCTATTGTAATTGCGTTATGTTTCCGTATTATGAGCACGTCCAAATATAGCAACATTTCATTTTGTTCTAGTGTATGAGTCTGTGTATGAGTCTGTGGAAACCGTTTAAGATTTCGAGTGTGTTTTCCACATTGTTTCTATCGGTAATGCAAAATAAATCATCGACATATTTACTCATAAATCTTGGTTTGCAATCTAAATTTGTCATTGTAATGTCCATAACTATGTATGCTATTACTTGTGATCCTGGTGAGCCCATTGTCATTCCTTTCAATTGTTCCAATATTTTATCGTCATACTTGAATAATCTATTATCTTTGATACAAAAATTTATGATATCAATAAACAAATCTTTTGGTATCGTAGTATATATAGAAATTATTTCCCTTTTCTTTATTATTTCCACTGGAAAGTTAACAGGGATACTGGGAAAACTGAAAAGGATTTAATGAAATGTGAGAAACAGCTTAAACATTTTAGAGGTGTGTTTATGCGTGATTTTTTGCCTAAAAAACCTTTCATTCAAGAATGTGGTATTGTTAATTTAGATAATTCTAGCGGTCCTGGAAATTATAACTACATAGAATATTTCGATAGTTTTAGAAACTTAAAACCACCACTTGAAATAGTTAACTATCTTAAAACTCCAATTGAATATAATTATGAACAAAAACAAAAATGTAATACAATTAACTGTGGACATTTATGTATTAAATTTTTATTTAATTACTATAATTTGAAATAAAACAAAAAGTATATTACAACAAATAAAGTTTATTTTTTTATAAAAATTTTTTTCACAAAAGGACAAATAGTCAGACGGCGCACGTAGGGTCAAATAACCGAATTACGACGACAAAAATATAATTTATTATTATGTTATAGCGCTTACAGTTGCTACACTCGACAATTTTTTTTTAAATTACAGCTTAAAGTTTTTTAAATATATTTTTAAGCATCAAGTATCTAATTTAATTTGCAGTTAGTATTAAAATTACTATTATGTATTATCCTTTCAATAAATAGTGCACATTTTCCTTAGGGGGAACGAACACCTAATTCTGAAAATCTCACATGCAAATGACATTTGTTTAATTCGATAAATTTTTCAGTCTGTACAGTCTGCTCACAAAATACTTGTGTGCACCAATGATGTATACCTAAACTGCTACGAAAAAATATAAAAAGGGGAATTGCGTAACTAAATTGTAACTAACAGAACCGCAATAGCTAAATTTTTAATTCGATGCAGTCTTCTCACAAAATACTTGTGTGCACGAAAATATATTAGAAAGGGGAATTCCGTAACTACATTGGGTGTACTGAGATGCTTTGAAGAATATGAAAATGAAGAAAAAGGAGTTATTTGATATACTGAAAAACCCACAATCTTATAATTTATCATCATAAAAGTGTAATGAACAACTATTACAGTATATTTTGGAGAAAATTGGTGTTAGTGAGCTTTCTGAAGATTTAATACTACAAATTAAACAGGAAGTTAAAGTGTTTGTTGTTAAAAATGTTTTAAGTAGACACAGAAATTTTCACGGACGTACAAAATAACTTTACATATTACAACACACTTCCAACTCACAATTCCAATTCCCACAGCCACCAAAGTTCCTATGGACAGAAAAAAATAAGTACACGACAAAACTAACTGAAATCATTTCCAACCGGGAGAAAAAATAAATTCTCAACAATTGAAATCAATATTCCTTGAACAAACACGCTCAACACATGCACACAAATATCAAAGCACAGCGAAAAAAATCTTTAACACAATTCAAGCAATTCAGCTCAAGTTCTTATTTTTCATAAATACTTCAATTATTTTTATGCATGCATAACAATTTTTTTTATAATTTTCAAGCAACAAATTCAAAAAATTTTATTGGAAAATTTCAAGCAAAGGGAAAAGAGGACAGATTTTTAATTTTGAGGAAAATATAAGGAATTTTTGATTCTTTGCTTTTTTTCCTTTTAATTACGGTGTAATTGCGTAAAACACCACACAAAAGTGTAAATATTATACATATAAAAATTTAAATTTCAAATATTGTTGCAGTATTACGCGAGATACTTCACACAGACAGAAAACATTTTTCGGTAAATAATAACTAGATACAACAAAAGTCAAAGATATATCTAATAAACAAATTTGATTTTTGTCATGTTTAATATATAAATTAAGACTTTTTATAGCTGTGGTCTGAATCGATAACCATCTAAGTCGACTTAGTAATTAAAAAGAAAATTCAACAATTGAATTACTTAACATGTATAATTTAATAAATAGAAATTTCGTATTTGTTTAAAGCAAAACTTGGCCAAATTAATTTTCGAATTTGAATTGCACTTACATTATTTTTCCTTTAAATTTTGGCGCCTTTTAAATTATGCCGCCCTAGGCCCGGGCCTCATGGGCCTAGGCGTAAATCCAACACTGCATACAGTAGAATTGTACTACCACCACCATTGCATTTCTACCAGTGATGCCAGTAGAAATTTAACAAAATCCCTACGTGTCTCGAAAAATTTCCCTTTTTTCCGTACGTACAAAAAAGAGTTCCGTACATTTTCTCCTACTCTATAAATTCATTAATTAAAAAAAAAACAAATATTTTATTTAAATTTTTTAAATCATTTATATCGCCGCGTACAAAATTAAATAGTTGTTTCGTTGAAGGAGCAATGATTCTTCACCTGGGTAATTTAGCCTGAAAACCCTTGTTCCGGAAATACCACTCGAATTAAAGAGATATATTTTCCAACGTGGATGAAATGAAATACCTTTGTAATGTTCGCTTTAAGAGTTAAATTAAAAGTGACCTACAAAATTTATTTTAACTTAAAACGAATCTGAATATCGTAACTTAAAACTACATTTTTTATTGCTATAAAATACATCGAGAGCTATCTGTACTTCAAATTATAGATAGACAGTAGTTATATAAGTATAAAATATATAGTTAAGGTAAATTTGCAATATAAAGATTTCGGGCGCCTTGGTGGGCACTATCAAACAAAATACTTCGAAACGATTAAGTTCCAATTAGTAATCTAATTATTACATGCATATATTTCATGTTATATATATTTTCTAATACTGGATTTAAACAGTTCAGTTATGTAGGGCAAGTTCCTGATTAAACACATCCGAACGCTGAATTTTGGGCTATAGGGAGACCATTATGATTAGACAATATTCCACTGAGAATTACCTTAGCATAGAAATCCGATCCAATAATGACAGATATGGTACTGCATTCGTAAAAATGAGGATCGGCCAAAACTAAGTTTAAAAATTTTTCACGAAACGTAGAAAGTAAGGATTTCTTAGGAGTCTTAATTGACATGTAGTGCATTCAACAATTTAGGATTCAATTCTTAATTTACTTATGACTGTCTTTGAAATTTTACTAAAACTGGATCCACTATCGAACAATACCCGTATTGGATGTAGACGACCATTTACGGATATTTTTGCTACGGCAGTAGGCAATATAGTAACAGCCTGCTGGGGAAAAATTGCGCTGCTTTGCATGGGAGAGATTGTTGCGAGTCTTTGACGATTGGAAGGATTATTTTCACCACTATGGAGCATTGTATGGTGATTACATTCACAAATATGGCATTCGGTGGCTGAAAAACTGGTTTGATGAGAATGTTTGTGTGCTAGGCAGTTAACACAGTATTTAAATTTGATGACAGTCGTCCTTCGCTTTTCGGCGTCCATTTGTAGAAAATATTGGCATAAGCGGAGGGGATGAAACTGCTTGCAAATACGGCATTGAAAAGGCTTTTTCCTTCGTTGAGGCATTGTTGATGGTTTTCTAGAAGGTGGGTTTTATTTTGAAATGATCAAACAGACAAACAGGGAATATTTATTGGAAGAAAAGAGTGGGACATGCGGTGATTTTGCTATAGGACGTGTGATTGTACCCCTTTGAGTAAGAATATCGGCCAGTCGTACCCTATTATCTTTACCAGGATATACAATAGAGTCAAAACCAATATTTTGCTCAGAACTTTTCCATTTTGTTCCTCTTGTGAAGTTCTGATAAATACTCGCTTTTCCATCGCTGACAAAATTGTTGCTGAACGACCTTAACACGTTGCAATCGATTAACCACTGATTCGGGTTGCGAATCAATTGAGGGTTCAGCTGGAGCTAGAATGCCCCGGAGTGAGAGGTTTAAGTCAGCAGGATTTTCCGACAGAGTAGAAATAGGACGTTAGTTTAGGCAAGCCTCAATTCAAGATAATAATGTGCACAATTCCTCAAAAGTATATTTAAATGAACCAGATATTTTTTTGAGGTGGACCTTGAAACTTTTGACCCTGGCCTCCCATAACCCACCCATGTGAGTCGCGCCAGAAGGAATGAAATGCCAAGAAAGACCTTGCTGAAGAAAATTTGACAAATATGTAGAACGAGATGCATTTTAGAAGTCTTTATTAATCTCTTTGGAAGCACCAACAAAGTTCTTAACATTGTCAGAGTAGATATGTAGAAGGCAGCCTCGTCGAGAAATAAATCGATGGAACACAGCCAAAAAGGTGGATGTAGACAAGGAGTAGGCTGCCTCCAGATATATTGCCTTTGTTGAAAAACAAATAAAAATGCATACATAGCCTTTGGTTGTGATATTTCATCTGCCAATGAGATTTTCTACGTCAAAAGGTCCAGCGAAATCTACGCCAATATAATGAAATGGACGGGTAAGAACTGTTCGTTCAGGGGAAGGGCACTCGTAAGTTGCTCTTGGTCGCGGATTTTACAATTGTAAATGGTCGTTTATATCAGGTTTTTCAATTTTGGAATCCAAAATTGCATTCGAACAAGCCGTAAAACTAATTGATTTCCGCCATGAAGACTGACTATGTGGGTAAAGTGAACCAGCAGTCTCGAAAAATGACAATTGTACGGCAGAATAATAGGGAATTTTTCATCATAACCTAAAGAAATTGAATAAGCTAGTCTTCCGTGGGCGCGAATTCTCGCAATTTCGTCGAGGAAAGGGTTTAAATTAAGTATAGCTGAAAATTTTTGAATTTTTTCCTTTTGGAGCAAAGCTATATAAATCTCTGGAAAAGCAGACTTTTGAGCAAGAATAATGAAGCAATTCTTTACGTTATCAAGTTCATGTGATCTGACGTCGAGCGATGAATATGAATATATTGAACGAAATTTCAGTCGTGTACGATGAATAAACCGAAAAACATAATATAATACACGAATAGCTTGATTAAAGGATGAAAAACGAATTAGAATATCTTCATATTGCGAGAAATATGTTAAATAACTTTGTGTAGGTTTCTGTTCAAAATTAGTTTCATGAAGATTACTCTTAGCTGGCCAAGCATTATAAGAAATTTTCAACCAACTTGTGCCATGCCACCATAAGCTATTCTCGAGTTTTTCTAGCGGATATAGTTCACGACTAGCCAGGTCAGCTTTGTTGGATTTTGAGTCTACGTGAAACCAGTTTTCAGATCCTACCTTTCTCACTATTTTCGAAATGCGATTGGCAACAAATACCTTCCAATGGCAGGGATCTCTTTGCAGCCACGCAAGTACAATGGTTGAATCAGTCTATTTGTATAGTTTGTACTCCGAAATTCGTATTGAAGGAAGAACCGAATGTACTAAATCAGCTAGTAAAGTGGCGCCACAGATCTCTAATTTGGGAATAGAAATATTCTTCACCGGAGAAACTCGGGGTTTCGACACTAGTAGATTAGCAAAGATGAAACGGTTCTCTAATTGAACCCTTGTATAAACGACAGCGGCGTAAGCTTTCGCTGATGCATCGGAAAAGGCATGAAACTGTAAAGAGCATTTCAGTGAGTAGTGAATCCATCTTGGGATAATTTTTAAAAAAATTATACCAATTTTGGACACAGTCAGGAGATAATTTTTCATCCTAATCGGTTTTGGATATCCAAATTTTACCAACCAGCTGGATCGAATAGCTTTGAAATTTCCGACAAAAATTTTCTTTTAGTAAGATTTGTTTCATTTGCTAGCGGCTTAGAATCGAAAAGAAATTCGTCAGACTTAGCGTTCCAGATAACACCCAAAGTCTTTGCATGACTGCTGTCGTCGAATTTAAGAAAATTCTCTTTAAGTAGATTGGATTTGTCTAAATCGCTTAGAATTTCATTTAAATTGGATGTGCAATTACGAAGTGGAAAACAAGCTCAATTTAAGGCTTGTATTATGATCTCTTGTTGAAATAGCTGTTCTGAAGTCATGAGCTCCAGATATGACGTCATCAACATACATTGAATTTTGAAGCACGTCACTAGCTAAAGGTAAAGTTTTTTCGGCATCTTTTGCTATTTCTAGAAGCGTTCTAATTGCAAGGTATGGAACACAGTCTACTCGAAATGTAACTGTCTTAAGTACGAAATCTTGGACTTTATTGCTAGGAGAAGATCTAAACAATATCCTTTGAAATTTTGTGTCATTTGGATTGACTATTATTTGGCGGTACATTTTCTCTATGTCCGCATTGAATACAAAACGATATAAACGCCAATTGAGCAATATAATTGTCAGATCTTTTTGTAAAATTGGACCTCTATGTAAAACATCGTTCAAGGAGTGTCCCGAAGAAGAAGGGCATGACGCATTGAAAACGACGCGCACCTTAGTTGTTGTTTTTTCCGGTTTAAAAATGACGTGATGTGAAAGGTAAAAATTAATTTGGAAGTTTTCCGAAGGAGGGGATGATACTGATTGCATATGACACATTTCTATATACTCTTGTAGAACTCAATCGTATTCTTTCTTTTGATTTGGGGTTTTCAACAAATGCGTTTCATTTCTCAAAAATTGAGAAAATGCACTTAGTCTAGATGGACCTAACTGAATTTTTGGTTATCCCTAGACGTCGTCTTAGCATATAAAAATTCACAAAAGGTATCAGACGAGGAAGGAATGTGATCTGTTGAAATATCTTCCACCTCCCAAAAACCGATTTAGCTGTTTTTCTAAATTAGAACTTTCAGTGAATGTGGCAAAGGCTGACAACGACAACGTAACACACGTTACGTTTTACATTATCCAGAAGTATTTTGTTGAATAAAGCAGCCCCAATTAAAAGATCAATGCGGGAGCTTTCGTGGAATTTAGGATCTGCTAGTTGTATATTTGGAACCCTGAGAAAGCGAAGGGATCAATTGAAGGATGAAGGAAGAGGACCCGACAGATGAAGAACAACCAGTGCACTTATATTTAATTGTATGTTGGAATTAAAACGAGAATTAATTGAAAATATACATAATTTCTTGGATTTAGCTGAAGTAACACCATTGAGACCTGAAACCTCAACATCAGTATATTTGAATGGTAATTTCAGAACGTTGAATAATTTTTGCGAAATAAATGTTCTTGGGACCCCGAATCAATCAATGCTCGTACTGAGTAATTGAGACCCAAATGATTAATGTGAACAATAGCAGTTCCTAGCAGAATAGCTTGAGAATGAGAAGCAAAACAGGATTGTATTTTACCTTTTGACGTCGACGGTTCTATAGATAACTTGTCTGAATTGCTTACAGTTGGAAGATCATTGGTGGACTGTATGTAAGGAGAATTTGTGGCTGAAACATTAGTTGTATGTTTTGAATTAGGACTTGAGTTATCTCGATGTAATAAGGTGTTATGCCGCTTATTGCATGTTAGGCAGTTGAAATGGCTTTTGCAGTTTTTCACTGAATGAGTTCTAAATAGGCAGTTAATACATAAATTTAGGGTTCTAATGCAAGAGTATTTTTCTCTACATCCATTTTGTGAAATTTTCATAAGCTGCAAAACACGAAATTTCATCACTAGACTCAAAGGTGGTTACTGGTAGATTCAGTAATATACGTAATTGACCACGAATTAAAATGCGTTTGTTTTCGAATTGATCTTGAAGATTTTTCCATGCTATTTCGAACCCACTGTTGGACAAAGGAACTTTATCAACGATAGCAAATGCCTCCCCTTGGGCCTTTTTTCTTAGGTTACATAGTTTTTCAATGTTAGAAAGATTTCAATTATTTATATAAATGGTTGAGCATAAATCTCGAAATGATGGTCATGATTGATAATTGCTGGATAATATTCCTGCATCACAAGCAGGTAAATGAAAACTGGACCGAGAGCTGTTATTGAAAGAATTATTTGGAGATTTACTTTGTATAGACTCACTAAGTTTAGAAACAACTTTAACGTACGTGTCATAGGAGCTCTCATACCTTGAATTAACTACTTCATGGTCGGATTTATCAACCTTGGATTTGGTTGTTCTTTTAAAATTTTCATATATACTTGATATTTTCCCACATAGATTTTTCCTCGTCTCTATGTACTTCCAGAGCAAATACCGATGTCTGAGAAATTGTATTTTCATCAAGCCTTTGTTCAAATTAAACGAGTTTTACATTAACGCTTATAAATATGTCTAACTCAGCCAAACATAAAACGAAATGTAGGGGTTAAATTAACGTTGGGAAAATAAAATACTCAATTTTATCTTCTGTTGAAAACAAATAAAGAAATTTACAAAATCACAATAATATGTTCTGTTATCGAAAAATTTTTATTACTAATATGGTTACAACTAGAAGACTTTGTTTTTCTCACCAAATTTTATGAATTGTTTCAAAAGCGTTTATTATTACTATAGGTAAATTTTGTTGGAATTGAAACTCGGTTGTCACTTGTATTGTTAAAACTATGAAATAACTTTGAACTTGAAACGTTTGAAATTGAAACTTTAATCATTATTTGTTGTTTTTTTTACATTATGGAATAAGGAAGAGCACAAGTGATAATAGTAACGAGTACATTTTATGTACAGAATAATAGCGAATAATAGTTTTCGTCTCTTTTTCACTTAAATATGTAAATATGTATGTATGTAATTGAGTAATTGTATTGGTACATACCAATGTATAAGTTTATTTGTTGCCAAATTTCATGTCGGATGACTTTTTGATGACGTTTTTTATTTTCAAGGTTATGTGAAGGCGCTAAAAAGACGGAATCCAATTTTTTGGCTTATGTATTTATACATACATCTGTATGTATAACGATTTTACACTTTTTCCCTTGTATTCTTAATTCGATTTTTATGGAATTTAGGTTTTGAGACTTGAAAACGTGTCGACATTGAACTTTTTCGTTTCTACGCGAACAAATTGCGAATAAGTATACACATACATGTGTATGTTATTTGGAACACTTTTATTATTTTTTTGATTATAATGTAATTTTTATTTCTTTTATTTTGAAATCATAAAATAATTCTGAATATTTAAGTATTTGATATATATCTTTAATAGTATATTCACTATACCCATGTATATTAAACCTAGGGTTGCCAGAAGGGCCTGATTTGGCCTGATTGTCAAGTTTTTTAATGCGCGTCAAGTGTCAAGTGAAAAAGTGATTTGTCAAGCTTTTTTGTAAGTTAATTTTTTTTCTCAAATTTATTCTAGCTATGTAATAATACTTATTAAAAGTATGTGTATATTTCTAAAAAACAAATCTAAAGCCCATATTTTTACTATCAATAGAACTAAGGACTAATATGATACATATTTTTTTGTGCAATTATAGTTTAAAAAATAACTATAACTTTCTGTACAATTATTATAAAAGTGCCAACACTGATATTTACCCCATTACTCAATACTAGTAAATTGACAACATTGAATTAGAGAAGCAAGTCGTGGACTTTTCGTCGGCGGCGGCGCAAGTACGAAAATTCGTCGGCGGCGGCGGCGATTCTGCTTGAGCCGGGGTTTTACCGGCGCGCCATCCTTCTATCAGCTTAGCCGACTTGATATACCCATGGTGGAATAATACAGGCGGTTTTTCATTGTTTTTTTTAATAAAACTTATGTGTTTGAAGAATTGTCAAGTTATTTATAAAAATTATTATTTATTTATTATAGACTAGCTAAAAACTCTCAGCAAAATTGTTTTTACGAGTAAAAGTTAAAATTCAATTCGTATTTCCAATAATAATTATCCAGAAGTTCTTCTTTAAAAACTAAAAATCTCATTTATATATTTAGTATGAGGATTTTTATTTGTCAAGTTTTTTTTTCAAAATCAAGTTTTTTTTGGTCAATGTCAAGCTTTTTGGCAAATTAGATCTGGCAAGCCTAATTAAACCGCACTCTTTTCTCTTTCGATGTTGTAAATATACTAGTTGTATTGTGTCATAACATCATTTTGCTTGTTAACATCTTATACATATGCTAATAATCTGTTAACCTCATATGACTTGTATTTTCTAATGTTCTGCTAGTGGTAAGCCAGTTAAATAAAAGCTTCAAAAGGAAAAGACGTGTTCTAGAAATATTTAATTCATTGGTGAACAATCGAATCATTCTGACAATTGTATGTACGTACCACAACGAATTAAAATAAAGGCAAGCCTGGTCTGTATAAAATGAAACAGAGAGTGATCCTTCTAGTGTTGGAACAATGCTTGTTGCAATATTGATTGCGTAATCGATTACCAAGGATGAAAATCCGGCTCCAAGGACCAATGTTTCCTTGAAGGAGCAATGATTCTTCACCTAGGTAATTTAGCCTTGAAACCCCTTGTTCCGGAAATACCACTCGAATTAAAGAGATATATTTTCCAACGTGGATGAAATGAAACACCTTTGTAATGTTCGCTTTCAGAGTTAAATTCAAAGTGATCTACAAAATTTATTTTAATTTAAAACGAATCTGAATGTCGTAACGCAAAACTACATTTTTTATTGCTACAAAATACATCTGTACTTCAAATTATAGATAGACAGTAGTCATATAAGTATAAAATATATAGTTAAGGTGACCATATAAATTTGCAATATATAAATAACATAAATTTTTAACATATGTGCGTAATTAGTTCAACTGTTTTAGGTTTATTTTGAAAGGGATTGTTTGGCTTGAGTTTAGTTGTTGATATTACTAGTTGACATTCATAGTTACTACTATCCACCGTCAAAAGTGGTATAATCGAACAAAGAACGCTGATGAGATGTAGCGACCTCGAAATCACTACTGATCCACTCTACTAGTCTGATGAATAAATATTTCCAATATTACTTTCTAAATAAAATAATAAATTTATAAAAAAAATCCAGAAATAAAAAAGAAAAGGCTAAACTCAGATTTAAACTCAAGCCAAACAATTCCTTTCCATATCAAAATAACATAAATTTTTAATTTTAGCAACCTCCAATATCTGCCTTTGTGCCATCATACTGCTCAAGCGACTGTACTAAATTACAATTTTTCGAAAATTATTTAATTTTTCAGGAAAGCCTTTCAATTATCTTGAGAGCTGTTATATATGTATATAGAACTAAAATTTTAAAGTTTTAGATTTTATCTGCTAAGCGCTTTGTTGTACCATTTTTTAATAATTCTTTGCAGTCTTTGCCAATAAAGATTTCCTAAATTTTTAAAATAGGGATTATAAAATCTTAAGCCTCATTTCTTAATAAAATTTTGTCCAAGTTAAAAAAATTTTGACAAGGAATGGAAAGATTGAACCAAAGGCTTTTCTTGGTTTTGTATATCAAATTTAAATTATTAAAATAGCTTAATATACGTTTTTATAAATTCTAAATTTATATATTTACAAAAAATAAAATATTTTCATATATGTTTTGATTTTTCTTACAAATTAGTTGTCTCTATGTATTATTTACCAAAAGATGTTTTCTGTTTGTATGAAATATCTCGCGTAATACTGTAATAAAATTTAAGGTTCAGATTTTTGTATGCATGCATATATAATTACTTTTGTGTGATGTTTTTCCAAATTAAATTAAAGATTGCGTATTTTTGTTAAATGAGTTGCAAACTTTATTTTAAAAAATGTAGTTGCAAATTAAAAAAAAATAAATTTACTCTATCAAAAATGCGATTTTTATAATTCTTATTGAGAAAGAAAAATTTTATTACCAAAATTCAAAACAAAAGGTATGAGCTTTTTAACGAAATCTGAAACTTTATAAGCTATAGGGCAACCACAATACCACATATTCACCAAAATTTTCCCAAATTGATAGAGGTAGCGAAGTTTGGAATTGATCATTTGTCATTGTTACTGTTCTTTCGAAAAACTAGAAAATATTTTAGCATTTTATTTGTCTATACAAAAATATTTTTCATTTGATGATATTCATGCAGGTTCTTGCATCAATAGAAGGAATATTTACAAATGCAATGACTTTGTGCAACCTGTGGCAAAAATGTGTAGCAGTGCTGCCAATTGTTTGTATATAAAAATTTGCTAAAACAGTGCTACCAAGTAGTGCTTTTTGAACGCTAAACTTTTATTATTGTGCAGTTACTGAATTTACGAAAATTTTCATACTTTGCAGGCGTTAGAAGGATATTCAACGTTTTATTGTTTCTTGTTTAGTTTTTATTTGTATAAAAATATGATTGTCATTACGTAAAGGAAATATGGTAAAAAAATAAAGAATTTTTCGAAAAAGTTGTGCCGCGTCGTAGTTTTATTATTTATATGTAGTTACGCCTTAACAGGAAAAATGCTGAAAATTGACATTACCTACTCAACTAATACATGCTCTTTTAATTTAATTTTTTCAGCGAATCAAGAGACGATTGTAGAGCTTCTAGGAATTGGAAAAAGAATAATTGACAACTATAAAAATTTTTACAGTTACGATAAAAAGTCACACGATGAAGAAAAAATAATAGGACCAAAAGAAGCAATTGGAGTTGATCGCGTTAAGTCTGAAATAAATTTTGACTTTCATCGTCTAAACATTTTAGTATTAAGAAGATCAAAAGTTGAAAATGAGAATTTTTGTCGCAAAGTCGGAACACTTACCATGAGCGAAGCCAAAATACACGCAGAGCTGGGAAAAGATATAAGCGTAGAGGGTGCATTAGGTGGCATACAAATTTTGGATGTAACTTCCGAAGGGTCGAATAATAAACGTATATTTTCTGTTGGCGTGGATCCTTTAACAGATGCTCCGAGTTTATTTAAGAACGATACGTTATATCCCCTTACGAGTGATATGTATGGGATGTTTGAAGATGTTTTTCAAAAACGAAATGCATTAAGTTTTAAAATAAGTCAAATTCAAAATTCCCAAATAGTTGTGAAGATGCGGATGGCATCTGTTTTGTATACGCATTGTCCACGATTTATCGATGAAATATATTTATGCGTTAAAGAATTTAAGCAATATTTTATGTAAGTATCAGTACTCATATCTATAGGAAATTCAAGCATATGTATAACTACTAATGGCAACATTTTTGCACTTTTTATTGTAAATTTGCAGCATAATGATTTTTCGAGACAGTGAATTTGTTAAAAATGATTTTATCATCACTTACGGCAAAATTTTTGTCTTAAGAAAACTTTGAATAGCAATTTTATTGATAAATAGTAAAAGAAGTCTTACATTTTTTTAGAAAAGTCATAGCAAACTTGTATATTGTGGTATCACTTATTTTGTATATTAATATTAATATATTAACATACTCTATATATATATATGACGTCCCGAAACCGATCTGGGAAGGTTCCTTATGTTTTACATAATTAATGCAATTGTAATTACATTATGTAACTTGTCAATGAATAAGATGTAAAAAAATATTAGTTGGTAGCCTTGAAAAAAAGACATGTCATCACAATTATGTTTTCAATGATTGAAAATCAAAAATCTCACTTGGCTGTGTTTTGGAAATGTGGTCAACAACTTAAATTTAAAAACGCAATACGAATTTATTGGCGGTTATGTATTCCAGAGTGTACCGAGTGTCTTTGTAGAACTCCTGTTCTCTAATTTTAGAAAGTCTTCGTTTAGTAAATGGTCTGGAGGGATCTCAGCTAAAATATACTTCGAATTGGATGTCCACTTCCGTAATAGAAGCAGAATGTAAAGCTAGAATTATCTTATTTCTTGCTTTTATGGAGTCATGTTTTGTATGAGATCCAGCAAGGACATCATCAAAATACATTGAGTTACGAAGATTGGAACTTGCAAGTGAATAAGTGGACTGGAAATTCTCTGCCCCTTGTAAAGGTACCCGAATAGCGAGATATGTCGGAAAATAAACCCCAAATGTAACTCCTCTTAATTCTTAATCACAAATCGTACTATTTTGGTTACTGCGGAATAAGATTCTTTGATAGGGAGTATATTCTGGATTGCCTAAAATTTGCCTATACATTTTTTGAATGTCGGCATTGAATACAAATCTGTAAAATCTCCATTTCAGAATTATATACATCAAGTTATTCTGAAGAGTTGGTCCAATGTGGAGTAGCGAACACTTTTCGCTATTGGTGGAAAGCGGAATTTAAAAATTCATCATATTGATTGCAAGACTGCTTTTCTCAACAGCAGTTTAAACGAGGAAATATTCATGGAGCAGCCTATAGGTTTCAAGAAAAAGGGTTGTGAAGATATGGTATGCTTCCTAAAGATATTTGCATATGGGCTAAAACAGTCGGCGAGATTGTGGAATCAAACAGTTCACGAAGTTTTAATAACATCCGATTTTTGTCAAAGTAAGTTTGATCCATGTTTATATGCATTCAGAAGGGGCTGAATCAACGTATGTGATGGATGATATTCTTATCGCTTCAAGAGAATCTTTAATAAAATGGACTAATAATATTTTTGAACGAGTTTTCAAGATTCATGATTTGGGTCCCATAAAGTTTTATTTCGGCCTGCAAGTGGACCGTGCTCAGCAAAGCTATTATTCAATTTCGCAATCACAATATATCGAGAAGGTATTAGAGGAATCTCGACTCAAAACAGTCTTTCGTTCCATTAGAGGTTTCCTATGGAAAATCAGAAAAAGAACAAAACTTACTAAACAGTAATAAAAACTATCAGAAACTTATTGGAAGCTTGCTTTACATATCGCTAAATTCTAGACCAGTTATTACAGCGGCAGTCAATATATTGAGCTAAAAGACTAGTAACCCAAATGAAGAAGACTGGATCGAGCTGAAGAGGGTGGCTAGATATCTGAAAGGAACCATCAATATGAAGTTGCATATAACACATCTGATAAAGACGAGATTCTATCCGGATTTGCAGATGCTAATTGAGGCGAGAATCGTTTTATAATAATTGTACAATCGTTTTTATTTATTTCCAAAGACTGCCCTTATATTTTACTACGAGCTAAACTTATATACTATGGAAAAGTGTCGTCACAACAATTGGTGTTTTCTGATTAACATTTCTGATTCAATAATTCTTTAAATGCATTATACATTTTCCAAATATTCAATATCATCTTAAGTGCATGGCCCCACACGATGACTAATTTACTTTGTTAAAAACGATTATTATCATCAAGCACCCTTCTCAAGTTCCCTCAATATTTATATACCATTCAAGTGACCTAAATATTCGACATTCTTTTAAATTTCATGACACATACATTCACAACAGTTTAAGCAGAAAATCCAACAGTGGCTACTTGTTTAAGATTTATGGTGCTGTTGTTTCATGGGCCTGCAGAAAACAAACGTGTTACATTATCCTCTACCGAAGCAGAATTTGTTGCATTACCTGAAGCATAATGACTAAAATAATTGCTTAAATTAAACAATAAAACTAAACATATCGACATCAAATATCATTTTGTCAAATATTACATCAATAAAGGTATAATACGATGTGAGTATTATACAACCGACGACATGCCAGATTTGCAAATAAAGCCTTCTCCTCCACACAAAATAAAGGACTTAAGATCTAGATTAAATTTATCAGACAATTTAGAATGAGAAGGGATGTTGAATTGGATTTGATTTATGCATTCTAAATATTTGATAGTCTTTTACTTTTGACATTTACTTATTTTTTATCTAATTCTTTTGATATCTTTCTCCTTCTTTATTTAAACCTTTGTAACAATACAATCCCCTTTAATAAAGCGTATTTTGTAATTGGTTTTAAAGAAAATATCACTGCGTTTTTCTAGATAAATCATGACAAAAATAATTTTCAATAACAAACCGAACAAAAGTTAAAAAACTAAATAGCGATACAGATTACTGAACACAGTTGGGAAGACCTACTAAATCATATGAAAAACTTCAACCAAGAACCCGGAAGAGAAAACAAGAGGACCGCATTGAAAAACAATATTGATGCTTTTCAAAGGATTCCTTTAAAAGTGCCGTAATTAAAAACAAACCGAAAGAAGTTGGACAAATCGTAGCCGCTATTCTAAAAGCATTCGCTAAGAGAATACAACGAATAGTAGAAAAAAAAAGATTTCACTTGGAAGATGCATTAGTCCTAATACTAAATTTGGTTCTAACAAGAAATAAATATGAAATATTAAAAAGAAATGGCGAAATTTGGCATGTAAGAAGTTACTGAAGGCAACAAAAGCAGCAATTTTGTCATCGGATGTGAACGTAAATAGCACAGGTGTTGAGTTATCTACCACGTCTCCTGGTTCTAGTATTATTTCGATCTTTCGCAAAGAAAATATATGTAAATGTCACAAATCTGAGTTATTATTAATTTGAAAGTTGGGCTGT
Source organism: Gymnocheta viridis (assembly GCA_956483585.1). Classification (NCBI taxonomy): domain Eukaryota; kingdom Metazoa; phylum Arthropoda; class Insecta; order Diptera; family Tachinidae; genus Gymnocheta; species Gymnocheta viridis. Next base: position 53,163,938 of record OY101444.1, on the reverse strand, counting down.
GATAGGACTATTGAATTATCTTCATAGACAACAAAGCCAAGATAATAAATCTTTTACTCGATAGTTATGTCTACGTTGGTGCCTCTTAGAATGCGTTTATACATCAATTCATCCGCAACTGCATCTTCACTTGAAGTCGTACAAATGAATGGGACACCTGCATCAAAGTTAATATATATAAGGAAGTAACCAAGTATTAAAGTAAAAATTTCTGATTGCATTACAACTGCTACATTTGATTTTTAATGCCTGAAAAGTCTTACTGAAAATGCAATATGTGTGGGAAAAAAGATCTAAGTTTGAAGATAAAGCATATGCAACTGCTAAAGGATATTTCACACTATAATACAAGTATTAAGTAAATTAACAAAAATGTAACCCTGATATAATAAATTATTATTGTTTTTTCATGTCCTTCGAAGAACAATATCATAAGCGTTGCATTTCTGTTTATTTACGAAATACTTGTGTTATAGTGTGAAAAGGCCTTTACGAGGAAGTTCTTAAAATTCGATTTTCCCCACGTCTTCCACTATATTTATGAATTGTTGTTTACATCTGTTAAATAATACAAAATATAGAAGAATCAAAGATAATGATACCGTTTTCTCACAAAAAATTAGTTGTCACGAAAACAGAAAAAAGGATACACCATGAATTTAGAAGGCTTTGACTTATAAGTCCATTAGCGGTTATGGTAGCTGGAATTGTGGAAACACTGCTAGGCGCTTTTTTGAGGATGCTGAGACTACATCCTATTTTAATTATTCGTCGTAAATTAATTGGTCATTATTTTGACTGGGCGGAATATAGGAACGCGTAATATACTCGTAAATGTTCTAACTTTTATAAGAACTGCAATTAATTCAATACCATTAGATAAATTAGAAAATAACTAGTCGTTTTCTTTTATCTATTCAGTCTGTTGTAAATATTGTAATTTTTACATAGAATTTTCGTGTTAAGTGTATTTATTTTTGTTGACCCAAGTCCCATTAAATATAATAATGTGGTGATTGAATTCGTAGCTATTTAAACAAAGTTAGGCCGTTTAAGCCACACACATTTTGTTAGTTAATGCATAATTAATTGTCGGTTTAGATTTTCACTTAAGAGGTCACTAAAGTAAGGGCACTATCCCAAGAGCTTAGAGATAGAAGATATAGATGAGGTATCTTATAAGGATATTAAATGTCTGCTGTCTGCTGTAATTTAATTTAAGGAAAGCATACGGAGGAACACAAACTGCCACCGTTGCCGTCAGTGCTGCCTTAGCTAGCCGTCTGGTATAGACGGCGAAGATACGTATTGGTTGGGTCATATGCCAAATACGAAAAAAGGTAACATCAAGTGTCTTGACTATATGCATAGACCCGCAAGCTGTAAGGAGCAGGACCTTTCAAATAATTGCTAACGGTGTGGCAAAACCGCTCATAAAATTGGAACAGTTTCTAATAAGCTTGCTGTGTAGGAGTGAAACAGACACCGCTAGTGACCAGATATGCAGTTTGCCCTTTCTACAATAGAGCGCTGCAAAGACTTGGGACTCAAAAGAAAACTTAGGGCAAAAATTTGCATTTATTACAGTTAAATCTCAGTCATTGCCAGGCAATCCAAGAGCTTCTTAAGCAAAGCGTTCTAGATTTAAATGTATAACATTGTATGATTTTTTTAAATAAATTTTGGGACTTATTTCCAATATTGCAATTGCAATTTGCAAGTTTTTAGTTTCTTTCGTAATTACATTTTGCAGCTTGATATCAAATTAAATTCTTAGATCAAACTTTGTTTCCATTTTATAGAAAAGGCAATTAATCGAAATACTTTTGAAGATTAACTCACTGTTGTAATAGATTATATATATGTTTCTTTCTTATGGGAATTTATATCGAAAACAACGGTAAAGTACCAAGTTGTGAATATAAAATCCAAAAATTAGAAAAATGCTTTCGTAAATATTCTGTAATATGCATGCATAATATTATTCTAATAAGCATAGAAAAATTGGTTTCAAGAAACAAAAAAAAATAATCTCTTCTGCCTTTCGATTGTTTAGTTTTTATGCTTATTCACACACAATGTGTACTCGTACATGCGCACATGAATGCATGGCACTATTAATGGATGTGTTCAAAAATGTGTGATTGTATGTACTAAAAAGAGTGGAAAATGCTATCAAGAATTTTAAGTTTGGTATTTTAAAATGAATAAAAAATATTATGTACTTAAACGCTATGGTGCATAAGAAGCGCTTGTGACTAACAATCAGTACGTTCTATAAGTATGAAACTTAAAGCAATTTTTTCAAAAAATTTCGAAAAGTAAAATTATTTCGAATACCATTTTTGTCCCTTTATTGGACCGACTTCAATTATTTTGAGTAGAAACCTTCTGAGAACTGTACAAAAGAGATCTGCTTCATAAAATCGACCGTAGGACAGCTGGGGCCATAAACAATCAACAAAAAAGTTTTTTTAGCTATATCTCGTTAATTATTTGACCGAGTTTTCAAATTTTTAATCTTTAAAATTCTATAAGGATCAATAATACATTTATATACTTTAAAAACGTATACAGATAAGTGATGTTATAAAACATATATAGCTACCCATACAAGTTAAATTAATTAACGTTTACTACTTAAAAAAATATATATTTTATTTTCTGTTAATTTGTCATTCTTTGTTCTTAGATGCTAACTTAGAACTAAGTTAAACTCACTGGTTTTATTAAATAAAGATGAAATATCTTTACTAACATACCCACCCATACATACCCACACATATTCCCCCCCCCCCCCCCCCCCCTCTGTACAACGCACACAAGTTAACACCCACGCGCAAGTTAATTCCTCTTTAAAGGAATGAATCAAAAATATATATATTTTTATCCACTACACTGAAATGTGTGTGTGCCTTATTTGTATATATTCTTAAGACTACTTTACAATTGTTGCTTAACAACTATTTATAATAAAGATACAATTCTTATTTCTTTGTTAGGAAAATATGTTTGGGTTAGTTATTGTTTACTTAGGGTTATATTAGGTTTTCCCTAATGAGATAATTGTTGAAGTTTAAAATAGTTTTTACTTGTTGTTAGAAACTAAAAAACAACATGAATACACCTTTTACACTTTTTACACTAAAAAACAACATGAATACAGCTTTTATTAAATTTGTTGTAGTTAATACCCTTAATGTTATTGTTTTTGATGTGATTGGCCAACAAGTCAAAAATATTAACAAAGGGATATCATATTACAAAATTGCATTAATTGCAATTTTGTCTTTAGCAACGTTGATTAATTGTTCACCTTCACACAAATTTATTTTTTTTTAACTTTTACATTGTCAGCATTAAAGGCCTAAATAAAATAAAAAATTAGTACAGTTCAAATTAAAGTGTTTGAACGGAATTATACTAATATCCCGCATTAACATTTTGGTGACCCCGGCTTTTAGCTTTCCTTTTAAAAAGTTTCCCCCCACCAGTGGTAAGGGACTTTAATGAAATCAACACGCAACCACTCAGCAAAAAATTATTACGATCAACGTGATCCTGTAACAAGGCACAGGATCGCAACAGTTCAATCCCGCTCACAAGGGTATAACATTAGCGGTCAAAACATTGACCCGAATTTCGGGATCGCAATACGTTGAGCAAGGCAACTGATATTAACCAAGCCAAAAACAACAATTCTCAACACATCAGTTTAAATTAAAATCCTGCTTCACTTTCAACATGCCCAATATGGAACAGCTTTTAGATGCCCAAAGAGAGACTGGTGAACAAATCCAGAGGATCATAAGAAACTTCAAGAAGGATTCATCCGACAGAAAAGCAACAGTTGGATATTTTGTGGAACGATTGCGGCAGCTGCAAAAGTCTTGGGACGAATTTCAAGCAACAGACACAGAAATACGAGACGCTTGTGATGACGAGCCAATGAAATTAGATTATTTTGCTGATAATTATTATGACAAAATAAGCTCTATAGTTGACGAATACATCAAGTTGTTTACTAATGAAGTTCACCGTGTCAAAGCACAAACGGAGAAGCATCCTTAAACAGTATCTAAACCCCTCGCATCCGGAAAATCCAGCACACTGACTGAAGCAGCTCCTGACATTGAAACGTCAAGCAGTACACTGCGAAAGTTACACGCCCGTCTGTGTGCGCTCGGGCTGTTATTAATGGGGCTAACATATATAGATGACCATCCTCTACAATATTTCGAAATAAACATCAGTACAATCAAATATGGGATCAAATAGAGATGCTGCATGTTGAAGCTTATGATCAATTAAACAACCCAGTTGCTTGCGGCCTAAATCAGGAACAATATGACAATGTAAATGACTTAATGCAGATAAGTCTGGTCAATCTTTCTGTTAAAGCTGACAAAATAAAACAAAATGGTGCTCACACGCAGAATAGAGAGACGCTACCTGCAAGAGACAATACTAGTTCAGTACATTTACCAAAAGTCGCAATACCCCAATTTAATGGCGATTACCTAAAATGGCGCCAGTTCCATGACTTATTTTCCGAAATGGTGGATAAACAATCGATTTCCGCCATTCAGAAAATGTGGTACTTTAAAAGTAATCTGTCAGGAGAAGCTGAACATCTAATCAGTCAATTCTCCTTATCCGACACAAATTATAGTGCTGCCTGGAAAACTTTAAAGGATCGTTACGACAACAAAAGAATTCTAGTAGCTAACTTGGTGGACAAAAACCAGCCGTCTGGAACATTAACTGCATCATCTGTTAAAGCTCTGCATGACACCACCAAGGAATGCTTGCTCGCTCTAAACAATTTGGGTGTCACAACATCCTCTTGGAATGCTATTCTCGTACATATATTGATTAAAAAACTCGATAAAAATACTCATATCAGATACATGCAATCACTGACAAACCCAAGGGATGTGCCAACCATAACTGAGTTTTTATCATTCCTGGAAGTTCAATTCCAAACTTTGGAGGCAGTCGGTCCAAAGGAAAAACCTACACATAAAGTGGTATCAACAATTATCACATCCGGCAAAACCGGTAATAGCACATGCAAAGCGTGCAATAACAGTGACCATAAACTATATCACTGCAGTAAATTTTTGCAACTATCAGCAGCAGAACGATTACGATGGGTACAACAGTACAGATTATGCGTCAACTGTTTCGGGAATGATCACTTTTCGAACACCTGCAATTCAGGTAGCTGCAGAAAATGTAACAAAAAACACAATACATTGCTTCACTTAGAAAAAAGAGGCACTACCAAAGCAATAAAGGATTCATCAAATCAATTGTGTACAAACCCAAAAATACAGAAGCCTTCGTCAGAAGTAACAGCAGTTACGTCAGCAACAACGAACGTTGCTGCGGGCCGGCAGAGCTATGTTTTACTAGCGACAGCAAAAGTGATAATTACAGCCTCAAATGGCCTATCAGATGAGTTCAGAGCAATATTAGACTCTGCATCACAAGTAAATATTGCATCTAAACGGCTTTGCCAAAAATTATCCCTTTCACCATCTGAGACTTCACTCTGTATTGACGGCGTTGGCGAAACTCAAAAGAAGTCAAAATATCGCATAAATATTGGGATAAAGTCGAAGAATCACAACTTCTCCGCAAACGTTGAGGCATATGTGCTACCAAGCATAATTCCCCCACAACCATATAAGCATGTGGACATTTCTACTTGGAACATTCCCAACAACATCCACTTGGCAGATCCTCATTTCTATCAGCAGGAGAAGATAGATTTGTTGCTTGGAGCAGAATTTTTCTTCAAATTAACCCAAAATGGCACTATACACCTTGCTGACGACCTTCCAACACTCCAGAATACAGTACTTGGTTGGATTGTAGGTGGTACAATCGGGAAAGATCTACCTCCTAACCCGTCATGTGCAACCACGTGTGCAGTATTTGGAGACTCCACGTCATTGGAGGAAGCCATTGAGCAACTTTGGAAATTGGATGAGATTGAAGGAAATGAAAGGGGTCTTTCGCCGTCAGAAAAACAATGTGAAGCACATTTTACTCAACATACATACACTAATAAAGATGGCCGGTTCGTAGTTAGCCTTCCTTTTCGTGAAAACCCAACCGCTTTAGGAAAATCCCATGAGATGGAATACAATATATTCGTGGGCTTAGAGCGTCGACTCCAAAAAAACGAAGACATTCGATCACTATACATACAGTTTATGCGAGAGTATAAACAATTGGGTCACATGCAGAGGATAGATATCGACACCGTATTGGAGCCTAGATACATCATTCCTCATCACTACGTCTTGAAACCAGAAAGCACCACAACAAAACTCAGAGTAGTATTTGACGCTTCAGCAAAAACGTCGTCAGGTTACTCGTTAAATGACCTAATGTTTACCGGGCCAACCGTCCAGAGTGAACTATTCTCAATATTGCTGCGTTTTCGACTTCCAAGATTTGCATTCACCACCGACATCGAGAAAATGTACAGACAAATAGCGATTCATCAGGACGATCATCAGTAGCAGTTAATAATCTGGAGAGAAAATCCATCACTTCCTGTTAACTATTACAAACTCAATACGGTCACATATGGTACTCGAGCAGCACCTTCTCATTTGCAAAATGTCACAAAAGGGACAGCGACATCAGGTCTTGCAAAATTGTTTGATCCTCTTGGACTACTAGCACCGGTAGTCATCAAGGCAAAAATTTTTATCCAGCAGTTGTGGCAATAAAGCTAGATTGGGATGAACCATTGCCCGAAGAACATCACGTTAGCTGGACGAAATTCAAAAAAGACTTAGACAGCTTGGACAACTTTAAAATTCCCCGACATATGTTTAAAGGGAAACTTGCAGAGAAAACAGAACTACATATTTTCTCAGACGCATCAGAAAAGGCTTTTGGTGCTGTCGCCTATATCGGAGAAACACTTAAGGATCGTAGAGTTATTGTACAATTACTTTGCGCAAAGACACGGGTCGCTCCATTGAAACAACAAACAGTGCCGCGTCTAGAGTTATGTGCTGCTGTTACGGCTGCTCAACTCATGCACAGAATTAAAATGGATCTTCAAATCAAAAATCTACATGTATGCCTCTGGACTGACTCCGAAATAGTACTCTTTTGGATAAACTCTCAATCCTCCTTGTATCATACTTTTGTGGCCAATCGAGTCTCCAAAATTCAATCGTTAACGTTGCCCAACCAGTGGCGCCACATCCGATCGATAGATAATCCAACCGACATCTTATCCAGAGGTCTACCAGCGTACAAACTTTCTGAATACAATATGGTTATATGGACCACTATTCCTGCACGGACGAGAAGAAATGTGGCCATCCCCTTTTTTAAGCCAACTTTTAATTCCTAATGACATCGAGAAAAGGAAGACACCACCCATTTCAGCAGTTACCATTACCAATAATGAGTTCATATACAACATCCCACATAGGAAGTCATTGAAGACCCTGCAAAGAATATTGGGGCATGTCCTGAGATACATAAAAAATTCAAGAATAAATAGACAGCAGCGTCCTACACACAAGGCATTATCTTCGGCTGAACTGGATAACGCACTATATACAATTATCAGAACCATTTAAAGATCCGATTTTTTACCAGAAATCAACCAGCTTCGAAAAAACAAGGAAATCGAAAAAAGGAGCTCCATCATCAGTCTGGCTCCATTCATAGATGGCAAAAATATCATACGGGTTGGAGGGCGATTGGAAGCATCACCGTTATCATACGACGCAAAACATCCAATTCTGGTTCCGTACAACGACCCCCTCATAAAACTTTTATTCACAATGGTCCACGAAGAGAATAAGCATTGTGGACCACAAGCGCTGTTAAACATAATACGACAACGATTCTGGCCAATAAAGGGCAAAACTATGGCGCACTCAACTGTACAAAAATGCGTCAGATGTGTCAGGGCACGTCCACAATTATGCCAACAAGTAATGGGCAATCTACCTCAGATTAGACTTACTCCAGCACGCCCTTTCATTAATACAGGAGTTGACTACTGTGAACCATTTTGGATCGATTACAATGTCAGAGGCAAAAAACCAACAAAAGCATATATAGCCGTATTTTGTTGTTTTGTCACAAAGGCTACTCATCTTGAATTGGTAACTAATCTTTCAACTGAAGCCTTTATGGGTGCTCTAAAACGATTCATTAGCCGTCGTGGTCGTTGTCAAAATATTTATTCAGACAACGCATACTTCATAGGATCAAAAAATCAGTTAGCAGAACTGGCCAACAGTATTTATTCCGACAAGGGGCAGGAATCAATTATCTCAACCGCTAGCTCAAAAGGAATAAATTTCCATTTTATACCACCACGTGCACCATACTTTGGTGGATTATGGGAAGCAGCGGTAAAGTCTGCAAAACATCTGTTACTATGTAGTGTTGCAACTGCATCACTGACTCAGGAAGAACTGGAAACAATTATAGTGGAAATCGAGGCGATACTCAATTCTCGCCCACTAACTTCTATGTCAAGTGACCCCAATGATCTTGAAGCCCTGACTCCTGGTCATTTTTTGATTGGCGAAGCACTAGTATCACAAATCGACAGCAATGCAACAACAGTAAAAGCTTCAAGACTATCTCATTGGAAGCTCGTGGCTCATCTCAAACAAGAGTTCTGGAAAAGATGGTCCACTGAATATTTGAATCAATTGCAGCAGCGTCACAAGTGGAATACGCAGTTTGATAACCTCAAAATTGATGATATGGTGATAGTCAAGGAGGATAATTTACCAGTCATGAAATGGCCTTTAGCAAGAATAGTCAAAATTTATCCTGGATAATGTGGTCAGAGTCGTGGAAGTCAAAACAACCAATGGACTATTCAAACGCCCAATACATCGAATCGCTCTTTTACCCATCGAACCAGAGTCTGAAGAAACCATCACTTCTGATGACAACAATCTAAACATTAACAACAGCATTTATAACTCAACTGAGAAGCCTAGTGACCCAACTGGGGAGCCTTGTGCCAAAAGGAAGAAAACACTATTAAACAATCTCACTCTAGCATTAATAACCATGATATTGTTGTTACCAATGGCACTTGGAACGTCGATAAAAACCAAAAAATTTGGAATGAAAATAGGCATCCATTTTGAAGAAATTGGTAAAGCTAAAATTGTAATCACTGAATGGAATATTTTTGTATACTATGATTTGGCTGCATATTGGTCTGAAACATCAATTTTAATCAACGGCACGAATTCCCTACGAAATCTGTGCAAAATGATAGAATTAAACGAATCATGTCTCAGCATTATTAAACATTTTGAACACATGGAAGATGATCTACAACTAGAGAATCAACTGTTGCGGAGTAAAAGAGGCGCCCTGGATATAGTTGGAAATGTTGCTCATTCTTTATTTGGCATATTGGATTCTGAATATGCTGACCAGATGACCAATACAATACAGAAAGTAAGGGACAATGAGTCATATTTATTGACATTGCTTAAGAATCGAACATCAGTTGTTGACTCCACCATTAATATCATACGACAAAACCAATTGTTTGCCAAGGTAAGATTTCAATAGTTGGAGCAACAAATTGGGTCTCTTTCGGAAGCAATGAAGCAAACCAATAAGGTATTGTTCCAGATCAACTTAACTCAACTATTTGATTGTGCGGTTTTAGAATTGAATTTAGTTGCAAATAATATACGAAAAATACAATCATCAATTCTTGATGCCCTCGTCGATACTCATCATGGAAAAATCAGCCCATTACTACTAACACCTCTACAGTTACAAAACGAAATTGCACAAATTAAACTCCATGCAGCACCATCACTCGCTCTTCCTACAACTGGACAAGATGAACTACTACAGTTATTCAAACTAATGAAGGTTCAAGGTAGACTTACGCACCAACATGCAGTATTCAAAATAACTTCACCGTTGGTTGAACCTGAACAATTTAAAATTTTCCAGCTGTTTCCTGTACCTAACATGCTGAGCAAAACCATGGTAGCCATCAAACCATGTACTGAATTGATGGGCATAACAGCATCCCACAAGCAATACATTCTCATTACAAAGGCAGATCTAAGCGCTTGCGACGTAATAAAACAAAACGTATTTTTGTGTCACAACAGTCAGACCCGTTACAATTATGGTTCAGAAGTGTGCAAGTGTGAAATCAATTTGTACAATAACAAAACGGCACCAACTTGTACTCTAGAAAATGCTACTACTAAGTGGATACCACTCAACAAAAGAAATCGATGGATATATGCTACCACAGCTGGATCCGGACTGCGTGCTGAAACATGAATTTGCTACTATTAAGGGTAGACAAACTATCTCAAGTACAATAAGCTCATCATATACTAGCCTTGGTAACATCTCAGACTTATCAACACAGCAAATTATTACACACCCCGTAACCGTCAATCCATTGAACTCAACTCACTTAGCGAGTATATACCCTGACAACATCAACGAACTATCAGCGTTACAAAAATCACTAAAAGAACAGAACATACTGGACCTGCCCAATCAATTGAAGTCCCACCAGCAGCATAGCTATACAATAGGTTATCTTGCACTTTGTTTAAGCGTGTCAGCACTCATCATAATAACTGTTCGACGTAAGGTGTGCAGAAGCAAACAAACCCCACACACAACAATAGCTATTAAAGATCCTGAAGAAGACATCGAACAGCAAGCAGTTGAACAACAAGCCCACCACATGAAAACTACACCCAGGCCACGTAACCAATTACGTAGGTTCAATCTAGATGTTTAGACAACAAGGGCTTCACGGATCAATTCTTTCAAACATTGCAATTCTGTTTAACATCCGTTCAACGCGGGGGATGATGTTAGAAACTAAAAAACAACATGAATATACCTTTTACACTTTTTACACTAAAAAACAACATGAATACAGCTTTTATTAAATTTGTTGTAGTTAATACCCTTAATGTTATTGTTTTTGATGTGATTGGCCAAAAAGTCAAAAATATTAACAAAGGGATATCATATTACAAAATTGCATTAATTGCAATTTTGTCTTTAGCAACGTTGATTAATTGTTCACCTTCACACAAATTTATTTTTTTACTTTTACATTGTCAGTATTTTTCGTTAATAATTTTAGTATAAATATCACAATAAAAGTTTACAATATTGTTCAGTAATAAAAACTCTTTTGTTTAAATTATTGCACCCATCAACCTTTAAGTTACAACTGCTTAAAGGCCTAAATAAAATAAAAAATTAGTACAGTTCAAATTAAAGTGTTTGAACTGATTTATACTAATATCCCGCATTAACACTTGTGTTATCAACAAAATGTGTGTTGATAATGTTGACCTTTGTTCGCAATGTTTATATTGTTATCTAAGTACTTTCTGCTTATTATTGTTACTAGTGTAGCCAGCGGTCGACTCATTCGACCGCATTCTAGAAATCAATATTAAACATTTCCATAAATACATACGATGAAATACAAAAACAAACAAAAATTCTAAATAAGCAACCTAAAACTCTGTCTTATTTCTATGCAAAAGTAAATTGGACGAAATCACATGCACACCTATCAAGTTGAATCTGATACATGCGTGTGTAATAATAAGTGTGCATGTGTTAGTAGCAACTTTAAACGCTTATAGCTCCCTAAATATCAAACCGTTTTAAATAAAATTAAGATTGGCGCTCAAAAGTAATGCGACTTTGAGATGTCAATTGCCACCAATTTACAATTATATGTATGTATGTGTATGCAAGTATTAAAATAATTTTTTTTTCAGGAATTTTGTAAAATCTTTACGTAATACAGCTACGCACATGGCCAAAGGTTTTGTACACCATATGAGTTCAGTCCGCAGAAAGAATAACATTAAATATGGACACACTTCGTAAGTATATTTTTTAACGTAGGAAAACTGGAATTCAAAAATAAGTTAAATTAATTTTTTTACTATAAACTGTGAAACAAATATGAAACATTAGTTTGTAAATATTGCAATGTTTAAATTGGTGATATTTATATTTTCTATACATAATTTGCAACTTCATATTTGAATGCCTGCTTTTAAATTAAAAAAAAACAAAATTATTACAAAATAAGTTTATAGCATTTACTTAAAATTTAGTTAATTATACCCTTTTTTAACTACACAAAAAAAATTGAAAAATTTTCTGTTAGTAAACAAACCTCTTGGAAAAACCTAGCTACGATCGTAAATCAGAACATTTACAATCGAAAAGAAATCGAAATGATACGGGGAATGGAACATAGAATGCTAAAGTTGCTAAACGGAGAAAATTTCGATCAAATCGAAACGCAGAATAGGGGTGATTATTTTCTCTCAGAACATTTTTATATTTATGTGGTATAGAAATGTTCAGCTTGAGGACTGTCTTTTGCTAAAAAAAAACAAAGAGCTTTTATTTAAGTTCAATTTAAATCGTCAAAAACGGTTGTTATTAAATGCAGACAATCTGGAAGAAAATAGTACCTTAACAACAAAGTTAGGCAAGACTGGAGGCATATACATATATCGTCATATAAAATACATAATAACGTAACATCATTTTTCATAAGTTTACAGGAGAAACAAAAAACTGTATAATATGGAAACTGTTTGAGATATTTTTGTAAAAAAGTTTTAATTTGTTGTGGGTTAAGCATATCTCTATGTTAAAACGGGGAAACAAGTGTACATAAGCACTGGTATAAACAGAAAACAAGCGGCGTACATCCTCTTCGTTCGATAGCTTGTATACGACTGAATAAAATAATCACAGTTGGTATAGTCAGTGTTGCCGATTTGTGTGCTGTTGTACACCTACATATACTTATGTGTAATTTCGCTTTATGTTATTCTCTGAAAATTTTCATTATTTGCCTCAACAATCACATGAAATGAAACATTTCGGGAATTAGATTATGATTTCATACCGTTATATCAGCTAAGTTGGTTCCTAGATTAATTCCAGAACAAAGCCAAGTCTTTTATCATCTTTCTTTTTTCTCGACGTTCCAGGAAGGACCCAGAAAACTTTTTTACTGAACATTTTATTGCCGCTCATAAGAATACACCAGAAAACAACTGTTCCCGTTGCTATTTGTCAATTAAGTACACATATTCTTGTAATATAAGTATGTAAAATAAGTGGTGCAGAATATTTCTTCAAATGTATAATTTGGAAGATAGTGATGCGAAATTCTTCATTGGCAACAATTGTAATATTACTTAAGTTCGGTTTTCCACTTCGGCTTCACAAGTATAAGATACTAACCCATATGCACTGCCCGCGGGCGTTCTACTAGCAAACACTGATCTATATACATACATACATCAGCGGTGTTCAAAAATAAAAATGAGGATGTATTGCTGAGAGGGTTGCCCAGCACACATAATGTCAAACACTTAAAATAAGAAAACAAGAAAAAAAGTTTAGATTGAGAATTTTTGTAATATGTAACCAACTTATTAAATGAATGTACTTTAAATTTTAAGGAAAAAAAAAATATATATATTCAGGGTTGTCACAGAAACCAATGTAGTGGGAATTAGATTTGAAAAGACGACAAGAAATACTACTCTATGATGAATTTCAATGTTATTGGTTTTATGTTCAATCTAAAATTACAATCTGTTTTGAACATAAAACCGATAACATTGAAATTCAACATAGCAAAGTATTTTTTTGTCGTCTTTTAAAATCCAATTCCGACTATATTGGTTTCTGTGATACTCCCGATTATATTGCCGAAATTCTCTTCAATTTTTTAAAATTTAAATATTTTTTTACTTCCTTTTTTTGTGTTCAATTGTAATTGAAAATCGTGTGTTTGCTTTGCTTCAACCAACAACAATGCTTAATAAATTTCTGAAAAATATGACGATAATCCGCCGCATGTGGTTTCATCGCTTGCTCAACTATGAATGAATAAAAGTATTTAAAAGAGCGTAACAATTGTGTGTAAATTTTTTCCAACAATTGTTGTATGGGACGAGCACCGCTGATATACATATATAAAAATGAATCTGTGTTTGTATGTCCCTTATAGGACGTCAAACGGTACGGCCGATAGTTTTGAAATTTCAGAACTGTCTCACCGATGACAAGGAAATTCAAATGGGCTTTTTTTTTAGCAAAATTTGGGGGCATAGGGCATCCTCTATATAAAGCAATTTTTAATTTCCTGTATAACTAAAATAGTGAGACTCTCCAAATTTACTGTGAGCGGTTCTTAAAAGAAACTAAAACTTCCAGAAAAATCTGGAAGGTATTGCTGGGGGGAAACGAGTACCCCCCAGAGCAGGTAACTATTAATTTTCTTATATCTGAACAAATATAAGAGTAAGGCCTTCTAAATTCGGTGTGTGTTATTCTTCGAATAACACGCGATTTCTAGCAAAATATTGGCGGTATAGATGGTGCGAAACGAGTACCCCCCAGAGCAGGTAATTATAAATTTTCTTATATCTGAACAAATATAAGAGTGAGGCCTTCTAAATTCAATATGTGTTATTTTTAGAATAACGTGCGACTCAGCAAAATATTGGCGGTATAGAATGGTGGCAACGGGTAAAGCCCATAGGATGTAATTATTAATTTTCTTATATCTGTAAAACTATAAGAGTGATGCTTTCTAAGTTTGATGTGTGTTAATCTTGCAACGACGCAAGTTTTTCAGCAAAATCTGTGAGATAAAGGAGGGGGCAAACGGGTACCCCCATGCAAAGTAATTAGTAATATACCCATATCAGATCAACTGCAATAGTTAAGCTTTAAAAATTTCATGAGGATTAATCCTACAACCAATCAATATTTCTTGTAAAATTTTGAGGGTATCAGTTCGGAGAGACGAATTATTGATTTTCCGATATGTATCCGGCATTGCGGCCACACTTTTGGATCGTGGAAGGACTATGCATTCAGCAATTAAGTTGCAATTAAAATAAAAATAAATGAGCACTAAATAAAAAATCTTTAGAGGCTCGAAACCGTTCCTTAAAAGATTTTAGAAGTAATTTGCAATTATTTGAAGTTGCAGTTATTCTATTACCTGGTGACCTTCGACAAACACAGATAACAGTTCCTGTTATTCCAAGCTCAACACCGGATGATGAATTAAATGCATGCCTTAAATCTTCATTTTTTTCGCAATATGTTCAAGTATTGAAATTAAGTACAAATGTAAACTAAAAACAATAAACCTTTGTTGTGGACATAAAATTAAATACTACAAAATATTTATTGCATATACATACATATAAAGCGTATATATAAAGGTTTTTAACTTCAAGTTCACCCTCTTCAAATTAGAATTGTCCAAATTAAAACACATTCAGTATTTTTCAAACCAAATTCGGCATTTTATAAACCATAATTAGGCTTTTTCAAATGAATTTTATCTAAAACGGGCTGATTTTGGTTTTTTAAATCCCGAACTTGGTTTGAAAAATGCTGGGTTTGGTTTGTGAAATACGAAATTTGTTTTGGAAAATTAAAAACATATTTTTTAATAAGCTGAATTTCATTTGGAAAAGGCCAAATTTAAAATTAAAAGCCTATAATTAGAGCTATAACGCATTTACATTAAATTCATACATTTTTTATGGTTACATGATACATTTATTTATCAATCTTACTATTCATTTCTTTTGTTTGTTGAAAACATGTACAATCACGATCAGATTTTTTGAAAAAGTCGATGGTCCTCAAAATTCCACACAATGTTGGCATATCTAATTTATTTCTTACACCCAATTCATACGATGATTTTTTAAATGATTTTTAAAACATGATTTTTGGTGTATGTAGGCGAAAGGGTTGGAGAAGCAAACGTGGTAAAGAAAAAATCACATTTTCAGTTCTCGGTGATTTTTTTCATATTTTTCTTTCCACACATTCGTTTTTTTGTTGTGTTGCTTTATTTTATTTTTCGTTTCAATGTGGCAACACAAAAGCAATTTTGATGAAATAAGAACATTTTTGATATTTTTATAAAAGAAAAATTTAAAACAGAAAAGTAAATAATACTTTTAAATATAAAAACAAGAAATATTATTACCAAAAATAATGTGAATAATATATTTAATATAATATCATTATTTTTGTTTAATTATAACGACTTTTACTTGTTTTTATACAAATAAGCAATTAAAGAAGAATAACCGATTGCTGACAAAAAATCAACCGTAAAAACATGGGAAAAAATCATCGTATGAATCTGTAAAGTTTTCGGAAGCAACTTTTAAAGAGAATTAAAAATAAAACATGATTTTTAAATCAGCGTATGAATTGGGTGTTAGTTTGTTCTTATTGATATTGATACGAGAAAAAATTCTTGCGACATTAGGTGTTGCTACTGGTAATCACAAAGCTGTGTAAACTAATTTGTTCAAACAAGAAAAAGCTTCAGAGCATTCAAAATGATTTCCCAAAATTTTTCAATATTCTATATTCTTTTCATCCAATAAATTATATTCTTTAATATTGAAGTGGGGCAATTCTTGCCATTCGTCATAAATTTGTTGAATATTATTCGAATCGATAACATTTGGAAAGAATTTCGTAAATTGGGAAACACTTTTATTATTGCTTTTCATAATATCAGTAAGTGCCAGGAACTCAACACATTTTGAAAATTCGCTGTCAAAATCAAACTTTTTTTTAATAAACTGTTGCATAACTCAACATAAAACTTTAGGCAATTATTTCGAAATGGCATTTCATTTTAATCTGATAATTTATAAGTGGAACTAAGTGCTATAGTTGTTTGTACTCCCAAGTATATATCCTTAATATTTTTAAGAAAATATTTAACGTTAATGGTCGTTGAGTGGGGGGGGGTGGTGAAGGTTTTGCGCTAACCTGATGACGCGCTGTGTATGTACAATTATTAACATAAATTCCGTTGAACTTTTCAAAACAGATATATTTACCTATTACAATGTATTATAATATTTTTAAATACAGCCGACGAATTTCATTATTGTGTAAATGAATTTGTATATAAAAATTAAACATCGTTGCAATTTAATGGATGGAAGTAAACAGTGTTGCAGCGGTTAACTTCTTTTCATACTTTTAATGAAGTAAGGAAGATAATATGTTGTTCAGTTAACAGGAATCTCAAGTAATAGACTAAAAGTGCAAAATATCATATATTAACACTGCCCTACGATTTCTTATAAAACAATCCGCGGAATTCAATAGTTATCTTTACCTATTGTTTGTAGACCTCGAGCGTGCTTTCGATACTGCGTCAAGAGAAGCTCTATGGGTCTAACTTAATGACAGAGAAATCCCAGAGAAAATTACCAGCTCTAAACATCATCTCTATGCTAATGATCTATACATGGTGTGCTACAAGGGGCAGGAAAGCGATTCTTTCAGGATTTAAAATAGCAAGGATGTGTTCTGTCTCCAACGCCGTTCTCAATATTACTTGATTGTGTAAAAAATGGTTCAATGGAAGCTACTGGAACGTCTTAGTGACATTGACTTTGCTGATAAAATCTGTCTACTAGCACACTGACAAAGGGACGTACAAGCTAAAATATTTTAAATAAAAGAATTGAAAAAAAAATTACATATCAACGCTTGTATGTAACTCTAACAATATGACTTAGATCCGAGCTAAATCACCTTTTTTTTTGCACATTTTGTAACGTACAAAAATTCCGAGGAGCCCTCGCGAACAATTCCCAGGATTGCAGTATTTAAAATCTCTGTCCCGAGAATTCCTTTGAGAAATCATACCTTTATCACTCACTTTTATTGGCAGGCTATGCAAACGGTTCTTACCCTCATTAAAGCAAAATAAAGTTATGTTTATTTTATTTGAAAGCTTACTAACTTTCGGTTAGTCAAAACTTAATTTTTACTGAAAGTTAAAATTTTTAGCTCTCAATAAAAAAATTGAGTCAATTTACTATTGGGACACACACCAAAAATATATTTTTGAGAAATGGAAAAATTAACCAACCAAATATAAGCAAGATTTATTTTAAAATATATGGCTTTAAGTCACCAATTTTTTTTAAAAGGATTTTTGTAAAATATTTTTATTTAAAGTGATTATTTTTCGAACAAATTGGTTGTTCGTAATTTTTTTAATTTTTAAAGTGATTATTATTTGGCTAATGTTCGTAACATTTTTAGTCAGAATTGGACATGAGACAGTTGATTAATTCACAAGCTCGTATTAATGTCGTATGTGTTGTGTAATCGTCTAATTATACAGTATTGTATTTATGTTGTTGGTAACTTTCATACAAAAGTGTGTTATAATTACACGTTTGAATTTCATATGTTTTATAAATGGTTGTATTGAAGGCAGGTATGGAAAAATTATATTTGTTAGATTAATTTGTAAAAATTTTTTAAATATATGATAAGTATGTAAGTAGTTTTTTTAATAAGTTTTTTTTAACGATAAATCATACGACTGAGCTTTTGAATTGAACAACGTTGTTTCTGTTCTGCCGTGTAAGTTGAAATTAATTGATGTTAAAATTTTCCCTTGTTTCTTTGAAATATTGTGTCATGTTCAATTCTTTCTGATTAAAAATGTCACGAACTTTAGCCAAAATAATAATCACTTTGGATTAAAAAAAACTACCAAAAACTATTTGTTTTCAAATGTTAAACATATTTCAGATATTTTAGTTGAAAGCTAAAACTTATCAGAGGTTTATGTCAACGAATTTTTACTAACCAAATTTTAATTGAAAGTAAATTTTTTTTATTGTTAACAGCCCTAAATAGTAAAATAAACTTTCATAATTATTTAATTAAATTGAATTTGAAGTTGAAAGACAAAAACCAAGCTATTAAAAATTTATATCTTTTTCAGACTCGATGTTATATTAAGCACACCAATATTAGTTTTGCCACGCTCTTGTGAAAGTGCAGAGGTTCTGGTAGCTAATTTAGGCAAAATTACTATATATAACACCCACGAAAGCTCGGAAATTCTAACGCGAGATACATATTTCATAGATATTAAAAATGTGAACCTTTATTCCTTAAATAATGAAGGAAATGACTTGAGATCAGAACTTCTTCCCAAAGCTCACGAGTTTTATGCACACCAAAATAAAGCAGCTGCAATATTGTATGACACCGCTCTTTTATTTCAATGTAAAAATGAATGCAGATCATCCGAGGAAGACACGTTGTGGGATATAGATCAAACGCTTTCTGTAAGTTTTTTTTTTAAATATATAACTTTTTTGAATTTAATAACTTCTAATAAATAATTTGATATCTAAACAAAAATTGTTTCCGATATTGACAGTGCTGAAATGTTTTAGTAAGCGTAGCCGACAGCGCCCAAACAACGAAATGGGATTGATAGGCAACAATTCATTTTTAATTTTTTTATATGTATGTATATTTCTTATATTTTATTTCAGTGGTGTCTACCGCACAGGACAATTGTTTGAAATTAATTTACACGGGTTCTTATTCTCTTTCATTCAGTCGCCAAATAGATTCTGACTAAAACACATGAAGCGAATGATTATAGTTTATTTCAGAAATGAAATTCAAGTCCAGCAAACAAACGTGTTTAATTTCAAATTGAATACAACAAAGCAAAGTTAGACATTGTTTCTGCTGACAACGTAAACACAATCACACACACAAACACATATTCTTATTATATATAATTGAATCGTCACTAAGTCAGCGATTACACGTTCATAGCGGTTTCCTTGTAATTATTTTGAAATATTAAGCAAACAAAATGACCTGCAAAAGATACTTTATGATGAACAATCCTTTTGGTCATGTTCAGTGCATTTTATGTTTCAAAATATATAACAATCGTAATGATAATGTTTTAAAAATACATTTCAATTCATTCCATTACGAAATTACGAATCGATACTTTATCTTTCATATAAACTGACATTTCAAAAGTGGCAAGCTTAACTGCTTAAAGAATGGAAGATAACCATCCAAAAACGGCTTAAAGACGAGATGGGACTACTTGTAGATGTTCCAAAACCAGGATATGGCAGCACTAATGATGGCAACACATGGAGAGGGGGGTTGTTGTAAAAAGAGCAAAAAAAACTTCCACTAGATTTTTTATATCAAATTACACCTAGAACTATCAAAAAACTCAATCCTTCAATTCAAAAAATACGTTTAATAATTTTGGTCAGCTTTTTCGCTCAAATACTCCTCTGTGCAGTGGTGCGATTCACTATTCAATTTTAACGTTAAAATATTTAACAACAAAATTAACAATAACGTTTACCTCTAACTAAACGACAACCATTTTTTTCATTGTTAATTTTAATTTCAAAACTTTAATTTTTAAACAAGAAAATGCATGGAAATAAATAATAGACAGTTTGGATTGGCTCATTAACACTATATTTATATTCTGTTCAACAGAATATACATATATTTTATTATGTGTATTTGTATTTTCCTTTATTTTGACATATCTAATGTGTGCGAAGATGAATTCGTATTTTTCTCCAGAAATTTCACTAAACAATCAATTTATTATAGTGCCTGCCAACGTATATCATAGATAGCTAATGGAGAATTTTTACCTTGATTTTTTTTTGCAAGAACGTGGTGCCATTTCCTAGATCTTTCTTCCTTAATCAAACCTGCGAATACTGTTAATCGTTTTTCAGCATTATGATAAAAAATTTGGTTGGTGTTTCGGCTAGTTAAGTAGTTGAAGATGCCACCATATTAAATTTTTTTAACAAATTATTAAAATTAAATAACGGAATCGATGTATTGCTATCACAAGCAATAATATGTGCTGGTAAAATTACGTTAACGATTATTGTTGAAAGTTGAAATATACATACGTTAGTATTCGTGGCACGACCCTATTTTTGTATAGTATTTGAATCATATGCCTTTTGGATATCAATTTGTTTAAATTTTTTACTTTAAAATTTTAAATATGCTCCAATAAATATGCTATTGAAAATAAATGGCTTTTTTGAAAATAATAATAAATTTTTGTTCAGCATTTCAATAACATTTGCACTTAAGATGAGACAAAAATAAAACAAACAGAACAAGAAACAAAACAGCTGCATAAATAACAAAACCTGCACTTCAATTTCTTAGGATATTAGAATAAAAAGCTTGTAATTAAATAAGACAAGCGTATTATATAGGTAACACTTTGCGAAAAAATTAAAAAAATTGCAAACACTTTTTAAGAGACGTAGTAGCGGTTGTAGTCCTACTTGGGTAGATAATTTTATAAAGTTTTTTTTTTTTTTTTTTTTTTTTTTAACTTGGACCAGCACTCAGGGGATGACCCCTACATATGCAATGCATTGTGCCGGAACTAGGAAAATTGGTTATGGGAAGGAGGATAAAGGGAGTAGTGTTTGTGGACGTTCGATTTGAACTTTCCCACACTGAAAGTAACAGGAAAGACCTCTGCAGGAAGTTTATTCCACATGCGAACTGTATAAAATCGAAAATGATCAATAATAAAATACCATTTTTAAAAGTTATTGAACAAAACAAATTCAACTATTTATTTTTTCACCGATTTTGAAACTTCAAGTATGGTTGAATAGACAAGAAGTAATTCAAAGAAAATAATCAATTAAAATTTTTTTCGTCATTCTTGGAAGCTTGGTCATTCTTTTGAAAAAAGATTGTTTGAAATCCTATTTTTTTTAATTTCTCTTAGAGCTTATTTAATAGCGATTAAAATAAGTCTAAATTTCTTAAATCTGATGATATATATTTTTTTAGTAGTTTAAATATACATTTTTAATTTGAAATGACAATTTTTCGAAGATATATGATAAAAACGTGCGGTTATATTTTATATGTTTTATATTTTTTAGGAGCAATTTTGTTTATGATGGTACACAAAAAGTACCGAAATATTCACCGAGTAAATTAATTATTAAATTTAAAAATCAAAAGGATTAACAAAGGAATTTAAAAATTATTTTATAAATTTTTTTTTGTATTTCAGATTAAAGGAAGTGTCACAGAAAGCTTTAACATATGTTTATCCAGATCACAATATGAGCAACTTAAAGATTCCATTTTTTACGCAACAGATATAAAATTTTTAAGAGAAGTGATTAGTGAACAACAAACTGAATCAGAAATACAGGAAGAAGATGTTTCATCCAAATTACCAAATACTAATAGTATTGGAAAACTTTGCCTGCAATTTTCCGTACCAATATTAAAACTTGACTTAAGAAATGAGCACAATATTTCTCTTATACATATTACATTTCAAGAATTTAGTTTTTATAATAATGACTTCGCTCAACGAAGCGAAGTTCAAGTGTTTTTACGATCCGTTATTATGGAAGATTTGAAATGCCCAACGAATTCTAAATACAGAAATATGGTTGATTCTTCAACGGATATTGATAACAATAAATTTATATTAAGAAATAATATATCCCGTTCGTGTCCAAACTTATCAGATATACGAGGCTTTGAAACTTTAAATAATAGTTCGTCCATATCAAATTTAAACGAAAACACAATGATCAATTTAAAAAATAAAACGCTTAACAACAAAGTTTTAAGAAAAGACGATCTTGAAATTGACCCAAAGATCAAAACGAAAAATCTCGTAATATACAAATCTATCACAACTAAATATGCTGACACAAATAAAACAGATGAAATCAAAAGCTCGATTGACTTTAACAGTCTAAATTTAATAATATCTACTGAAAAATGGTTCATGGTGTTTGATTTCTTTGGACTTATTACAAATACAGAGGAAAAGTCGAAAAGTCAACAAAAACATACAATATGTAACAGTAAGTATTCATACATATGTATATATTTATAAGAACGGATATAATACTAAAGAGCCAAATAAACCACTCAAACGGTTTGACAAACAAGTGCAAATTTTACGTTTGTACAAACCATTTGCGTTGCTTATGGGGGTGTTTGTTCGTTTGCACAAAAGTTTGAGGCATGTTTGTACGAAAATCAAAAATTTTTGATTTTTGCAAACATGTCGATTGTTTGTGTTTTCGTGTATGTGTTTATACAAGTTATGTTTGTGTCATGTATTTCCAAACGAAAAGTGTGTGTCAAACCGTTTGTGTAGTTTATTTGGCCCTTAAATGAAGTCATTTAGAAATTATTATGTATTTACGACGCACAGTGGTGCCAATTAGAAAAAGGGTAATAAATTAATCTTTGAGGATGTTGTTGCCATGAATTTGGGAATCTCAATTTGTAAAGTACGAATATCAGTGACTTTGTTATCACCTTTTTCCCGACCAGGACGATTTTGGTATGTGCATCCGTCGCTGTAAAATATAATTTTTGCCGGGATTTCTGTTCAATAAAATATATCCAACTGCTTGCGATTTCTTCCGCAGACACGCCACCTTCAACCTCATTCCAAATAAAGTTATAATTTATGGTTTATCAAATTATAGAAAACTAAGTTGTGCACTTGCAATTATGTACGATAGTATAGGCTGTTTACTTCTGATTTTGGCGCCATTACAACTGCTTGCAGAACTGCAGTTAGCACGGTACGCCCTTCGGTTTTGTCCTTTTGCTTTTCATTTCTGGCTACTTTTTTTCTTGCTGAAGAGCGTATTGGTCATGTGAAATTTTATCCATAAAATGATGCACACAAATTTCGCATTAGTTTTTTATTTCAAGTGTTTCATAAAATACCGAAATTGAAAGCGGCTATATTTCATGTTTTGAATTTCTGTCTGGTAGAAGATATTTTTTTGTGTTGCTGCACAACAATAGTGCGCCTCCATGACTGGCAAAGAATCCAAAAAAGAATTCAAATATTTTTCGTTGATTTGCAAAATTTGTCATCGGTATTTTATTTGGATTTTTGTTACTGGTTACAGGCCGCTTTACACCATATTCAGCATTGCCAATGTCCAGTGTATTTAAAAAAAAGTTCTGCACACACGCATATTTTTATTATCTATTTTTAGGTAATATTTCAAAGTTTGACATCTTTTTGGTTGTTCGTTCTCTTCACGTTACACGTCTAACTGGTGGGGTAGTTTGTATCAAGGTATTGACATAAGTCCGCTTTTGTTTTATATCCATACTCCAAAATTGTTTAAAAACGAGTAGTAGTTTACCTCTCTCGTCGTCAGGGATTTGCGCACATTGCATGTCTGATTTCCTAGTTTTACTTGTACAATTACAACGCTGCTTCATTGCTCTTCCATCTTTTTTTATAACACCAAACGTTACTTTCTTTTTTTCATAATATGATTTACCACCTTGTCCTCGATATTTATTTTGACTGCTCATTTAATCTGCGTGTTTAACTTGCAGTCTCTTCTTGCGCTTTTTTGGTTTTTACGGGCTTGTCCATCAAATAATCCGAATCGCTATGAAAACTATGAGGCCAAAAGGGTCAATCTTATTGCTGTTTTCAATTGCTTGTAAAGCAGTGTTATTACTTTCGTCTTTTGCACAGACCTTTTAATAAATGTAGTAATAATTAAGTTAATATTTGTAAAAACAATTTATTCATCAGACTAGCAGAACGGATCAGTACTGATTTCGAGTTCGCTACACCATCTCATCAGCGTTCTTTGTTCGATTTTACCACTTTTGATGGTGTAGCGACCTCGAAATCAGTACTGATACGTTCTGCTAGTCTGATGAATAAATTGTTTCAAATAAAATAGTACTCTCTTAATAAAAAATAATGAATTTATCCAAATATAATTTCTTAAATTAAGAAGATATAAGTAAACTCAGATTTGAACTTAAGCCAAAAAAATTTTCATTTCAATATAAACCTTAAACAGTTCAACAATTACGTATAAATATTAATTATTTGTAAAAAATAATAAAGATATGTTACCATTTGCGGGTAAAATAAATGTTAGAAACAGAAATAAATTAATTTTTACTGAGCACGAACGAACAACCAGCACAATTTACATGGCTTTTTGCGCTGCGTTGGCAGGAGCCTTGAGAAGAAAATCATCATATGCCATAGAAAAAATATATATTTTAAGCAAAAAAATCATAATTTTATTAATACAAAATTATATTTAAGGAAAAAAATTTAATTTTACATATATTTACATATATATTTAAATTATTATTGTTTAAATTATTTATACATGTATATATCGTCATTGATCCGACAAAATCAGTGAAAATAAAAAAAATTTTATTTTTGGTGACACATTCACCAACCAACAAATAGAAAACTTAGAAAAGCACACAACTGATTTCATTAGAACAATGCCAGTATGTATTTAAATAAATAAATATTTACTTATTTAAGAAAACCAAACAAGAAATCAATTCAGATTAAAAAGTACATGTACTATGAAACAGTTTTACGAAGAACTTTTACTATAATATATACAAGTTTTCATATCTTTATTAATATCTTTAAATAATAGCAGGAACAGTTTTGTATAGCTGAGTATTTTTTTCATATAAGTTACCGTCGAGAGTGCTGTTTTCTAATCTATTTCTATATTTAGTTTTGTTTAAATTGACGGTTGGGAAGACATATTAAGCTTTGAACAAATTTTGAGAAGACGGGAAAATTTAGAATTTTGTCAGCACTATTTATTTTTGAAACTTTTAACCAAAATTCGTCACAGCTAAAATTATCTAGAGATGCAAAATAGACATTCAATTTTATTAAACGGAGTTCTCTAAATTCGTCATTTAAGTTTTTAATATCCTTTTCACTAATTAAATTTGGCCCGATATGATCTGGCCAAGGAATTAACTTTTCTATTTATAACATTCAAAGGGTCAAGACATGAGAGCTCTTTTAAAAACATATCTTTAAAATCAAATCGTTTTATTATTTGTTTACATAACTCAATGTAAAATGCCACACAATTTTCAATATATTCATTTGCATTGAGCTTTTGAGCTAGAAATATTTTGTTTAACAAAAACCCTCATATAGACTTCTTCGTTACATACTTATGTACATGTGTTTGTTAGAGAGTAACAAGTGTAAAGTAATTAAAAGCAGTCAACAACAAACTGACAGAATTATTACCTTCACTCTGTAGTACAAAAAAAATCATCAAATCATATTTTGGTTAAAAAATCTTCAAAAATATGATAAAATCATCATTCTAGCAACGCTGCTTTTGCGCATCAAAACGAAACCATATGAACCAATAAAGTTACCAACCTTTTTTTGATTCTCTTTGGTTCTGCATTAAAATCTCAACTTTGTAAAAAAGTGCAGTTGGCACATTTGCACCCTAAGCTAGAGATTTATAAGTATAAATTATTGATTTTTATATCCTATTTTGAAAATTCTTTATTATGCTGGTAGAATGACAGAGAGAGAGAGAGCGAGAGAGAGTTGGGAATTTTTTCATTTGGGTATTATTTCATTGGGATCAGTTCTACCATTCGGAATTTTTAAAAAGTCGCACAAAAGGTCGTTTAAAAAAAAAAGTCGCACAAGAAAGTCGTTTGAGAAAATAAAAGTCGCGCATTTTTTTAAACTTTTTCTTATTAATAAAAAGCATAACCAAATAAAAAACAATTGAAACAAAACAAAAAGCTTATTACAAAATCCATTTTATCATATTTCATAACATGTGCAGTTGCATTATATATTCTATACAGTCGTTAAGCAGCTCTGGGCCAAAGAACAGCTCTCGCGTCATCGTAATTATTTCTTAAGTGCGGTAAGGCTTGCGTGTGTTGTTTGGCATTCGAGAATTTTTTCGTCTCGCTCGCACTGGTTGTAGAATTTCGTTGACAACCACGTTGCTACTTCCTATGTGAAGGCATAGGTCGGGTATAGTCAGTTACAAAAACATTTTTAAAGTACTGTTAATAATATCATGGAATTTTTTTTTAGCAAATTTAGTTTGTAGAATATGCGCTAATAAAAATGTTCTTCTATACATGTACTAAAAAAGTTTAGTTAAGTTTAATAAACTTTGCTGTCGTATGCTGCCAAAGTGAAATGAGTATGACTTCTGTTAAAAACCAAGCCAAGAAAAAGATTATTGTTTTGGTTCACTAAAAGCTGTTTACAAACAATGCATAAAGGGAGCTTTGACTCCATGTCTTGCTTAAGCTATTTATATTTCAGTTCCCAGTCTCTCGAACAGTATTGCGAAATATTACGTTTCTTGAAAAGACCTGCAGCGTTGTTAACGTAATCCCTCTCAGACTCCATGGCCTTGACAAGGTTGCAAAAAATTGAAAAAAATGTTCACAATGAACAATTTTGTGACAAACAGGAAAAGGGTAAAAAGACGCAACAAAATTAAAAAAGTCCCAAAAGTCGCTAATAAAAAAAGTAACAAAAAGTCGCAGAACGGTAACGCTGATTGGGACATACTTATATCTTTTGAAAGTTATTTCAAGATACCGTATACTTTTCGGAATTTTTCGACTTTATAGCCAAAAAGAAGCAGTAAAAAGTCCGTAAAATAAAATAAAAAAATTAAATAAAATTAAAAAAAAAACGATTGTTATTGGAGTTCACCAAAACGACTGAGTTTCATTATATTTTGAACGCACAAATAACAATAGTTTCAGTTTTAATTGTTTATTTGCAAACGTTAAAACTCCTGAACGTGATTTAATAAAAAAGTATAAAATAATTAATATCTATATTATTATTATTAATACATACATTTTTGGTATGAAACTCAAGCATTCAAATACACTTTAGATTTTCAAGGCAAATTATAAAAAATATGGTGCTTGCTTAACGCGGGAATGATTAGTATAATCATAGGAAATTTATGTTAAAATAGTTTTGACATTTATTGTTAGTGGTAACAAAAAAACTTTTACCAACACACCACAAAAATTAATAATGAAATAAGATGGCAAAGATATATTGGGGCTTATTTAATTATTTTTAGTAAAGGCATCCGCCGGTCTTAAACAGTTTCGGTTTCGTCACTCGGTATATCCAAAATTAGCTTCGTCGAGTAAATATTTTTTGCATAGTCTCCTCACGATATAGTTAAAATATTTTGCATAGCCAGCATTCTGTCGCGTTTGAAGGCTTTCTACTCTTGGTATTTCCAAAAGTGTTTTTGAAGAGTAAATATGTTTTTCTTTGGCAAGCCTTTAATTTAACAAATGCAGAGAAGGAAACCCATAAGGCCGAGCTAAAGACCGGAAGAAAGCCTATACCAAAAATCATTCTTCATTAACATCGGCAAATACGCCAAGTTGGGGCCTTATTAGCTATTCTATGCAAGGTTTTAATTAAGTTTGACACAATGATTTCGCAAAAAGCAATACAAATTTATTTATTTCATAATTTTAAATGTATTATGGTAGTTTATTTCCTTTCGGAACTGGGGCTTAATTTCATGTGAATAATGGGGTGTTATTGGATTTCTGTTTTGAATAATAGCGAAGCTAAAGATTTTTTGGAACAAAGAAAATATGTGATCAAGTTTTGCAAGATTAACAAGAAATAAAACTACTATGGAATTTTCGATTTTGATACCTTTATAAATTAATGGGTTATTAAATATGATATTTTTTTCTTTAAGGTCAAAGCAGTCCCAAAACGGAATTACAAATATCCATACGGTCTCTTAATCTCATATTGGTAAAAAATGAATCCGAGTTAAGTAAAGCCAACATTTCATGTGTCATCCTGCATATTACTAAAGCAAATGAAATTGAGTCTATTGATGGCAGATTAGGCTCTATTTCGTTATCCGATTTAACACCATATGGCTACTTATATAGGGAGAGGTTTTCCACATCCGGAACAGAGGCATTGAGTTTTACATATAAAAGGTATGTTTATTAAAATTTTATGATACAGTTATTGTTAAATCCATAAAAATACACAGAAATATATTAAAAGCAGTCGTCTGCATAACAAAAATTGGAATGAATTGAATTATGTTTAAACTCGGATTTTAATCCCGGTTTTTTACAATACGGTTGTCGGTTATTCTAACAGGGTGATTTTTCGAATGTCGAATAGTTTAAAAAACCGGCTTGTATATTTTTCCGATAAAATTAGTTTTTACTACAATAAAACTTTCTGTTGATTTTCCAAGTATTTTTTTCAGTGTAGATTTTTTTATTATGGTGAAATAATTTTATGAGGTGGACCAGGGGGAATTAAATTGTTCTTGTGGTGAGCAATGGATATCAAACTCAATTATAAAGAGTTTTAGTTTTGTTGACATTTTGCATCATATTTTATATATAACGAAATTGAAAACGAGAGTTTTATTAAAAAAAGTCCTCCATAAGTGACTTAAAGGGATTCGCCTCTCTGTTCTATGGTCGCCTATCCGATAAGATGCCTTCAGATGCCGGTCAAGAGCTAAATGTCATGAAAGCATTTTGAATGATATATATTTAGACCAGTGGTCCTCACAAAGAGAGCAAGCTTAAAAATGTGTCTATTGTGAGTGCGTTGGGAAAAATTTCGTGATACATTCATACATATGTTGAAGAATATTTTTTCTGATTGCATACAAGGCATTCAGCTTCATTAAATATACTAAATGAAAAACAATTTAGTTCCCACTCTTCTCTCCTCATTTTAATATACGAATAAAATAATAATGATCATAAAAAACGACAACGACCTGCTTGCAGAGTAGCATAAAGTTGAATGAAATAATAGTTTTTTACAATCTTTCTAGTGAGTTTCGTTAACAATCGTGCTGTGTATGTGAAAATAACGAAAAAAGGTAGGATCACACGATTGCCGCAATGCACAAATTATCGGTCTATTTTGTATGCCAATCGTGTGATTTCACAATTTATGGTCTGATTTTCCGCAGTCAAATGCAACTCTGGTGCGGCAATCGTGTGAACGGTTAATAGACAACCGTGCACCAATATAAATGTTAAAAATGTGCCAATATTTATTGTCTTCTCGTGCGGCAATCAAAGTAGCTAATACGTGGCAATTTATTTAATCAGTTAAATTTTTCGTGTGTGCCAATTGTTTTGTGTACCGTAATAAGTTTAAATTATTGGAAGCGTTAACCCTTAAATGCATGATTTTTTTCGATTTAAAAAAAATATATTATTAGAATTAAATAAAAAAAACATTTTAAGTTTAAATTTTTTTAGTTAAATGTATTAAGTGTAAAAAACATCTCCTAGATTGTATTTATTTTACTATAATAAGCAGTGAACGATTAATAATAATTTAGGGGCAAATTAAGAGCAGAATTACATCAATATGCTAAAGAAAAAAATTTGTACTTAAAACAAAACAAACTAAAAACTACCATAACAGCTGTTTGTTGGTGTTGCCGCAAGTTAGAACAATTGTATGACTGGGCTGCGGCAATTATTGCCACAAATTCGTTCTGCGGCAATCAAATATTCGTAAAATGGGACAATCAAGTGACAGTAGTATATTTGGTTGGTACAATATTATTATTGTGCACCAATTCAGCACAATAAAAATTGGGTCTGATTCGTGTATTTGCGGCAATCGTGTGATCCTACCTTAAGAGTATACAAAAATGTGTAGCACCGAAATTAGGAGAGATACTAGCGGAAATCATTCTTCGCTGCACATCTGCAATTTTAGCACACATACTCGTAGCATGATATTCCGCTACAAAGCGTGAGTGTCTTTTTCAAGCGTTTAGCAGGATAATTATAACAGCTGATTTTAGAGAAAAGGAAGAATTATTTTTCTTTATAAATTGAGACGAAGTCTTAGGCTGAAAAATTTTAAAAATTTCATTATTAAGAATTTTTTTTAAGTTTTTACCAAACTAAATTTAATGCCTGGTTTAGTGTGATTTAACTTGGGTTTCATATAATAAAGTCAATTATGCCGCAAAATGCTATTTTTATATTATTTTTAATAAATGCAAACCCATATTTAAAAAAAATATTTGAATTAAAGAAAGTACAAATTTAGCTTCTCTGTTGGTTACGTTTTTTTGGGCAAATGTTTGCCAAGTGTGACTGTACTTTAAGCCAACAGAAAAAAATTCATAAATTTTTTCATTCAAAATGCTGTTGATGAAATTGAATTTGAGGAGATTTCAGAGCAGGAAAGTAATTTAAATCTATGTAATCATTTACCCAAGATTAATATTTTTATGTATAGATTTATGTAAAGATGATGTTATCAAAGATATAATCTTAGTTGTACCATACGTAGCCTTTCGAATTTGGTTCCTAAATCGATGCCGTGGTCCTTAAAAAGACTTTCATAGTAGGATGATAACCGATTTTCGCAAATGGTACTAGTAAGTCGACTAGAACTTAGTGGACTTGTTTCCAATATTTTTGAACACCCTGATTTTAACAAACCGTATGAACAATTTCCTATAGAGTACCAACTCGCAATAGCGTTATATAGACTTAGAGCATCTAAAGGAGTAACTTAAAAAAAATGCATAAATTATAGGTATTGGATGCAATCAAAATATATATTTTGGCCAAATGAACATGAGAGGACATCAATTGTCACTGAAACATACAGTAAACTTCAATTCTGTGTTGGATGCTTATGAAATTCCCCTTGTAAAAGCTCCAGTTATTAATAAGGTGTCAGTTTTTCACGAACAGAAAAATACTCTATCAAAGCTCAGATAGTTTGTGATTTCAAATTACGTATAAGGCATATTGTTCAGGGACACCCTGGAAGTATATATATGTATATGTCGTTTACTTATCTAATAATAAATATAAATATAAAAATGTAAAATAAATATTTAAATAAAATGTTCACGGAGAACCTTGGGCTTCATTTACGTCTTCGTATATCATTTTCAATAGGGCAACTATATGACTGATTCCAATGGGCTTAATTGGATATCCAATATCCGTAATATATGTCTCAGAAACCGCTTAACAAACGTTTGTATTTTCTTCTTTCTTAATTTTGTAAGGCTCCATGTAGTGCAATCATATAGCAGCACAGATTTTACGCTGCGCTACCGAATACGTTGTTAGCGCGCCAAACTTTGTGCAACTTGAGGAACGCAACACGTGCCTTGATAATCCGGTCATCAATATCGGTTACAGAGCCACCATCTTTTGTAATCTTGCGCCCAAGATAATTGAAAGATTCTTATGTACATGACTCAAAAATATTTAAAAATTGCAATATTTATAAGGAACCAATAAAATATTTTTCAGCACATCAGTGGATAGCTGGTGTTTTAGCTTATTCTCTATCAAATAAACTTGTTTCACCTTACCGTATGAATTCATGTCAAATGGACAAAAAAGGAAAACAATTCAACAGAGACTAAGAATCGAACATTGTTTTGGAGTGCTAATAAAAAAGTTCAACGATTTAAAAACTTTTGTTTGTTGAGGGTTTTTAGCTAGTCTATATACATGCATTTCATTGGTGCTTAAGCCAAATCATCAGTAGACCTTAAACCTAATTTTTAAATGTTTCAAACCTCTTTACTTATACAAAAACTTTTAAAAACTCAATAAGAGTTATAAAAATTACAATAGTATAAGCATAGTATGCTTTGAAACTTATTCAAAAATCCCAACAAACAAATTATTATATTCGATATGAATCTATTTTATTTTCTTTACAACCTTTTTTACAATTAGACGCCCTTTGGGTGACAATAAAAGTATTTAATAAGGCAAAACGGAAAATAAAATGTTAACTAGGTAATTATGAAATTTATATTAATCGAGATTGCCTCGATATCTTTTTTCAAAGATTTAAAAACTTTTGTTTGTTGAGGGTTTTTAGCTAGTCTATATACATGCATTTCATTGGTGCTTATTTTCCGTTTTGCCTTATTAAATACTTTTATTGTCACCCAAAGGGCGTCTAATTGTAAAAAAGGTTGTAAAGAAAATAAAATAGATTCATATCGAATATAATAATTTGTTTGTTGGGATTTTTGAATAAGTTTCAAAGCATACTATGCTTATACTATTGTAATTTTTATAACTCTTATTGAGTTTTTAAAAGTTTTTGTATAAGTAAAGAGGTTTGAAACATTTAAAAATTAGGTTTAAGGTCTACTGATGATTTGGCTTAAGCACCAATGAAATGCATGTATATAGACTAGCTAAAAACCCTCAACAAACAAACGTTTTTAAATCTTTGAAAAAAGATATCGAGGCAATCTCGATTAATATAAATTTCATAAAAAAGTTCAACAGTTTAAAGAGTTTAATAAAAATGCGAATTAACTCGTCCCAAAGTCATACATTTTTTCCCAGTGGATTGTTCTGTGCAGTATTTTGCACAATATTCTTATAGATTTTAGAAGAATACAAATTCCTGAAATAATGGAAGAGTATCAGGATAATGAGTTAACCTACGAACAACCAGATAAAGAACCGTGAATTTAAGAGACGAGCACTTTACAGCTTATTATTTAATTAGCAAGGTTTTTTTAATTAAAAAATACATTTTCAACAAATAAAAATAATTATTTAAATAGAATAAACAAATGAAATAGAAAAGAAATGAATAAATTAACATAAAAAGTTTAAATAAATACAATTTTCATATAAAAAATTTAACAATTGATTTAAATAAACACAAAAACAAATTTTTTGCTTCCGCTGTAAAAAAAGCTGAACTTTTCTTATATAAAGTTAAAAATTAGCTGACATATTTCTATTCTTAAGTTAACTTGTCCTAGTTTCAAAAATAATTTAAGTTTTTTTTTTTTAATACAAATCTGAAATAGGATTGCTTACCAAATAGTTTTTACTTGTTTCAAGGTTTATTTTTCTTAGTTGCAGTCGAAATTATATATTTTTTGCAACAATTTTCTTTAGCTTTACTATACTAGAACAGAAAAATTTGAGAATTTTAGTACAAAACATTTTCTAAACTTGAGTATAATTTGTTTTCTATACAAGAAAATGTTCTTAAATTTGGGCACAAATTATAAATCAAAGTAAGTAAAATATTCTTAATGACAAGTAACAAGTATTTCTATTATTAAGATGATTTATCTTTCTTTTAAGAATGCTTTTAACTTCTTTTCAAAAATAAAGGTTGGATTTTGTAATTTTTTCGAGTTTGATTTTTTTAATTGTAGTAAAAAAAATTTTTTTATCACGAATTTCGTTAACATTGGTATACGGTTTTACTTAGTTTAATGACATTTTTGTTTAAAAAATGAGAATTTTAAATTTTAGTATAAAAATTTTACTGAATTTGTGTACCATTTGTTTATCATCTAAGAAAATGGTCTTAAATTTTTATTTTTTTAAATTGTTTTTATATTGGATCTGTCTTACGACAATAACAATAAGTATTAAAATCTTAAACTAAGAATTAACATGTTTATACTGCCACATCAAAAGTGTGCGTCCTTTTTAGATGATTCGACTACACCATTTTTCAATGTAATTCAGAACATTACCGATGATATTGAGAAAATTCCAAGTGAAATTTAGAATTTCAAGTTCAAATTCAGAAAATTCCAAATGAAATTAAGAATTTCAAATTCTAAATGAAATAAAAAATATATTGAAATTGTATTTAACAAATTTACTAATACATACATACATATGTAACATTAAAATAATGCAGATATAAAATAATTATAAATATGTACATGTTTGCATCATTTTACTGCCCAACAGGCATATCATCTAATTGCAGAGCAGTTTGATAGAATGTAGTTGTGTGCTGTATAGCTCTACTGCAATCTCCGGTAGTTATGCAGGACTTGGAAGTGTTTATTATTTCTTCAAGATATGTCAGCCTCTGCTCACCTACATTTGGCGGACTTACATTTGGTATATTCATTTTGGATTTTACGCTACTTTTAATTTTGGACCAAATAATTTCAATAGGGTTAAGCATTGGTGAGTAGGGACTCAATCGCAAAAGAATTGCTGGTGTATTTTCAAAAATTTGATGTAAGCGACTGTGGCAGGGAGCATTATCGCATACCAAGACGAGTTCAGATAACTGATTCCCCAAATCCTCCCATTTCTCAAAAAGCCCTCTGACCCATTCATTTGCAGTATCGGCGTTGAATGAACCTCTACGACTATTCATTTGGACAACGCCTGACGCACAAATTGCACCTATTAAATGTATGTTGGGGCCACGGGAAGTAGGTATCGTTTGTACTGTACGGGATCCAACACGAGACCAACCACGTTTTCGACGGCAAAATAAGTTGAAGTTAGTCTCATCTATTCAGACCACTTGTTTTCCAGCTCTAACAAAGTCGTTAATTTTGTTGACATATACCGCACGCTTTTCTTTATTAAGTTGACTGTTCATTGATATTGGTTCTATATGAACGGACTTTATAGAATACATCTTACCGTGAAGAGCATTACTTATAGTTGTGATGGAAACTTGTTTGTTAAATTCGGTAGTTATTTTTTCAGACATTTGACGGAGTGTTAACTCTGGCCTTTCTTCTACCCAATTTAAAATAATATTTAGTTCCCCATCACTTAAGGATCGGGGCTTTTTTCCACCTCTTTTCATTGAACTTATATTTGCTTTTGTCACCCAACAATGCGCAGTTGTGTAGCATATATCTAAGGATCTCGCCAATTCTACCCAATCACTTCCTTTATTGGCTGCATCCATTATGCGATGTCGATCTGTACTCGAGTACCTTTTGTATGTCTTCCGTTGAACACGTTCTGAACCTTTTAGATTTTATGCAATATTTTAAAGCATTATAAGTCATCGACAAATTTCAAGCTGTATACTAACCTTCTATTTCTCCTCTATGTACATATAGGACAATGGGTTCTAACCAAAGATATACATTTTTCATGAAATAAGTGGCGACACGGTATAAGTCGCTTTATTACCCCACGTGTCATGTTGCATAAACATATTCCACAATTATCTTTTAATTCCATTTTCCTCGCTCAAGTAATTAAACATTATGTTATTGCTTTCCCGTAACATTATTTAAAAAGCTTACTTGACCAGAAAATAATTGAAGTTTATGTAATTTGTTTCAATTATTTTTTGCCTTAAGTAATATCATAATTGATTAAAGCTGTGTTCTTTCTATGTACATATTACCTATTTGTTTAAAACAAATCAATTTCTTAATATTATATAGAACTTTCTCAATTTCATTTGAAATTTTCCCAACTTCATTTGGAATTTTCTGAATTTGAACTTGAAATTCTCAATTTCATTTGGAATTTTCTGAATTTAAACTTGAAATTCTCAATTTCATTTGGAATTTTCTGAATTTAAACTTGAAATTCTCAATTTCATTTGGAATTTTCTGAATTTAAACTTGAAATTCTCAATTTCATTTGGAACTTTCTGAATTTAAACTTGAAATTCTCAATTTCATTTGGAATTTTCTGAATTACATTAAAAAATGGTGTAGTACAAAATTATTCTTCACTAATTTCAATTGTTTATGAATATTCCAGCAGTCTTAAACTATTTTAAGAAAAAAAAAAGTTTAAAAATATGTATTGTATATAGTCGAAATATGTAGCAACAAAGCGGAAGTGGTTTACAAATGTGTATAATTTGTTCACTATTGTCGCTAATTGTTCTTTATAGTACGAGACCCGCTGCAGAATTAGTGTATTCATAGAGTATTTGCTAAAAATCAAATTTTTACGCATATTTATGACGAGGAGAATATATATCTACCAGGTTGCATATCAAAATGTAGCCGCTAATATTTTTAATTAAATTAATATTAATTGATTTTTAAAAAAAATTTCACTCACTTGTTTTTTTAATAAAATGTCGACCACTTCACGGCAATATACATAAAAACTCTGACAAAACACGGTTGCCGTTGCGCAATTGGCCGCACGTGTGCGCAGCCTTGTGTAAACAGGTACGTTTTTGGTGCATTTATACACTCATAACGTATATTTATTATATATATAAATATATATATATATATATATATATATATATATATATATATATATATATATATATATATATATATATATATATATATATCAATTTTAAGCTAATTAAATCTAGCCACAAATTAGGGTTACCGGCTCTAAAAGATGGTAAATATTACAGCTAGAATGAGAGAGAGAGAGATCGCGTAACATCACTAGTCAGGCGAGGATAGCGAATACCATAAAAATAACATTATTTAAAAATTTTGCTTTGTTAGAAATACATTTTTTATTATCCTTTTTTACATATGTATTTCATTGCCTTCTAAAAAAAACTCGCACCCACTAACATTCAAAAAACCATGACATATAGGAAAAACCTAAACTCCTAAAAAACCCACACATGATAAATTGAAAATCTACCTGCATATAAAAACTAATTGCTTGCAAAAAAGGAGAAATGCCACAAAAAATAACAATTGTTTTGTCTTACGTACATAACTCATAAATATATGTAAAAATTTGACTCGCTACCAACTGCGAAAAAAATATGCCACCAAAAAGTCGTGGATATTTTTTTTCTTTCTTTGGTCATATTTTCATCCATACAGGATCTAGAAACTAAATCCTCTATCATATTAGAGTTACCACAAAATTTCATTTATATATATTCCACTAAAATGCATATAATTTGCAGATATCTAAAAGAAAAAATTTATACCCATATTGCCCTATTTAAAACGAAGGGTTACCCCCATTGCATTTTTGTCAAAACGCGAACTGGCACGAATTTCAAAAAAGCCTATACCCTATATAATTAAATCGACTAAAGATTAAAATAAATTTTTAAATTTTAATTTAAATTTTTATTACAAACAACCCCGAACAAAAAATTCAAAAACCTTATTTTTTACTGAATATGCTTGAAAAAAGAACATGAATTATCGTCCTTGGACAAATTGTATAGACAGTTGGACGCGCCTTAAAAAACCTTTCTTATGATACCCATATTGTATATGTTGGTAGGGAAATAGATTCTCAAATTAACAAAACATGCAAAAATATACCCTTTTTCAAAATGGGCCAGCTCACGAGAGGTCAAAGCTAGAGCCGAAATATTTTAAATGTCATCATAAAAAATACCAATGTTCATTTTGAGGGGGGTACACCTTGCACGTATTTCGCTTCCATACAACTTGAGTCGCTCTAATGTATGTATATATCAATTTTTTACCATAATCAGGTGTGTATGTAAAAGAAATATAATATTAAATAAATGCCCAAAATTTTTGGCATTCTAAAATTATTTTATACAAAAAATCAACGATAGCTGCGTTTTGACTTAACTGCCAAAAAATAAATATTTTCTGTAATTATTCTTCCAAAACCTTGTTTAACCCTAACCCTCCGGGAGGGGGTCACCGGTGACCCATTTTACCTTTGAAGTCAAATATCTCCGAAGAAATTTTTTTTTCAGTGCTCAAATTTTAGGATAGCTATCAAGAGCATATTTTAAAGCGTTTTTCGATGGATTTAGGTTACTTACGTTTTTGGACGCCGGGCTGGAGCGTGCCAAAGTCGAATACCCCTCACCCTCCGGGAGCGGGTCACCGGTGACCCGTAATGGCCACCATACATTTTATATGAAAATAATAAATAAGAACACAGTTTTTATTTCTATTTTGTGTTTTTTTTATATTTTATTATTAAATATAGCAAATTAATAGGTTGTAATGAAAAAATGGATATTCAATGTGGATATAAATACAAAATTAGTTGAAATTTTTTTTATGGAAATTCAAGAATTTGGACCAAAATTAAAAATGCGTTTGCTTTACTAATTCAATTTGTTTTTCTTTGTCAAGAACATCCATTAATTTTATAGGAGTATATACAAAGTTTATATTATTAAAGGTATTTTTTATTATGGGGCTCAATACATAAATATCCTCTCTTGTGGTGTGTATTGAAGTCATTTTTCCTGGTTGTAAGTTTTTTTTTAGTTCTATTATTAAGTTCTGTTCGGTTGTAAAATTTACCGTGTGCCTAACTTTGTTTGGAAATACTGTTCGTGTTCTTGTTTCATTTATTTTATTGTTTCTTACAAGTTCATATTGTTCAGCGTATGCGTTTAGAGGTCGCGTTACTTGTTTAATAATTTCTGTAAATGAACTCTCGGCTGAGTGTGTTGTGTCCGCTGATGAAGTGTTTATTTGCTGTCGAGAAAGGGCGTCAGCAACTACATTTTGTTGGCCTGGCTTATATACGAGCTTAGCACCAAAATCTTCTATAATTGCTTTCCAACGTTTAAGTTTTGGGTTAGGATTCTTGTCTGATATCGCATAAGTTAAAGATTGGTGGTCTGTATAGATAGTTAGATCTGTTGTACCGTATATATAGTTTCTAAGTTTCTGGAGTGCCCAAATAATGGCTAATAACTCCTTTTCGTTCGTTGAATAATTTTCCTCAGTTTTGCTTAATGTTCTACTCAGGAAAAATATAGGTTTTTTTGATTGACTGAGTACAGCTCCAATAGCTATGTTGGAAGCGTCTGTGGTCAATTCAAATGGTCTTGAGTAATCTGGTTGGAATAGTTCCACTTGTTCTTTTAAACAATTTTTTAATTTTTCGAAGGCTTTTATAGCTCATCATCTAGTAATACTGCCGTTGTCTTACTTTTATTTTTCCCTATTGAGCCATTATCCCCTCCCAAATGTATTGTTAATGGTTTTGCTATGCTTGCATATCCTTGTATGAACTTACGATAATAGCCTGTCATACCTAAAAATCCTCTCAGGTCTTTAAGTGTTGTTGGTATAGGATATTTCTCTATTGCTTCTACTTTCTCAGAGTTTGTGGCTATCCTGTTATGTTTTATAACATGTCCTAGGTATTCCACTTCCGTTTGGAAGAATTTGGATTTCTCATCAGATACCCTGAGTGTTGCCCGGTTTAATGCTTGAAATATTATTTCGATATGTTTCATGTGTTCTTCCATTGACGAAGAGTAAATGAGGACATCGTCTATATATACATATACAAATTTACCGATATACTCCCGAAGGATGTCATCGACACATCTTTGGAATATTGAGGGGGCGTTTTTCAGTCTGAATGGCATACGCAAAAATTCGTATTTGCCACCATTTATGCAAAAGGCAGTCTTTTCTCTATCTTCTTTCTTAATTTTTATTTGGTGGAAGCCTGACTCCAAGTCCAAGGTTGTGAAATATTTGGCTTTACCAAGATTTTGAATTGTTAAATTAACATCTGGTATAATGTACCTATCTGTTATAGTATTTGCATTTAACTTTGAAAAATCAACGACCATTCGTCGTTTTGGTCGTCCTGTTTCGTCTACTCCTTTTTTAGGGACAGTCCAAATGGGTGAATTGTATGGGCTATTACTACGTTGAATTATTCCTTCGTGTAGTAATTTTTCAATTTCTTTATTTACGAAGTCATTATCCGCTATAGGATATGGGTATTGCGTCGTCCAAATGGGTTCGTCTGTCTTTGTCCTAATTGTGGCTTCAACTGTTGTAGTGAAGGGCAATGGTCCTATGACATTGTTATCCTTCATTAACTTGTCTATTCTTTCCTTGTAAATATTTTCTCCTACTAAATAATTTACTTTGTCTCTTATTTCAATTTGTTTTCTTACCGTGAATGTTAATTTATGTATGTCTATTTTTGCTCCTAATTTAGTTATTCCTTCCCATCCAAGAATTAAATCAAAATCTTTAATGTACTGAGTTTCGAAAAAATCTATATCTTTGCCTAGAAACTTTATTGTTTGCTTTGAGGTAATAATGGACGTGCCGTGTATCGAACTTAATTGTCTATTATCTCTTAACTTACTTGAAACATTAAATTTTAATTTTTTATTAATGTAGTTATGGGTTGCTCCCGTATCGACCAAGACAGAGTAATTTTTGTCACCGTCATTCATAGTGAGACAAGGCAACCCATTTACTAGTTTAAAGACTTAATTATTAATGTATTTACCATACCATTTTCTGCTATCATGCTCTGTTTATCATCTTCCTCTGTTGATAAATTGTTGTTTCTCTGTTGAAATTGTCCACTTTGTGTTCTTAATCTTTTCCATGGTTGTTGATAGTTGTGATGATTGTTGAAGGGGTTGTTATAACGAGTAGATTGTCTAAAAGACGTGTTTCCCGATGAAGTATCCATTGGTTCTGGACGTGATTGATCATTGTTGTATCTCGGTGGATGATATTGACGTGTTACCTCCACTTGTCTTTGTTGGTGATATTGACGTGTTACTTCCACTTGTCTCGGTTGGTGTCCCATGTTGTGGTGTGCTTGCTGTCTGGGATTTCCTCTTCCAAATCTTTTTTGGTTGTGCTCATTTATAAGGCCATAATTTCCCGTTCTGTCTTTGGCTGTGATTTCTCGTGCTGTTGCATATGCGTGGTCAAGGTCTCTGAACCTTTCTCTGAATAAAGTTGACCTGAGGAAGGTATTGTTTACTCCTTCACAGAAAAAGTCGACTGATCTTTTGTGACATCTTCTAATTTGTCCATCAATGTCATCTGGTTTATCCCCAGATAAGGTGATCTTGGAAAGTATCAATGTTTGGATTTTTGATAATTCAGCATGAAATTCACTCAGTGACTTATTTCCTTGCCTGAGGTTTCGTTGTTTTTCTTCTAGTTCAAAGAGGGATTCTTCTTGGAGAAATGCGATATCTAATCGTCGAATGATGGCGTCAATGTTGAATGGTGTCTCATAGTCATCTAATATTGCGTCTGCTTTATCGATGATTTTACCTCTTACGATTCCAAGAGCTGTCATATATTTGTTGGTAGTATTATATACTTCTATTGTTGACATGGCACGTTTCACTTGTGTACGCCAGGATTTATATTTTGATAATGTGCCATCAAATCGTGGCAATGCCTTAAAAAATTCCAGGTCTATTTCATTCACATTTCCAGGAATGGTTATTCTGGATTCGTAAACTTCTATATCTGGTTATGGAGCTATCTGTGCCCTTAGTTGATAGTGTTGCGCTTGCATATTTTGAATTGCCACTTGGAGTGTAGCTAGTTGTTGTGTAATGGCAGTGATTTCTGGATTAGTTGCCATTGTGGATGTTGAGTTTTTCAACGGTCTATTTTGATCAAAGGTTAATCTCCTTTTCCACTGTTGGGATATTTTCATTTATTAGTTGATCGATTTTTTAACACTTGTTTCACTGTCCTTCTATGAAGGATTAATTAATTTTTATATAAAAAATTTGCTTCTTTGCTGCGACAAAAAAGACAATTTTTTCTTGGTCCGCTCACTGAAGGATATAAGTATAATATCCTCCTGGCAGGATCGCCAGTTAAAGATACTGAATATCTCTTTTATTAAAAAAAACAAATCTTTTTCACGACGCGATGCGTCTTTATTTTTATTTATTTTTCTTAATTAATTTTTGAATTAAAAACTACAAACGACGTCTATGCGTCTTCACTACATATTTTTAACTGACTAGAATTTACGAAATATCTATCTTAAATACTAGTGGAATAACATATTTTTCTTATCATAATTTCTTTATTCTTAACTATTTCATGGTCACTTATATTATTTTGTTATTCATTAGGTTTGTATGTTGTTTTATGATAGTTTACGGTATTTGTGTATTTAGGGTTGTTTGGTATTCGACCCTTTTTATCTTTATTATGGTTAAAGGTTATTTATGATACAGTATTTTTATTTATGTTATTTGTCTTATGTCTAGTTACTAATTATATCTAGGATTTTTATTACTCATATCTACGTGTTTACAAAATGATTTCCTTGTTCTTAATCCTAAATATATTTTATCAATAGTTTAGGTTATTTAACTAGTAATACTAATTACTCTCTTATTTATTATCTTAGAAATTATGTTTGTTAAAAATATTACTATAACAAAGAATTAAGATATTTCTTATATTTAATGATATTTGTGGGAACGACCCTAACTAGCGTTGCTTCACAACAGCTTTTTCGTTATATCCCCTGACTTGCCACTTTTTTATTTTTAAACGATAGCTAATGTAAAGCAAACATTCAAACGTGCGAATCCACGCATGTAAAGTAGATAAACCAAATGCAAAGCGTTCTTCGTTGCTGGGATATTTATTTCACTCCTCGTTCATAGTAGACGGAGTGGAACCGCAAATAACACACTTTTGTGTTGAACTTGTGTCTGTTAAGGCATTACACACTTTACCATCAGTAATTGTCTACAAAAAATCGTGTTTATCAGAGATTTGAGATCCAGCAACGTTACATAATGTTGGAAGAAACTGACATACTTCATCTAAAATTTTAGAAGTTTCTTCTTTCGTAAACTCTTTTTGTCTCCTGGGAAAAAAATAAACTTAATAGTACGGCAATATAAAGTGAAGGAAGGTCTTGGATTTTGCCAGATCACAATTTTGCAATCAAGCAGTCTCAAAGGGACAAATGAGTACATGAACCAAAATTCGTCTGTAGCGTTAGTGTTCTCAAATTTCTGCTTATACGTGCTATGCCCCGAACTCCCATCACAGCCCCATTTGCTTACCAACGTATAATATGAACGAGGTAACACACTTCTAAAGACTTCCATCTAAGCTTTAACTAATCGTTCAGCCGTTTTATCCAAATTTGCCTAAAGTTTAATTTTAGCCCGAGATTCAGTCACAGAAATATATTCGTCAGAAAGACAACAAGAAGCTTTGGACTTACCTAAACTATAAAACGATGGATACACTTGATGTCCCGTTTTCATTAACAACTTTCTTGTTTGTTTATATGAGTGAGAAGTCGATTTCGAATCCACATAATATGCTAAAGCTACGTCTGGTGTTAACTACCGACTTTGTTCAGAACAATTATTCCTTTCTCCTGTTTCATTGGCCGCTGTAATAAGCTCACTTGCACTTCGCAATTCCAAAAGATCTACTCTCTGTCTTTTCGTTTTCATTGATGAGTCTTCACAAGATTTTTTGAGAAAGATTCGCTGATAATGTTGAAGTGCACGGCTGGTAAACACACATCTTTATTTCGATTCCGGATCCCCTTTACCACTCTTTATGTTTGATTACAAACATTTTTTTGTTACACTTTAAAGAAGTCCACTTTTGATATAATTTTGCTGAAAGGCTTGAAATTTTCATTTTGAGTAGTTGTAAAGAATCGGTAGAAACATCAGACGTATTAAATTTTTCAAGTGAAAAAAGTTAAGAACCCTACAAACTGACTTCGCTTGATTTTTGTTTTGTCAATAGGAGCAGTGCAGAATGTATTTTTTCTTCTACATTTTTGTGTCTAAGATAGTTAAAAACAATTAAGAATATTAGCCAACCATAAAGCCATGACCTCTCTTTCTCTCTTAATTTGCTAAAAAATTACAACAAAAAATTCAAAATTAACGAAATTAAAATTGGCTTGGCAACTCCGTAAACACTCAGAAGGAAAAACTTATTTTATTTCCATCTTTGTATGTACTTAAACGATTATTGCTGAAAGTAATAAAATTTGGATATTTAAATAACAAGTAAGTTTTATTAAAGTCAAATACATTATTGTACTGTATAAATTTTCTTTAGATGCTTAAAAATAATATATCTATATATAAATAGGCAAAGACACATTTTTAGATCCCTTTTTTCCTTTGTTTGCCAACCGAATTTCTTCAATCTTTTATCAAATGGTAAACATTTTTGAGCTTTAGTGACCCGATTATATATTATTTAAATCGGTTCAGTAATAAAGGAATAAGAGGCTCATAAAGTTGACACCACTACAAATGCTAAAAATACACACGTACACGCATTCACTTATCAAACATTGGCTCAAGCAAAGCGATGAGAGTGTTTAAGAGTACCTACATAAATATGTATATATGTAAGTAATAAATTTTTTTTCTTATAAATGTGTGTGTTT
The DNA here is from genome assembly GCA_956483585.1 of Gymnocheta viridis. Lineage (NCBI taxonomy): Eukaryota > Metazoa > Arthropoda > Insecta > Diptera > Tachinidae > Gymnocheta > Gymnocheta viridis. The sequence continues at coordinate 53,119,199 of OY101444.1, read as the reverse complement.
GTATGTAACTTCATTTGGTTTATTGTTTTTTCCATGGGGTAGGTAGTTTCTTCTAATTTAAAGGAATGCCATAAAAAGAGATAAGAGGTAAAGTAAGAAAACAAAAGCAATTGATTGATTATTGAGTTCTTGTTATAACTTTGATATTGTTTAAACTTTTCATTTGTTTTAATGAATGTTTAATATAATATCTCCAGTTGTACAAAGGAATATTTGGGTAAAGCTCCCTGATGATCTGCATTAGCAACAGTGAAATGCGCATAGGAACAAGCTATACCCCTCAATAATGAATTGCAATTTGTTTTTAACAAAATTGTTAATGTTTTACTGAATAAGTAAAATATTAATTTTGGGAAAAAGTGCGAATAATATAAAATACCAAAATAGATATACGTTTAAACTGGCGGTCTAATTTAGACAACTGGGCGTACTCTAGTATAATAAAAAATGCCAATGTTTCGTCCAGTTTTGTTATGTTTTAGTCATTCTGCAAAAAACTTAATTTTAGTCATAGTCACGACTCGTTCTGAAAAGAATAAAATAATTTTACTTTCGGGGCTTATTACATATATGAATCTGTGCACGGATGTTGTAGGTAGGTGGATATAAGTGGATAAAAAAAGTTGCTACTATTAAAAGTTTACAACTACTGTAAAATTTGCTGGATTTATCTATACATATACAAATTATTATTACACCAAAAGTATACATATTTTTTATAAAATATATAAGTCATAATAGAGTACCTTCAACCGAATATTCCATCACAAAAAACTCGTTTCACTTTGCTAAAAATTTTTAAATATGTTGTCACAAGTCTGCATAAAATGCAGATGATTTGTAAATGAAAATTACCTGTCTTATAAAGGTTACTTTGTCCCCCTGATAAAATATCTGTATGACGTAATAAACAAATTAATTCTTGGAATTCGTTACCTGCTGGGGGTTGTTTACAAGGCGTTATCAGAGATTCCTCGAAATTACGTCATGAATTTTACGGACGATGGGTATAATAAGGTCCCTGTAGATGTTGCAATTTTTGATGTACCAATTAGCAGACGTGATGGTTCTTAAAATTTTTGAGTGTAGTTTTTCGACATTAGACGCTGAGGCTGTTCCCCATAGCTAAACGGCATATAGCCATATCGACTTAATAATGGACTTATACACATTATAGCACAATGAGCCAATGGAGCTTGGCAGTTTTCAGTTTTAATTGAGTTATTTTAGATGCGATGTGGTGAATCCAAGTGAGACGTCTATCAAGATGCATATTCTTGAACCATTTCTTGTATTAGGAGAACAATTACCCTTCCTCAAAGTGAAGGTAAGTTGAACATATTTAGTGGCATTTACGTCTATTTTCCATCTTTGCAACCCTTTATTCAATTCTGCAATACTGATTTGAAGCTGTTGGGATGCAGCTATAGGGTTTTTGTGAACACTCAAAAAAGCAGTATCATCTGCAACAGTGGATATGTGAGTTATTGCGTTCGTTCGCATATCAGCGGAGTATGACAAATGGCCCTAGGATACTACCTTGTGGAACACCCGCAGATATATTTTTATTTGATGATATAATATCCTTCGACCTTATGAAAAAAGATCTATTCGTCAAATATCTTTTCAATATCTTATGTACGTTTGCGGGTAGTGTCGTTGTAATCTTGTATGTCAGCCCATCATGCTTTTGATATGTAAATAAATAATGCAGAGCAGTATTTTTATTCTCAAACGTTTCACGAATTATATTAGTTACTCTGTGCACTTGCTGAATAGTGCTATGTTGGTTTCTGAATCCAAACTGATGATGAGGTATGATGTTGTTAGAAACGATGTAAAGCACCAAGGCATCTACCAATAATTTCTCAAATATTTTGAAGGGATTGGTAACAAGCTAATTGAACCGTATGACGATACTTATGTATGTAGCGTCTTTGCCTGGTTTAGGTGTCATGATTATTTCTGATTGCTTCCATGATAAAGGGAAACAACCAATTTGCAATATTGCATTAAAAATAAATAAAATTACCCTCATACCAGAGTTTAGCATATTTCTTATCATTATAGTGGTAATTTTGTCACTACCGGGTGCCTTTCCTGGGTTCAGGTCTGCAATATCTGACTTAAATTTAGAAAATATGTCATTAATTGGGTGTATTACTGCGCCCTCATTAAGCTAAGGGTTGCAATAGGGTCTGTCTCATTTGGGGTAAATACATTTTCTAAATGTCTTGCAAATATATTTACTTTTTCTTGCTCATTTTTTTAGTCTCCTCTTCTCCCGCAAAAAAGATTCAATGCCACCATGCTGAATATAATGTCGAATTTGAGACGTATGGGCTGTGGGTGTAGAACACATTGCAGCATTGGTCAAAACACGGGGAAAAATTGTCTGCCGGTTCAACCTCCTTGTCAGAGAATTTTTGACCCAAAGTTTTGAAATATTCGAGAAACTGCTCTTTATCAATATTGTGCCTTGGGGGACAGAAAATTGCAGATATTTTCAATCCGCTTGATGGAATATTAATAGACGTTGCTTGAATATGATTTTTACTATTTATATTCTGGCATTGTTTTGTGATTTATGTCCTTATTTACAAGAATTGCAGAACCACCGCAAGCCTGCCACTTGGATGTTTTGTGTCGTATGTATTATAACTGTTAACTCGAAAACAGTATTTTATCTGTGAAATGAGTTTCCGATACTAGCAGCACATCAACTTTCTGCGAGTGCAGAATTTGTTGAACTTCGGTTTTATGTTGGTTCAAGTCGTTCCATTCCAGAAATATATTTCATTTCTTATTGATAGGAATCTGAATGAGCGTGGTTTGATTTTGCAACATCATGTTTTCCATGCTTGTCAGGAATCGATTTATAACTTGTATTACTGCCTAATGAGTTTTGAGTGATTTCGCGATGTATAGAGTTTTCCGATTTTTTTCACCTTAGTTGTTTTTGTGGGCGTCAGCACTTTTCTTACAGTTTGGGTATATGATATTTTCTGACTGCCGAAGGCTAGGATATTCTCTGTTTGAGGTCTTGATGTAGTTGGGAGACTCAGGAAAACGGATTTTTAATACTGAGGATGTTTTGGGCTTCCAGCAGTTGTTTTTTCTTCAAGACGAATTTGGTTTTTTTTAGGTGTGGGCACTCCGAACTTTTATGGATGTTATCACATCTGACGCATATCGAAAGCAGTTTGCAGAATGATTTAATATTACCTAATTCCTGACAGTTATGGCATTGTGGAGGATCTTTGCATTTACCTCACCCACTAAGATTCTGCGATTTAGTAGATACTTTAAATCGTCTACAGGGTGAGTCTTCCCTTTTTTCAATTACTTAAAATTAAATTCAATTTCAACTCTAAAAAGTGGCTGTGGAACATATTTCACTTCATAACCTTCAGACTCTGAAATTATTTTCATCTTTTACCTGAACTTTTGTTTCCAAGAAACAAAAACGCAGTGCAATCCAAATTCAAGTGTGTGGTTTGATTTACGTTTATCAGTTTGTAGTCTTATTAGCATTTTGGTGACCCCTACCTCTAACAGTTTTAGTTTCCCTCACCAGTGGTAAGAAACTTTTAACGCAACACGCACCAGGATATCTCATCAGGACAGTTCAAATTCAGTGAAGTATTCCAGGATTTACATTTCTACTAAATCCTTGCTGTAGGAAACAACAGCAGCTATAAGCCATAGAACTTTTAGCCAACCTGTCGCGCAGCCTTCAACAGGACAACAGTCCTTGAAATACAACAGTTCAATGTTTGCTGAACTCGACAACTACACAACAAGGCAACTTGTATCAACCAGGCCAAAAACAACAATTCGTGAATTAAAATTCGTAACTTCCTCAGTACATCAGCTCAAATTGAAATCCTACTTCACGCCAGTGCATAATCAGTATAAAGGTTCCTGTTTCAACATCCCAATATGGAACATCTATTAGATCTCCAAAGAGAGACTGGTGAAATAATCTAGAAGATTTTAAGGAGTTTCAAGAAGGATTCAGTCGACAGAAAAGGAACACTTGACTATTTTGAGGAACGATTGCGCCGTACGCAAATGGCTTGGGACCAATATCAAGCAATAGATTTAAAAATACGAGACGCTTGTAAAGATGAACCAATGAAATTAGATTATGACAAAATCAAAATTACCTAAACTGGCGACAATTCCATGACCTATTTTCCTAAATGGTGGATAAAGAACTGATTTCCGCCATTCAGAAAATGTGGTACCGAAAAGGTAATTTGTCAGGAGAAGCTAAACATTTGATCAGTATATTTTCCTTATCTGAAACAAATTATAGTGCTGCCTGGAAAACGTTAAAGGACCTCTACAATAACAAAAGAATCCTAGTAGCCAACTTGGTGGACAAAATACTCAAGCAGCCATCTGTCACGTCAACTACATCACCTATTAAAGCTATGCATGACACCACCAAGGAGTGCTTGCTTGCACTAAATAATTTGAGAATCACAACATCTTCTTGGGATGTAATTCTAACACAGATAGTGATTAAAAACACTCATAAGAACACTCATGTCCTTGGGAGCAGTTGTTCCAAATGAAAAGTCGACAAATAAGGTGGTATCAACAATTGTAACATCTATCAAAAACAATAATAGCACATGCAGAATGAGCAATAACAGTGACCACAAACTATATCACTGCATTAAATTTTTGCAACTATCAGAAGCACGCCGATTACGCTGGATACAACGGCAGAGACTATTTGTCAACTGCTTGGGAAGTGATCACGTTTCGAAAACCTGCAATTCAGGTAGCTGCTAAAAATGTACGAAAAAACAAGACATTGCTTCACTTAGAAAAAAGGCAATACCAAAACAATAAAATATCCATCAAATCAGTCGTCAGGAGGAATCATGTCCTATCCAAACCCAAAAATAAAGACGCCTGTTTCAGAAGTTGTAGCAGCTACATCAGTGAGAACAAACGTCGCTTTGGGCCATCAGAGCTATGTGTTGCTAGCAACAGCAAAAGTTACAATTACAGCCTCAAATGGTATATCTGATGAATTCAGAGCAATATTAGACCCTGCATCACAAGTAAATATTGTTTAGATACAATATTTACTTTCCCGAAAATTGTCCATTTCAGTATCTGAGGCTTCACTCTGTATTGATGGTGTTGACGAAAACCAAAAGAAATCAAAATATCGCATAAATATCATAATGAAATCTAGGAACTTCAACTTCTCAGCAAACGTTGAGGCATATGTTCTACCAAGCATAAGTCCCGCACAACCAAATCAGCATGTTGAAATTTTAACTAGGAAAATCTCCAACAACATCTGTTAATTTAAAATTAAACTAAAATGGCACCATACACCTTGCTGACGATCTTCCACCACTCCAGAATACAGTACTTGGTTGGATTGTAGGCGGTACAATCAGGAAAACTCCAATTCCTAACCCGTTATGTGCAGCCACATGTGCAATATTTGGAGACATCACTTCATTGGAAGAAGCAATAGAGCACCTTTGGTAACTGTACGAGATTGAAGGCAGTGAAAATGTTCTTTCGTCATCGGAAAAACTATGAAGCTCATTTTATCCAACATACACACTAATGAAGATGGCCGCTTCGTAGTCAATGTTCCAATTTGTGGAAATCCAACCGCTTTAGGAGAATCCCACGCGATGGCATACAATAGATTCGTGGGATTATATCGTCGACTCCAAAAAAATTAAGATATTCGATCTCAATACATACAGTTTATGCGAGATTATGAACATATGGGACACCACCGACATCGAGAAAATGTATAGAAAAATTTTGGTTCACCAAGACGACCAACAGTATCAGTTAATAATTTGGAGAGAAGATCCATCACTCCCTATTAACTATTACAAACTTAATACGTTCACATATGGGAAACGAGCGGCACCTTATTAGGCTACGAAATGCCTTCAAGAAATTGCTGAAGAAGGTTCGATAAATTATACATATGATTCACAAATGCCCAAAAATTATTTCTTCGTGGATGATGGTCTTGGAGGCTCCGATAGTCTCAACATCGCACTTGAAACACCAAAGGAAACTGCAGAGGATTATTCCACTCGGTTTTTGAGCTGGTTTTGGATTTCAATAGTAACAACCGTAGCACTATAACAACGTTAATATTATTATGGCTGCCTAAGACAGACCACTTTTGCGTCAAGGTACAGCAACACCAGATCTTGCAAAATCATATGATCCCCTTTGGGCTACTAGCACCTATAGTCATCAAGGCAAAGATGTTTATACAGCAGTTGTGGCAATTAAAGTTAGAGTGGAATGAACCATTCCTGAAGAACATCACGTTAGCTGGACGAAATTCAGAAAGGACTTAGACAGTTTAACTTTAAAATCCCTCGATATATGTTGAAAGGGGAACTCGCAGAAAAAACAGAACTACATATTTTCTCAGACGCGTCAGAAAAGGCTTTTCGTGCAGTCGCCTGTATCGAATTAAAATAGATCTTTAAGCCAAAACTCAACGTGTATTACTCTGGACTGACTCCGAAATAGTACTCTCTAGGTTGAACTCTCAATCCTCCATGTATCATCCGTTTGCGGCTAATCGAGTCTCCAAAATTCAATAATTGACGTTACCCAATTAGTGGCGCCACGTCGGATCAAATGATAATCGAGCCGACATCTTATTTAGAGGTCTAACAATATACAAACTCTCCCAATGAAATTTATGGTTATATGGGCCACTTCTCCTGCACGGACGGGAAGAAATGTGGCCATCCCTATTTTCAAGGCAAGTTTCAATTCCCATTGACATCGACAAAAGGAAGACGCCGCTAATCTCAGCAGTTACCATTGCCAACAATGAGCTTTTATACAAAATTCCACATAAGAACTCCTTTAAGACATTGCAAAGAATATTGGATTATGTCCTGAGATACATACAAAATTCAAGAATAAAGAGAGAACAGCGTCCTACGCACAAGGCGTTATCTCAGGCTGAACCGGATGATGCACTATATAAAATTATAGGAACCATTCATGGGTCTGACTTTTTGCAGAGATCAACCGGATTCGAAAAAAACAAGGAAATCGAACAAATGTCATACGATAAAGGGCAAAATATGGCGCGTTAAACTTTACAAAAATACAACAGATGTGCCAGTGCACGTCCACAAGTGACTCCAGCGCGCCATTAACGCTGGAGTTGACTACTGCGGCCCATTTTCGATCCATTACAAGGTCAGAGGCAATAAACCAACAAATGCATACATATATGTAAAAGGGGTACCCTATAAATGTTTTAAAAAAGAAAACAAAATGGTCACACTGTAAGTTAGTTAAGAATGAGAATAGAAAAGAAATGAAAAACAGAGCAATAAGATGAATAGAAAAGAAGTCAGTCAGTTGCATTTGGTAAAGTTGTCGGTAAAGTTGAAAAAATTAAAAGTTGTCTTTAGAAGTTGAAACTCTAATAAAGTTGACCAAAAAATAGTGAATTTGTAACTACTAAATTAACTAATCAACCAAATTGATTAATTATAACTAAACTTATAATAACTACAATAAAATTTAAAACTAAATGGAATAATGAAAAGAAGAAAAGTGGTTAAACGAGGAATTAAATTAATGAATCAAATAAACTAAATAACTAGAACTACACTTAAAATAACTAGATTAAAATTAGAACTAAATTTAAAACATCTAAACTAAAATTTGAACTAAATTGAAATCACTAAATTCAAATAAAATCTTTTAATAATAAATTTGAATAAAATAAAATTTAGATACTTGTGTGACTATTTTTATTTTTGTAAGTCAAACTAACCTTTTTACATTTGGGGGCTCAACCGTCTGAAAAACCAAACACTTTTACATAAAATTTACAAAAATAAAAGTACAGTCGCTTAAGTTTTAACTAAAATACATAAGTACATGAAATTAAACTTATCAACATAATACAAAAATTGTTATACCGTTAGCATTCCTGAACTTAAAAAAAAAAATAGTCTCGTCATATCAAAATAAAGTGGTATACATACACGCGTTAAAAATAAGGAACAGTAAACAAAATATTCTACCGTTAAAATCCAAAAACAAATAGAAAACAAGTACAAGAAATATACATAGAAATGCTTTACCCTTGAAATTTTAAGGGCTCTGTAAAACATAACAATAAGTAAATAGAGTGTGTATATAAAGAAAGAGAACAGATTACATGTTTCAATGCAAAAAAATAAAAACATAACAACAAAGCGAAACTTTACTTTACGATCAGATAAAACAAGAGAAAGATTAAGAACAAAGAGCGAATCAGACTCGATGGAATATAATAAAAAAGAGAACATCAGTGAAGTGAAAATAAACGAAACAAACAATATTAATAAAACGGGCGAAAATAAAAAAAATACAGAAATGTCTAACAACGATCTGAGTGAGTTAGTAAGATTACTCTCGTTACAAGTGAAAAATGACCAAGAACAAAGCAATAAAATGATTATTACAGTGGACACATTTGCAAAAATTATAAGCGATTTCGACGGAGAAAGCGTACCGGTCGACAAATGGTTTACAAATTTCGAACAAAATGCCGACGCATACGAGTTAAATGATAAGCAAAAATATGTGCAAGCGAGAAACAAAATAACGGGTGTAGCTAAAATGTTCCTAGAAACAAAAAGCATTAGTAGTTATGAAAGCTTGAAAGAAGAGCTCATAACAGAATTCAAACGCGAGTATGACAGTGGCGAAATACATAAAATGCTTAAAGCAAGAAAGAAAACGAGTGATGAATCGTTTCATGAGTATATGCTGGGCATGCGTAAAATTGCTGCGCTGGGTGACGTAGAAGACCGGGCTATAATAAGGTATATTGTAGACGGACTGCCGGCAAAAAGTGTGTTTAAACAAAATATATATGCTTCAAAAAATTTCAATGAACTACGCGAAAATTACGAAATATTTGAACGCATAAGTGCAAATAATGAAAAACAAAATAAAAAGTGGCACAAATCAAATGACATAAAAGTTTACGAAAATAAAATACATTGCTATAATTGCGGTTCCACAGACCATAAAAGAAATGAATGCAAAAATCAAACAAAGTGTTTTAAATGTAGCAAATTCGGGCATATTTCAAAACAGTGTAAAACAAATCAAAATAACCAAAAAGAAATTTTAATGATCGTTGACAAGAAAAGGTACAAATGTTTAAAAATAAATGCACAAATAATAAACGCGTTGGTAGACACAGGGTCAGACGTTTCGATAATGAAGCACCACGTATACGCGAATAAATTTAAGAACTGCCCGTTAATAGTTAACGATACGTTGTTATCTGGACTAGGGAATATAAAAACAAAACCGTATGGCTCAATCAAATGCAATGTTGAAGTCGATGAAGTCAAAACAGAACAAGATTTCTTAATATTACCAAATGATGCAATAAAGTGCGATATGTTAATCGGTCATGACTTCATTACAAAGTTCAAAATGATTGTAGATAGTGATGGTTACAAATTTGAGCATAAAAATATTGAAGAAAAATTTATTTTAAATGTATTTAATATAAACGCGTTCGAAGTCGATGCCGACGGTAAATACAAAAACGAAATTAAAAGTTTGATTGAACAATACAATCCAGCATCAGCGGCTCAAAAGTGTCCAGTGGTGATGAAAATTGTCCCGAATGGGGAAATTAAACCCTTTCGTCACTCTCCTACAAGACTACCGTTTCCAGAAGAACAAGAAGTCAACAAGCAAGTGCAGGAATGGTTACAAAAAGGTATAGTGCGCAAATCGTGTTCAGATGTGGCTAGCCGAGTAGTGGTGATTAAAAAGAAAACTGGAGATTACAGAGTTTGTGTCGATTTTCGACAACTAAATAATATGGTGCTGAAAGATGGTTTCCCAGTTCCCGTAATTGAAGATGTATTACAAAAATTACAAAAGGCTAAGTTTTTCTGTGTAATGGATCTCGAAAATGGGTTTTTCCATGTGCCCATTGAGGAATCAAGTAAAAAGTACACAGCATTCGTTACTAAACAAGGTTTATATGAATTTAATCGTGCTCCTTTCGGGTTTTGTAATTCCCCAGCTTGTTTCATCAGGTACGTGAACTTTATTTTTCAAGAGCTTATAACTACCAACGTTATGGAACTATATATGGACGATATAGTAGTATACGGTGAAACAGAAGATGAAAACATTAATAAGTTGGAATTAGTTCTAGATATAGCACAGCAATATGGCCTGAAGATCAAGTGGTCGAAATGTACATTCATGAAAACCAAGATTGATTTTCTAGGACATATGATTGAAGGTGGTAAAATTTGGCCGGGAAAATCAAAGACGAGGGCGGTTGCTAATTTTCCAGAACCCAGAAATATCAAAGACGTTCAATCATTTTTAGGATTGACTGGGTACTTCAGAAAATTCATCCAAAATTATGCCTCCACCGCAAAACCACTAACGAACTTGCTGAAGAAAAATGTAATTTTCAAAATGGAAGCAGATGAAAAAAACGCTATTAAGCAATTGAAGGCTTCACTCACTAATGAACCGGTTTTACGAATTTTCTGCAGAGAAGCGGATACGGAATTACACACAGATGCATCAAAAGAAGGATTTGGTGCGACATTGTTGCAAAAGTTTGATGGTCAGCTCCATCCAGTTTTCTTCTACAGTAAAAAAGCGTCAGCTCAAGAAGGGCGACTCCATAGTTATATACTGGAGGTGAAAGCGGCGTATATAGCGTTTAAAAAGTTTAGACATTATATTTTGGGCATCCATTTTAAATTGGTGACAGATTGTTCCACCTTCAAGCAAACAATTTCTAAAAAAGATGTTCCACGGGATGTAGCTCAGTGGATATTATATTTTCAAGATTTCGACTACACGGTAGAGCACAGAAGCGGCCACCGAATGAAGCACGTAGACTCACTAAGTCGTTACCCAGCAGATGTGATGATAATTGCTTCGGATTTGACTGCAAGGTTAATAAAGCAACAGCGAGAGGATGAGAGCATCAGAGCAATTACACAGGCGCTAAATTTTGGACCGTATGAAAATTTTAAGACGAAGAGCAATTTATTGTATAAAAGCATTAATGGAAATGAACTACTAGTTGTACCAAAGCTGATGGAGTTAGAAATAATTAAAGATGCACATGAAAAGGGCCATTATGCTAGCCAAAAAACCATGCATACAATACAACAACAATATTACATACCACATCTAGAAAAAAAGGTCCAGCAAGTCATTAAGAATTGCCTAAAATGTATAATTTATAACAAGAAGATTGGCAAAAAGGAAGGTTTTCTAGCTTGTATAGATAAGGGCGATATACCGCTAAAAACAATACATAGGGATCACCTTGGCCCAATGGACGCCACAACCAAAAAATACAAGTACATCCTAGCTATGGTTGACGGATTTTCTAAATTTGTATGGCTGTTCCCAACTAAAACAACGAACGCTGAGGAAGTCATCAGATGTCTGAAAGTGTGGTCAGATACGTTCGGGTTTCCAGAAAGAATTATAAGCGACAAAGGTTCAGCCTTTACTTCACAAAATTTTGAAGATTTTTGCAGTTACAACAATATTGAACACATCCTGACAACAACAGGCGTCGCACGGGGCAACGGACAAGTTGAGCGAGTCAATCGCGTTATAATATCAATTATATCAAAACTGTCGAACGATGATCCCAAATCTTAAAAAATTTAATTTAATAATATTTATGTACAATTTTTGACTGAGGCGACCTTTAGTGAAAACAATTCTGTACAACGACTACATTAATTCTCAACAATCAGTATCCATTGGTTACCTTGCGGTGTTTTAGGAAAACGACCAAATAAATCGACCGCGATGAGGTCAAATCTGCGATTACTATATACAGTTTGAAGAAGACCAACAGGTTCATGTGTGTGGGCTTATAGCGCTTGCATTCGATGCATGATATTAAATATTCTGTTGTTTCAGCTCTCATTTTCGGCCAATAAAAGTGTGGCGTTATTCTATTTATTGTTCTGTCGATTCCATAGTAACCGGCTCTAGGGCTGTCATGGTAATTAAATAGAACAATATTACGCATAGAATTTGGTATTACCAGTTGTCCATTCTCTGAATCTTCTGACAAACAAAACCTATATAACACACCATCTAGCATTATATAGCCTCTACTGGTATATCTCAAAACATTTTCATCATTATTTTCAAAAGAATTGATTATTGTTTTTAAATCAGGATCTTCTATTTGTGCTTTTCTGAAATCATTAGCTCCATGTCTCGGAAAATCAACGTGTATTGCCATGCACTCACATTTTATATCATTGTGTGATTCTATTGAGCACGGTGGCCTTGATAGGGTTTCTGCTACAGCATTTTTATTCAAACTTTATATTATGCATTTTAATTGTAAAGCCCATCTTGCAAGGCGGCCTGTAGGAGTTTTTAGGCTAAACAGCTTCACGTTCTGTAGTGGAGTAGTTTCTCTCTGCTGGAAGAAGAAGATGACTTGCATATTCAATTATATGTTCAGATTGTTTCTCCCCCTGGAGTAAAACAGCTCCAATCACACAATTACTAGCGTCTGGTTTTATTACAAACGGCATATCTTAATTTACTTGTGTTAAAATTGGAGGAGATGTTAAGTGTTTTTTTAATGTGTCAAATGCTCTTTGTTCTTTTTCAGACCAACGCCAAACTGCGTTTTTTTTTGTTAGATCTGATAAAGGTTTTGCTATGTTTGAAAAGGAAGGTATGAATCGTCTATACCATGAACAGGTTTGTAAAAAGAATAGCACTTCTTTTGGATTTCGAGGACTTCGCCTCGCCAATATGTTGTAAGTATGTGTCCCAGATATTTTACTTCAGGCTTGCAAAAGAAGCATTTTTCCCGTTTGAGATGTAAATTGAACTCTTTTAGTCTTTTAAATGTTTATTTGAGATCGGAGATATGGGTTTTTATATCTTTTGAGCATATAATAATATCATCCAGATAAGCCAAAATTTTTATATTTGGTAAGCCAGTTCGAAATTTATCGATTAACCTCTGAAAGGTAGCGGGGGCATTCTTTAACCCAAATTTCATTCGATTAAAGACACAAATTCCGAATAGTGTTGTAAAGGCTGTTTCCATTTTATCCTTTTCAGCTACTTTGATTTGCCAATAGCTAGAACGTAAATCTAAAGTAGACATAAATGGCGTTGTTTTTGCTGATTGTAAGAGATCGTCAATTCTTGGCAGCGGGTAAGTATCTTTAGTTGTACTCGTAATTGCGTTCAGCCTGCGATAATCTACGCATAATCTTAACGGAATATCTTTCTTGGGTACTAACACAATTGGAAAAGCCCATGGAGATTAAATTTCTTCAATAATGCATTTTCCAGCATATTGTCCAGTTCCTGTTTCAATAGTGTTTTCATTTTATGCGAAATTCTGTAAGGGGGGGTTTGATATTGGGTCATATGAGCCTGTTTTAATGTAGTGCTCTACATGAGGAATAGGTCTATTTATATCCTTGAATATTTCTTCTTCAGAATTCAACAAATCATCTAGATGTTGCCTATCATTTGCTAATAAATGTGGACATTCATATGGCCGTAATTTTACATCTATCGAGCTTAATTCTATCGGCTTAAAAATTTCGTTACAGTATCATTGTATATTAACTTTTTGAGAGGTGGAAATAAGTTCGATTGTTTTGGTGACTCATAGTTTTCCTGAATAGAATTTTCAAAAAAAAAATTTATTCCATTTGGTGAGTATTCATTGTTACCTTTTTCGAACCATGATAAAAAGTTTTTAACTTTATTTGGGATAATGTTTTCTGAAACCGATATGCTCTACATGAGGAATAGGTCTATTTATATCCTTGAATATTTCTTCTTCAGAATTCAACAAATCATCTAGATGTTGCCTATCATTTGCTAATAAATGTGGACATTCATATGGCCGTAATTTTACATCTATCGAGCTTAATTCTATCGGCTTAAAAATTTCGTTACAGTATCATTGTATATTAACTTTTTGAGAGGTGGAAATAAGTTCGATTGTTTTGGTGACTCATAGTTTTCCTGAATAGAATTTTCAAAAAAAAAATTTATTCCATTTGGTGAGTATTCATTGTTACCTTTTTCGAACCATGATAAAAAGTTTTTAACTTTATTTGGGATAATGTTTTCTGAAACCGATATGCTGTTAATAATTTGTGGCTGACTGATTTTAAAGTCAAAATTTTTTGATTGGTCGTCTTTAAAGTGTCACGTTCGCTGGGCTATATCTAGTACAATGCCATTTTCTTCTAAAAAATCAATACCAATTAGAGTGAGTTCTGGTGCATGTAGCTTTTGGCAAACATATGAACTTAACTTTCTTGACACGATTACCTATTATAATATCAACAGTTGTAGAATGGATAATTTCATTTTGCTGGCTACCACCTACTAGGATGATTTCTGCACATACTTTTTAAAATATTACACCTTTTTGGATCAATTTCCGGTACAAAAGAAAGCCTGCTACGCTGGTTCTAGCAGCAGTGTCGAAGTAAGCCTCACCATTTAATCCTGAAACCTGAATTTCTACAACGGGGACATTTCTTCCTACCAAGGAGGTATGTAATGAGTTGAAATCAAGCTTTTTCTCCCCTGTGCTTCATTATCTTTGTTGCAATATGGGCAATTAGAACGATAATATCCAGCTGCTCCACATCCATAACAAATAAGTTTTGTTTCTGGCTCCTTCACGTGCTTGTGCCTTTTCGCTTAAATTTTTTTAAAACAATTTTCAGCCAAATAGTTTTTGTTTCTGCAAGACGAGCATCTTAAAACTGAGCTATTCTGGTTTTCAATAGGGTTTCTTTTCTTTGCTCTATCTTGAGAGTTTTCTGAAACGATTTGTTCTATTTCTCTAGCTTTATACAACAAGTCCTGGAAGTTTGAAATGCTATCACAAGGCAATTTTTCTCTGACTTGTATACTTAGTTGACCAAATACCATATTTAACATAACATTTTTGGATAGTTTCTCAGACAGTCGAGCAAATAGCCTTCTCTTTCTACATACAAAACTGTCAGTAGAATCAAACATTTTCTGTTTTTCTTGAGAGATTTCATTAAAAATGCGCCAGTCTGGCTTTGGAGGGGCAAAAGATTTTCTTGAAAGCTCAACGGCATCACCAAATGTCTTTGCTTCGCTCTGTACGCCTTGCCACCTTCTAACAACGAAACACACCCCAAGTTGAGACGATGTTCCAGTGAGTCAATAGAGTTGGCTACCCTGCTGTAACCGATGAGCTTTTTCGCGCTCTCCTGTGCGCGGTCTAGTAGCTTCAAAATAGACTTGGAAGCACCGGCGTATACATAGAGTTGTATTCCATTTTCGGCCGGATATAGATGGTATAAATAGTAAGAAGATCAGATGGTGTGAAGTAGAGATGGGCATCGCTCACGTGATTAGCGTGATCGTGAGCAGTTTTTTGTGTCAATCTCGTGAGTGTGTATGTGCGTGAGTATAAAAAAACTTAACGTGAGTGAGTGTGCATGAGTAGATTTTTTGCGTGATTTTTTTTTTTATTTTGGAATTTTTTTCATATTTTTAATAGGAAAGTGGTTTTCCATTTTGTCATGAAAACATTAAACGTTGTGCCGGTATGTATTAATGTACTGATGTGAATGAACGAGTCAAAGTATCAGTATAAGTACAAGTTTCGAATGTCAAACATTTGGAAAAAAACATCTGCAATTCTTTTTCGTTTTTTCATTCACGTTCAAGCAGACAAACAAGACCTAGAAATTTTAAGTTTTTGGAAATAAGCTAAAGATATTCCAATTCTGCAAAAATTGGCTAAACAAGTACTGCGTGTATCATCCAGCTCAGCTACAAGGAAGGAGTTTTTTCAACGCCAGGAAAAATACTTGAAGAGATGTGAAACAGACTTCACGGGAAAAATTTTGACAACATTTTTGTTCTACAAAAATTTATTTCTCTATTAACGCTAAAGTACAAGATCCTACTTAATCTTAATATCTTTCACAGATTGCTTATGAGCTACAAAATGAATGATTTAATCAAAATATTTTAAATATGTAAATACATTATTTTAAATTTCACTTCAAAACTTTAAAATATAATAAAATATATATTTTCTTTAAGAATTTTCAATTGTCAAATTTAGTTTTAACTACAAGGTTTGAAATCGCATGATACATGTGTACATACATACATATGTGTAAATCATTCGTGGCGACCGCTACATTCGTACGCGTTTTCACATTAAAGCTTAGTACTCTGTTCAAATTTGCGAAAAATGTTGAGCAACATTAATTATTTCGTTTGAAAACTTTGACAACTGATCAGTGGCGACAATACCATGATTTATAATAAATTTATCGGTTTTATTGCCTTGAAATGAGCAAAATTGTTTTTCTTATTAGGAGATTGTACTGCTGAACCCTTTGTGACGCACGCTAAATTTTTTCCATTCAATTTTCTACTCTGAAAATTCATACCTAATTTTATTGTTTCCAAAATAGTAAACACAAAATTTTTTTAAATAAAATTGAAGTGAATTCAATGTGTAAAAGTATGGCCTTCGATTGGGCCATCTTCATTAACACTAAAGTAAAAATCTTTCATTTCTATTATGAAATTAGAAGATCTGAGATAGGGTAGGATTTGATAATAATTTGTGCATTAATAATCATCGAAATACATTTATTTTATTTATAAAATTATATATCTAGTCCAATATTCCATTAAAAAAAATAGGTTGGATCACTTTAAAAAAATTCTGCTTGGTGGACTGTTTCTAGGACTTACCCATAATCAAAATTTGAAAATTGTATTTCAAAACTAACAAATTGTTTTAGAAAAGAATATTTCTCAGTTAAACATAATTTTCCTCTTTTATTGCAGAATTTTCTAATAGTATATTAGATTTTTCTATTTGCATTTAAAAATTTTAATATATAAATTCGTGAGTATTTCGTGAGCGTGAGTTTTCCTGATTGCGACTAATTTTTTTTTCCACTCACGTGAGCGTGAGTGAACGTGAGCCAAAAAAATGAGGTCGTGCGTGAGCGTGCATGAGTGAAATTTTTTATCGTAAGCGTCCATGAGCGTGAGCAAAAGTCACTCACGATACCATCTCTAGTGTGAAGTAACTCTTACCCCCTTTTTAAAAAAACGAAGCATTTGAATGCTTCCTTTGAGAACTGGAAGATGTGATCTCTTCTTCGAACATCACACTGGATCTTCATGCCCAGAATGTAATTACAGATGGAGCAACATTTTCGGTCATATGTCTATGCGTAAGCATGCAACACTGGTTCTTACGAGCGATATAATCGACCGTATTTGCATGATCCCATTCAAAGATTATTATTGGATCGTGATTGAGTGTATCATTCATGTTCAACCTCTTTACTCCAATCTCTAACAGGCTGGGCCTGTGGCTGAATGAATATGAATGGCAAATGCTGCCATCATCTGCAAAAGATTAAATAGGATTTTAAGTTTGACATAGAAGGTCATTTAGAAATATATGAAATAGGGTAGGAAAAAGAACGGAGCCATGCGATACCCCTGAATTGAACTCGTTTGATGAAATCCCATCTATAACAACTCGTATAGTGCAATCCCTGAGGAAGCACGATATAAATTGAGAGAAGTCATTACCGACACCAAAGAAAATAATTTTTGACAGACGTGCATTATGCCACACTCTGTCAAACGCCTTGGATATATCTAGAGCCAGCACCTTACTTTCGCCGAAATGGTGTATGGAATGACACCATTTTACCGACAGTAGTGCAAGTAGATCCTCGGTAGACCGCCCTCTACGGAAATCATACTGGCGGTCGCTAAGTAAACTGTTGGACTCCATATATCTCACAAGATGGAAATTTACCAAACTTTCCCTCCCTTTGTGGGGATTGGCGTTACATTAGCAACCTTCCAGCACACTGGGAATTCGCCAGCATGATACAAGGCACTGAAAAGTTTGGCCAATGGACGTGCTAGCGTTGACGAGCGCTGCTTCAAGACCAGTGCTAGAATTCCATCCGGCCCAGGAGACATGTTTATGTTGAGTTTCGCTAGAACCTTTTTAACTGCACGCGTTCGAAAAAAATATTTTTAGCAAAGTTACAGATACTCTTTCAAGCGCAGGCAGTGATTGATTGCTTTCCGGCAAGCGAGAATTTCTCGCAAATTGTTCAGCCAGAAGATTACCTCTATCAACCGGTTCAGTAAAACTTGGTCATCATTTAAAAGAATCGGAATTGAGGAACTACCACTATCCTTTACTCTTTTAACGAATGAACAAAAGCTCATACTACCTCTAGTAGCAGCAAGGACTTTTGCACGCTGATGCTACTCGTACAAAGCCTTTTCGCACCTTAGTACTTTAGCACACGAAGATCTTGCCCTTTTGCGCAGCGAATCAGTATCAAGATATTTGTTGTTACGCCAGAATGCTTCTTCTCTGAACCTGATTGCATTTTTGCACATCTGGCTAAACCAAGACTTCGCTCTCGGTTTAACTAATATTTACTTAGGTGGTATGAAAGCTTTCATTCTTTGCAAAATTACACTTTCAGCTATTTTCTCCATGGCAATGACATTATTGTCTAAGAGACAAAGTTCTCAGTTAAAATGCCGAAAGAATTTGTTGAGCCCTGCTCAACGCGCCTTTTCGTATATATTTAACACGGTTCGTAGGTGTTTGTGAATCGTTGCGAAGTTTGGAGAACAAAAAGGAAGCGGAAATGGTGCAATGGACCGAGTTACCGAGAGTTGCATTAACGCTCACTTCATATTTTTGTAGATGTGAAGTTATAAAGAGGTCGAGAGTATTGTGTTGGTGCCCCTCAACACACGAGGTATGTGTTGGCTCATTCACTAGTTGCGCTAGATGGTTGTGCGCGGCAAACAATTCAACTTATTGGCCTTCTGCGATTGTATGGCTTGAATGGTGATGCCAGACGAGTTGTGAACATTGAAATCACCAGCAACAACAATTTCGCTGCTCGGGCAACTCTCAAGAATATTTGTTATGAAATCGGACAGGGCATCGAAGCCGGATAAAGTTTTATCACTACTCGCATTTGGACTTCTGTAAAAAATCCGTAGTGCAAATAGTGTGACCTGATTATAAATTTAACTCAGAGGCAGATAAAAATTCTGTAAGACCCCGATAAAAGTTGTAAAGTGATAGAAGATGATATCCAGGTAATTGAAAATCCTGTGGATCAGCATTCTCAGATACCTGAGCCTCACATAAGACGACAACATCTAGGCGATGGTTACTGTTTCAATAACTGTTTGGTGACCAGTGTTATACCTTCGTCACCAAACAGTTCGGGAGCAATCAACACAATACACATGTAATATTAAATTTAAATGTTAAGATTTACGATTAGGAAATGGTTTGCATTGGCGAAGCAAAAAATAAAAAAGGTGCCATAAAAGCCCTGATCTCCCCATTGCAATTGAAAACGGCCTGATTTTTTTTGCCATCACTGTTCACTCAGAGAGCATTTTCTGTTTAAACTGTTAACTGTTATTATTGGATCAAGATTAGTAAATTTTGATTGTTTTTTGAATGTTTTGATTTTATTTGTTGCTTTTAATGATTAAACCGAACAAGTCTGCAACTTCAGGAACAATCGCTTGGTGGCCCATAACAAAATCGACGGCAGTAACTTCAAATACTCTCTTATTATTGTTTGATTTTCTTTTGTTTGCATTTTTCTTATGAAAAATGTATGTGATTTCATGAAAATACGTTAACATTGTTGAGAGAATGAGTGTCTAAAATTGAGAGTATAAGAAAAAACGCTGTAAAAATAAAATAGTTGATATTTCATGACCACATTCTCTTGCATAATTATATGTCAAATTGTATGGAAAACAAACGTCAGCCCCATTTCTGTTTCACCATTTAGTATTATTATATTATTTTCTATGTTGTATATAAGTTTTGCTGTTTTGTAATTTTAATGTTTGGTTTATGTATTTAAATTTAATTTGATATTCGAACAAAAATAAAAACAGAGCACGAAACACAAAAACGCGGACGACGAGAGAGACATGTGTGGACGGTATGGACGACAAACTAGTTTCAAAAACTGATTTTGTTGTTATTTTTATGCATATAGAGTTCAAACTATTTCGTATAAAAGAAAGAAGGGTACACTTTTATAATCATAAACTGAGTTTCAATCGGGTGTCGACGCAGACACATTTAGTTTTAAAATTTTCATTATAAGCCGATCGTTTTATATTTTCAGATCCAATTGTCGCGAAACTAATCAGTTCCACTCCTCAAAGTCGATAGAAAAGGATGCTAATCTTTTAATATATATGTCATCTGTAAAATATGTACACACCAAGAGATATATTGTAGAACTCCACTTGTTCATGAAAGAACTTTTGCAACTGCAATCGGTAAGTTATTATATATATATAATGTCATCATTGCATGCAAATAGAAAACAAATGTATTTACACCTTGAAATCGTGATATATAGAATTGATTTATGTATATTATGATATTTTATCTAACATAGTTCTGTGTGTATTTATAAATTTATATTTTAAATAAAAATTATGTATTTTTTATATGTGTTTTTAAAAAAATACTTAATTAAGATTTTATTTTCCGTTTTGCTTTATAAATACTATTATGCCACCCATAGTAGGTGACTAATTGTATGAAGGTTGTAAAGGATATAAAATAGATTCATATCGAATGTTATTTGTTTGTTAGGTTACTTGAATTTTTTGAAATTCTCATTGGTTTCTTAAAAGTTTTTGGTTTAAAACTCTTCAAAAATATTGTGTATGTTATACTGAAGATTTAGCATAAGCACCAATGGAATGCATGTATATAAACTAGCTAAAAACTCTTAAGCAAAAATTTCTTTAAAAAATTATGTATTTAGATTATTAAAAGTGAAGAAAAATTTTTCATCTCTGTTTAATAATCAGTTTCTGTCAAAAGGTTGTCCGATGCACATTTTTCAATGCCACTTCATACACACATATATTTTTTACAAACAGCCAAAAAATCATATGAGTACTGAATTACTCCATTCAAAAGTTCCAATCTTATGAAAGATTTACTTATATGTATGGATATGGCAGACATCCAATACTCTCAACATCCATACCCAGTTCCATTCATCTGTGTAAGTAATTGAGCCCTTTAAGTATGGGTATACGAAGATGTATAAATACTGGTCATAAACACAGTTGTTTAAACGCAAATGGCTTATAAGGATGTGTATACACAATTCCGAAAAGTGGGAGTTGTTGGATAAGATCGCAACCAATATTTTTATTATAATTTTTATTATTACCTTTTATTAATAGTCGTTGAATTTTTATTTATTTTTATCTTAAATTTTGCTTAAAATTTTACAATTTTGATGGCACCCAAATAAAATTTGAATGTAATAAATTGTCTTTAAAGTGTCCAAAAAACAATAGTCAATTCTTTACAAACCTTAAAAGAATTTGCAATTGATTATTGATTTATTTAATAGCTGATGAATTCTGCCACTCCGATTCTCCTACCCATATTAAAACATTTGAGATAGCGCTTTCTTGTTATTCATTCTTCTTGAATTTTTTTAAAAGCCTGCAAAAATCATTATACTCCTTTTCGTTACATGCTTTTATTTTCACTATTTCTAAATCCTCTTGTGTTATTTTGATTAGAAATTTTATTTAAATGTTCCAAAAACTTTTCAGTTTCTGACTTTACTAATCTATTAAAAAATCTTTTGCTAATTTTTTTACATTTTACATTTACATACTTTCTTTTAAAAATTACTTTTTCTAGATTTCACTTTGAATGTTAATTCCTTAAAATCTGAAATGCTAATGAAGTTTTTTTTAATAAACAAAAGCACAAAGATAATGTTATAAACTTAAAGTTTTTGTTATTTGAATGACGGGATCTTTGAAAAAATATTATTGCTCTCGGTGACAAACATTAAATGGGTCGTAGAAAAATATGTGTGGTATGCATTACCTAGTTATAGCGAATTACCTATCGAATAGTAGTGGGTAGCGATTGTTACAACTACTAGTGAATATGCACAGATGTAGTAGCCGAGTGGCATATCCTTTCGTTACCGCTTTTAGTGCATAGAGGGAAAGCACAACCAACTTCGCTAGCCACTTGTGACAATGGTTTCTGTTTATACCACTGGGTAATAAACATACATACATAATGTTATGCACAAGTACTCCCAGTTTTATTCACAAATGTAATACATGGTTTCATTTCACATGCGCAAATGAAACCGCCTCGGTAGAGAACCATGACTGGATATGTTCTAATCGCAGAGAAAAAGCAGTAAAAAATAAAATAGGTGAGCGTTCTTCTGTTAAATTAAAGACAGAGTCCGTATGTTCAGTTTCAGTTTCAAGAAAGCGTCTTCTTAACTTAGAGCTTCAGCGTCTTAATGAGGTGAAGGCTCTAGAATCTCGATTCTTACAAAGGAAATTTGAAATTCTTGCCAGGTCTGAAGAATGTGATGGAAGCGTTCGTAGCGAAGCCATATTTCGTACAAAGGATTGGGTTTCAAACTTACAATATTTGCCTCAGGCGCAGACGGAATACTCAAGGCGTATTTCACCTGTTCGTTTAGACAATGGCTACAAACCAAATCATAGGGAAGATATTCAGAAAAACGTTCCAACAAAAGATGCACCAATATTGACAAAAAATCAACTTTCGACGAGAAAAGTAATTTCTGTTGATTTGCCAACTTTTACTGGAAAACCTGCAGAACAATTAATTCCCTCTTGGAAAAAATTAGAACAGAGGCTCCTCCAAAGGCAGACAAACTTGATACGCTTATAACCTACGCTATTTTAGTCCGAAATCTATGTTCAACCCTTGAAGCTTCTGGACTTGAACATCACAAAAATAATCCTTTGCTTCTTCAAGAACTCGTGGATAAGTTACCAGCTCAAACCAAACTTAATTGGGCCATGTATATATCAATTAGAGATGCTGACATATTTAATTTTTCAAAATGGTTGTTCGATATTGCAGACGCTATAGCTAAAGTGACCGTGCCAACTAGTTCTTTAAAGATATCCGGTAATGTACATAATCATGAGGTTGAAAAGACAAGAGTACAGAGCTTATTTGCAATAATAGTCATTTGGTGGAAGCATGCGAGAAATTTTCCCAAATGAAACTTTCTGAACGATGGGATAGAGTAAATTCGCTGAAACTTTCTCGTTTGTGTCTGCAAAGACATGGTTTGTAGCGCTGCTCCGATAAGAGGTGTTCCGTTGAAGGTTGTGAAGCTAGACACCACAAGTTACTGCACAAATTTAAGTCTAGTCATATCGTGACGACTCATTCTACTCCAAATTCTTGTGAAAAAACGTTTTTTAAAATCATACCTGTATATCCATTAATACGTTTGCGTTTTTGGATGATGGTTCCAATGTTACCCTTACACAAAGAGACATATGCAACCAACTTGAGTTAAAAGGCAACATAAACAACTTATGTGTGAAATGGACTTCTGAAACTCGTCATATTGAAGAAGAATCAATGGAAGCCAACATTTTCATATCAGGTCGTGATAGAAATTCAAAGAGGTATGAACTTTCAAATGTACGGATCATTAAAAATCTTTCTTTGCCAGAACAAACTCTTAAAAAAGAGGATTTAGAAACCTATCGTCATTTAGAGAATATTCCTATTTGAACATATGATAAAGTCTCCCCTAAAATTATTGGTTTAAATAATGGATATGTATAAAATCCTTTGAGAATATTAGAAGGTGCTATTACCGAAGCATCCGCATCAAAAACGAGATTAGGATGGGTTATTCATGGCTGAAATACGGCGTCTACTGAAAAAACACTCGGATTCCACAATATAAATGAATGCAACTGTAAGCATGAAATGGAAAAGTTAGAGAAGATTGTATCCGGATACATGTCGTTGGAAAACGTTGGAGAAAACTTCAATTATGCTCACCTGAAGAAAACCGTGGAAAAGTTATACTTCAATCTACAACTAAACGTATCGACAGAAGATTTGAAACTGGATTACTTTGGAGGGAGGACAATATAAGTGTACCAAATAGTTTTCCGATGGCAATGAAACGTCTTCAATGCCTCAAAAAGGAAACTGATCCGTGACATATGCCGATTATAACACACCAAATCAAAGAACTGGTTGAAAAAGGGTATGCCCGAAAGTTACAGAAAAATGAGGTAGAAGAATCAAATGGAATAGTATGGTACCTACCAATTTTTACCGTTTTGAATACAAACAAGCCAGGTAAAGTTCGATTGGTATGGGATGCTGCTGCAAAGGTGAAAGGGGTTTCCTTAAATTCGATGTTATCGAAAGGAGCTGATTTGGTGGCGCCATTACTCTCCGTACTGTTTGGATTTCGTTTAAAGAAATTTGCCATTTGTGGAGACATCAAAGAAATGTTTCACCAGGTACTTATTCGCAAAGAAGATTAAAATGCCCAGCGATTTATCTGGAGAAATAGAGAAACTGATAGATTTCCCAATGTGTATGTCATGCAATTAATGACATTTGAAGCCGCATGTTCACCAAGTTCAGCACAATATGTTAAAAATACAAATGCGATACTCTTTAAGTATTAATTTCCAAGGGCTGTGGATGATCTACTTGATTGTGCAGATACGGAAAGAGAAGCTATTGAATTAACTAAGCAAGTGGCAATTATCCATAACAAAACCGGTTTTTTCATCCGAAATCGGAAGTCAAGTTTGAAGGCCGTAATGGAAAGCCTTGGTGAGTTAGAAGAGCAAAGCAAAATACAGATTGGTGGAAATCCAATTCAAATGACTACGGAAAAGGTATTAGGAATGTGGTGGTCGACATCAGATGATAACTTCACCTATTCTTTGAAGTTGAATAGAGTTAATAAAGATGTTTTATCTGGTTTAAAACGTCCTACGAAAACTGATGTGTTAAGAACGCTTATGTAAATTTTTGATCCTTTTGGTTTCTTATCAGCATATGTTGTTTATTTAAAAATATTGCTCCAAGAAGTCTAGAGAACTACTAAGGTTGGACTGATGAGGTAAATAATCATGTTTTCAAAAAATGGCTGATATGGGTTAAAATTTTGCCTGATATTGAAAATGTCAAAATTCCGCGGTGTTTTTTAATCAAACCTAAGTCGTCAATTCAACTGCATATATTTGTTGACGCAAGTGAAATGGCGTACGCAGCTGTTGCATATTTTCGTGTAACATTAGAAAATAGATCTGAAGTATCTTTAGTTTGTGCAAAAAGCGAAAGCTGCGCCGAAGCAACCATTATTAATTCCACGCATGGAATTGATGGCAGCTGTATTGGGTGTTTATTTATGCAGCAATCTAAAAATACAACTTGAAAACCGTGTTTATTGGTCCGATTCAAATACCGTTCTTTGCTGGTTAAACTCAGATCCTAGAAACTACAAACAATTTGTTATGTTTCGCATTGCAGAAGTCCTTGAGTGCAGCAAACTATCAGAATGGAGATATATACCTACAAAGAACAATGTAGCTGATGATGCGACAAAATGGAAGACCATTTTTGAATTTAATATGAATGAACGATGTTTTAATTGTCCAGCTTTCTCAAAGAGAAATGAGTCAAAATGGCCCTTAATGAAGCCGAAAAATACAAAAAATACATCACGAAGTAATTGATATCAATTTGAAAGATTTTCAATGATTTTCATCTTGGAAAATTCTACCTCAAACTGTTGTATATCTTTACATGTTTATAAACAAGTTGAAGGTAAGAATTTATTAGAGAAGAAATGAAAAATATATAATCCAAAAGCATCTAAGCTACTATTTGCAATGGCAGAAAATGTAATTTATCGCACAATACAGTTCGATTGCTTTAAGGAAGAGTATGTTATCTTATCAAACAAGAATGGAGAGATTTCAAAGTCAATTGATTTATATAAATGTTCACCCTATATTGATGATAAAATGGTGATTCGAATGGATGGAAGAATTGGTTCGACTCCTAATATACGTGACCGTTTCAAACATCCAGTTATTTTATCACGAAAGCACTATGGTACGAAACTATTGTTACAACATCTCCATGAAAAATTTCACCACATTTACCATAATAAATATCTAAATGAACTGCGCCAGTATTTTTACATTTCCCGATTGAGAGTAGAGTTAAAAAAGATACGGAAAGGCTGTCAATTCTGCAAGAATTTAAATGCATCACCAGTAATTCCTGAAATTTCCAAGCTGCCAAAAGCTCTTTTGTCACCATTTACACGTCCGTTTACGTATGTGGGTATTGATTATTTTGGCCCATTATATGTGAAAATTGAGAGACATCAAGAGAAACGATGGGGCGTTCTCTTTACATGTCTCACTATAAGGGCAATACACATAGAAGTTGCCCATGAGATGACAAGTGACAATTGCATTATGGCAATTCAAAATTTCATTTCTCGAAGAGGTATCCCACTTGAAGTATATTGCGATAATGGAACAAATTTCAGAGGTGCTGAAACAGAGCTAAAAAATAGTATAAAGAATGTGGACTTCAAGAATATGTCTCTAAAGTTTTCATCATCATCGATAATATGGCACTTTAATCCCCCAGCGGCGCCACCTATGGGTGGTAGCTGGGAACATTTAGTGCAATCTGTTAAGAAAATATTGCATCAAATTACTCCTCACTTTGTATTTAAAGATGAGCCGCTTTATAATGGATTTATAGAATGTGAACGGGTTATTAACTCTAGACCTTTAACATATGTAGATCTGGAACTATTCTCTGATGAAGCTCTTACCCCAAATCATTTCCTTCTGGGATCTTTCAACGGAATTAAGCCATTAGGCAAATTTTCAAGACTTTTTGCTGAGGAAAAATTAGAAAAAATGCTGTATTTCGCTGATCTTTTTTGGAAAAGGGAGATACAAGAGTACCTTTCTACAATAACCAAGCGAACAAAATGGTTCAAAAAATGTAATCCACTTGAAGTTGGTGATATAGTAATTGTTGCAGATCCCAACTTACCAAGAAACTGGCCTAAGGTAGTTGTCAAGTCAGTTTGAAAATCTATTGATGGTAATGTAAGGAGTGCATGCATCAATTCAAACCAAAGGAGGCATGTTTTCTAGGCCAGTAGCAAAGCTAGCCACACTTGATGTACGAAAATCAACAGAGTCAAAAGATAACACTAGTTAAAACACTATTTTAACGAGGAGGAGAATGTTATGGACAAGTACTCCCAGTTTTATTCACTTTAATTTTTTTAATCTATTTACCCTTATTTAAAATTTTCATAATTTGTGAATTAACTTTCATTGATCTTTCTAAATGAATTTTAGTTGTAAAAATATTTCATTGTAAAACTATTAATTTTGAAGTTAATTATTTCAAAAATAAAATAAATTGTAAAATGTGTGTGAAGATAAATATGCCGAGTTAAATAGGTTTTGAAGTGCCAACACTGACATATTTAATTTTGTGATATTTAGGAAAAATTAAAACTACAAGTAAATTTAAATTTTTTTTAACAATTTAAAATTAATACCAATTTCATGTTTGTATTTGTGAATTTTTTTACAAGAATTTTAAAATCGAATTTAGTGAATTTTTGGGTGATGATTGGCGGAATTTGACAATTTTTGGGCGCATCCTTCCTTGTAGCGTATAAGCAATATATGGAGTCTTTAGCCAAGGGCCCACACTAAATTCACTCAATTTGTCGATCTTAAAATAAAGCAGCAATTTGGTGTTTGATTTTGGTACAATCCAGTAAGCCATAGAACCAATTTTTTTCTGGCGACTGTGACAAGACGGCTAGTACTAATGTGCAAATAGTTTTTTTAATAAAAATATTTGAAATTTGCGAACACTTTCTTACTGCCGTGTGCTTAATTTACGAACCGTGTAAATTTTTATAATAATAACAAATTTATTATGGTTGCTGGTTCTTTGGGGAAATACAAAATGAAAAACGACAGCGAAGTTGTTCAGATCGAGGAAATATGAGAAAAAATATTACAAATCTTCATAAGAAAGTCGAAAAAGATGGTGAAAGGGTAGAGCCACAATTCTGGAATGCCACCTAGAAATTCTGGAGTCGTATTTTAAGCAATTGAGCCATATACAAGCCCCACTGGACGAAGTGATAACGAGGATTTATCCATTGGCACTAAGGCAAACATATCAGAATATCTAAAGTCTTATCTATGGAAGCCAGCTACATGAAGGATACGGTTGCTGGCCCATCTCATGTGTTTCGCCTTTCGACATTGAAGTTACCAAAATGTGATGGCAAGTATGCAGAATAAGAACGATTTGTTGCAAGCTTCAACAACATGGTAGATAAAAATGCAACGCTCTCGAACATCGATAAGTTCAACTATCTGCTTCATTGCTTATCGGGACCTGTATTTTCCGTTGTAGAACCATTCCAGGTAACTGAGGGCAACTATTCAAAGGCTCTAAAAGACTGAAAGAAAGGTATGATAATATTAGTGCTCTGTTTTGTGTGCCTAACATGGTAAAAGGTGATAGTGACTCATTAATAAAAATAATAGATGCAGTTTCGCCAATTCGAGGTTCATTGTTGTCAATTGGTAGCGAAATGGAAGTGCTTGCAAAGCAAAAAAATTTTAAACTTGTCGAAAGGCGCTTTGAATGCCACTTGTCACTCAAGAATTTGTATGTTCAATTCATGGATGAATATTTATCACTGGATATTAGTAGGTTCGCACTTTGTCATTCCACATCCCTGTGTGCTTCGACCCCAGCTCATCAAGCAATTCTTTAAAAGATATATTAATGGTTGGTCCCACCATTCAGCAAGACCTAATCACCACTCTCTTTTCGTTTCGACTTAACAAATTCGTACTTACAGCTGATATTACAAAAATGTATCGGCAATTTGAAATCGGAGAAGTAATAAAGAAGATACGCTACAAGTATTCCAGCTCAACGCAGTTACATATGGTTTGTCCTCTGCTCCATTTTTAGCAATTCCCTACGGGAAGAAATTTATGTGGACGATATTCTCACAGGAGCAAATCATCTTGAGACGTTACTAGCCTTTTGGCTTTATGGGCTCGAATTGTCAAAATGGAGCAGCAATCATATTAAGCTTACAACAAATCATGAAAACGAGGTCAGTATTAAAATTTCAAAAGATGAAATCACAAAAACTTCGGGTGGAAAACAAAAGAAGACATATTTTGTTATCGCTCTGAGTTACCACAAATAATCGAGCCAACTAAAAGAGCAATTTTGTCACTTGTCTCAAAAATTTACAACATTCTCCGAATCTTGAGTCCACTTCAAGAAATATAGTTGCAAAACTTTGACTGGGATGACACCATAAGGGAATCCCTTCCCTCTATTGAAACTATTGAAATTCCTCGTTTCGTGCACACATCGTTAGACGTACTTGGTGAAAGCCATGGCTGCTGTGTTTATTTTTGCGTTTTGGAAAATGGTAAATACAAAATAAATTTACTAACCGCCAAATCGAGAGTTGCACCAATAAAATCACAATCGCTACCCCAACTTGAATTGTGTGCTGCCGTCTTGCTTAGCAAAACATGAAACAAAATAAAATTGAAAATGGCAAATTTTGTTTCGTCAGTCTGGTTTTGGACTGGCGCTAAAATTGTTCTCCAGTGGCTTAAACTTCATTCATTAACGTTAAACTGTTTTGTCGCCAATCGCATCTCTGAGCTGCAGGACAATAAACGAGATATTCGTTGGAGACACGTACCCTCGAAGTTCAACCCAGTAGATATCGTATCGCGCGGATGCAGTGCACGAGTCCCAACTTTCTGCAAACTGATGAAGAAAGTAACACGAAAATTCTAGAGCAAAGGAAAGTAGCCCCTTTCAAATGTACTGACGTCACACGATCAATAGTACAAGAGATAATTGGAAAGCATTCTTCTTATTATAAAATAATATGAATAATATCTTTAATTTTTCGTATATATAACAGATACCCAGTAAAACGTGATTCAAAATCTGAAGATGTAGTCCAAGTTGACTCAAATGAATTGGATTATATTTTTTGGAGAATAATTGCGCATATTCAAGAACTTCACTTTGCCATAACCAGGGGGAAGATTCTGAGTCCATCGTTGCAGAAATTAAACCCATTTTTGCATAACACCGGCTTTAATGTAGTATCTGTTAAAATACTTCGTGTTGACGGAAGACTGGCTAAGGTTCCCATCCCATATGATGACCGTTTTCCTGCTCTTGTTCCCAAAAACCATCGCTTCGTATTGTTGTACATAGAATATTTACATCGTGTCAATTTGCATGGTGGATTTGCGCTGGATTTGATTCGACAAGTTGTACGCAATTGTGTGGACTGTTTGCGGTACAAGCCCAAATTAATGGAACAAATAATGGGCAATTTGCCATCTGATCGACTTCGAGTACATCGACCGTTTTTTTTAACAGGCATAGATTTTTGTGGCCCATTTTAAACTGCATATCGTATTCGTGGTAAGATACCCTACAAAACTTATATTGCTGTTTTTGTTTGCTTCAGTTCAAAGGCTATACATCTGGAACTGGTATCAGATCTTTCAACAAACAACTTTCTTTTATGTCTCAAACGACTTGTTGCCCCCAAAAAAAATACTTAAGTAATTTTTTTAATGCTTGTAATTCTTTACTACATACATATATATTGTTACAAAATTTAAATGTAGAATAAAGTTTAACGGACATAAAAATAGAGCGGTGATTAGGCACAGTATAATCAGCCGTGTGTATGCAAAGTTGAGCACTCAAATTCAAACTTACGAAAACAGAACTTTCAAGAAAGTTCTAGAAACAGCAACGAGAATCTACTAGATTGTTCAAGAAATTTGTGTGACAAATCTTCAAGCAATTGTAAACAAAGACTAACGCCCTCGATTGGATTACGGCTAAAATTTACATAAAGTTGGTTAGTTGATTCACCACCCACATTTTAATTTTGCTACTAACATCCAAACGTCGCAACCATAACATAGCTGAATAACAACAAAGGCTTGCCTATTGTCATGGTAAGGATTTTGCTACCACGTTCGAGAATCGTAGCAGTCAAATGTTATATAAGCCGACACTGCCACGCACAAAGAAGTCGGTCTTGTCTAAGCTACAGCGTGGTGAACACCGTGCAAAGATCAGTTGTCATAAAGCTTTTGCAGTGTTAACTAAACAAATTACTTCGTGTATTTTATTAAACAGTGGTATTAAAGGAAATAGAACATCATTAAGTTCAAAATCAACTTTCGTTGTGTCTTTATTTTAGTTTTGACTAATTAAAAGAACTCAAACAAGTAAACGTTATCGAAAAGATCGAAACGTAACAATTGGTGTCAGAAGGGAAATTACAAAAGTAAAATAAAGGTTAATTAATTAAAATAAATTATTTATTATAAGGACCATGAAGTTTGAAGAACTGAAAGTAGAACAACTCAAGAAGCAATTGTGTAAGTGGGACCTGCCGACAATAGGTAATAAGGCCGAGTTGCAGAAGCGACTGATAGAAGAGTTCAAGCGGCGTGAAATCGACATCAATACATACAAATTTGAGCGAATAGACGAAAAAGAGGAAATAGAGGTATGTACTTGCGTGACAACAAGCAGCCAGCCTGGATTTGAACATATTGTTGGCCGCTATGATGGACAAAATGGAAACAAACTTTAAAGCAGAAGTTCAAGAAAATTCTTGAGCCAACAAACAAAAACTTTAAGCCAAAGTTCAAGAAAATTTTTAGAGCCAATGATTAGAAACTTCTAGCAGAAGTTAATAATGTTAAATCCGAGGTTCACGAAACATCCAAGGCTACAAATGAGAAACTTCAAGAAATTTCTGAAGTCATAAATAAAAGAATGGATGGCATTGTGAGTGAATTTGACGAAAAGCTCTCTATACTGGAGAAAAAAATGGCGGAGCTGGAATCAAAAATTAATAATTTGTTGTACCAAGGGGGACCAGTGCGGGTTGTTCCAGAAGTTTCTAGCAGAATAAAAACACCTTGCTTTGATGGCAGTGCGCCATCTAATGTCTTTAAGTTCCAGTTCGACACAGTGGCCAGCAAAAACGCATGGGGTAGTGAAGAAAAGGCCATATAGTTGATTTTGGTGTTGAAAGGCACAGCGGCAGAGGTATTTGAAACCGTACCAGTGAGCTGCAAGAACAGCTATGACGACATAATGGCTGCACTACAGCGCAAGTACGGCGGTAAACACAAGCGCGAGTTGTATCGAATGGAATTGCGAGGTAGACCGCAGAAGCCAAATAGGTCTCTACAGGATTTCGCAATGGAAATTGTGCGGCTTGTGCAGCTGACGTACCCAGGAGAAAATCATCCATTTTTGGATAACTTCAAAATGGAGGCGTTTGTAAACGGAATTCGTGATCCGAACCTCAAGCTCCTTTGGAGAAACTGTCGCATTTGCGCTGGCACAAGAAACCGCTAGAAATATTTCTAAAGCCCAAATATGCAAGGTACGTAATATGGAGGTGGTTACAGAAAACGATAATAGCCTAGTGACAAGCATTAAGGAGGCAGTGAAGCAAGCGTTAGCTGAACGGACAGAGATAAGTGCTAAAGCTGTCGTAAAAGCGGTAATTTCCAGCGCAACTGCAAGGCGCCTAGAAAACGAACAAGATCTGTCTCGCCGCAAGGGAACAAAAAGCGGGTGAGCCTATGAGCATCACAGGAGTCACCGTTAAACTAATGCTAGGAACACAACTGAGGCGAACGTGGAATTTCGCCTAACGCGACGAATTCGTCGGTGAAAATTCGCTGTGTAAATTCGTCGTATGAAGGACAGTAACGATGAATAAAGTAACTGCTGTTATAATTGATAGGTATTGTGTACTGTTAAAGGAAATTATAAAAAAAACATTAATCAAATAATTTCCAATTTTTTTAAATAATAAATATCATGTTTTTCCCTATATGCTATATAATACAATGAAACAAATCACGATTTTATCGGATGTTTTTTTATGTATAGACCTTTTTTTTAAATAAAACAAATTGGAATGACAGGTGTTTCGCTATTATCATCAAGCAAACCACCGCCAGCCCCTTCAAAATCGTTATTCTCCGTTTGTGCGTGAAGTAATTAGATCCTTTTTATAATTAGGATCAATGTTCAAAAATGTTTTAAATATTCTATGTAATATTGTAGTATTATCCTAATTGTCATTCCGCATAGCTTTCAAAAAGTCAAACATCATTGGAACCGAAATGAGATAATTTTTACAGATAAATTCACGCATATCATCTTTCTTTATTCATGAATCGCAAATTTTACTTGGCGTTAGTAGACGAAAAATAATGTGCAATACCAAAATGAGCACACTTTCTTGATATTCTTGCATGGAGCCGCTTGGAGGTTCCGTACATAATATACTTATATGAAATGGGGTAGCTTTTTGAAGAAATGAAACTGTTTTCACCAGCAATTTTGATTAAAGTTTTATTTCGTTTGCTTGTTTTGTATAACAGCTGATAGTGTGGCCGTACTACAGAAAATAATTCATACTTAAAAATGAAACATTATTAAAAACCAATTTTTAAAGTTAATTATTTTATATATTTATTGTAAATGTAATGATAAAACAATTATTAAAGTAATAAGAAACTTTATTTACTAAAAAACTAAAAACGAAAATGGTCACATGGTACTGATTTGTTCGTCGTTCGCCGGCGTAAGAAATAGAAATAAATCTATTGCAAAGTTCGCCGTGTATGACGAATTTCGTTGTCGCCATGATTGTGTGTATTTTCATATACACAAATGTATTTTAATTTTGACGACGAATATTCGCGGCCAAAAATTCGTCGTTTGTCTCAGTTGTGTTCCTAGCATAAAACGATCTAGCACTATGGGCCAAGAGCCAGCTCCCACAATAGAGAGCCCCACAATCTCCATATCAGTGATGCAGTGGAAAAACAGCAACCTTACAGAAAGTGGATACATCAATGGTGAAAACCACATTTTACCATAGTGAAGGGAAAGTGTGAGCCATTGGGCAATGTATGACTGCGCACAGCTACCGGGGAGCCTGCCACTGTCTATGGTAAAATTTAAGTGAAGGTGACTATTGGCAATATCACAGCCAAACATGTATTTATTGTTGTCAATATTGTTGACGATGTTATCATGTAATCGAACCATCTTCTTATTAAAGAAGAAAGACGGCAGTACCAGATTCTGTGTCGACTACAGGAAGCTAAACGACGTCACTAAGACGGACAGCTACCCGCTACCGAGAATTGATGACACCATGGACAACTAGGCTGGAACAAAATGGTTTTCTACCTTAGACTTGCAGAGTAGCTATTGTCAAGTAGAAATTGCAGAGCACGACAAAGAGAAAACAGCTTTCAGTAGTGCAAGCGATGGCTTATGGCAGTTTAAAGTTATGCCATTTGGGCTCTGCAACGCTCCGGCCACATTTGAACGCCTGATTGAACATGTTTTAAAAGGACTTCACTGGAAGGCATGCTTGGTGTACCTCGATGACATAATTGTGATGGGGAAGACCCTTGACGAACATCTCAAAAATCTAGCTGAGGTGCTTCAGCGAATATCATCGGCTGGACTAAGACTTAGCGCAAAGAAATGCTCATTACTCCAGAAAGAGGTGAAATATTTGGGTCATCGCAGACGGTATTTCAACGGATGAAAATAAAATACGAACAGTAAAGGACTGGCCTCGTCCAAAAAATCTTCATGAGCTCCGCAGCTTTCTGGGATTTCGCTCATACTACAGACGCTTTGTACCGAATTTTGCCAGCGTAGCAGCAAGTTTGCACTGACTAAAAAGTCGCGATCATACCAATGGGGTGAACCGCAAGAGGAAACGTTCCAGATACTGAGAGGTTTGTTGTGTACAGCTCCGGTTTTGGTCTATCCAATCGCAGGAGCGAAATTTGTGATAGATAGCGATCCGAGCGGATATGGAATAGGAGGCGCGCTTTCACAGGTGGTTAATGGAACAGAAAAAGTGATTGCCTATTACAGCCGAATACTTTCAAAGCCCGAAAGGAACTATTGTGTGACGCATCGAGAGTTTCTAGCAGTTCTGGAGTGCATAAAACATTACCACAAATATTTGTATGGGAAACACTTTATGCGAAAGACCGCCCATTCTGCACTTAGGTGGCTACTGCGATTTCAAAACCCTGGAGAGCAGTTAGCGAGCTGGATTGAGCGTCTTCAAACCTACAACTTTAGCATCGAACACAGAAGGTGTGTAAAACATAACAATGCGGATGCCCTGTCACGTAGGCCCTGCAACTTAGAGTGCCGATATTGTACCAAAGCCGAAGCAAAGGAATGCGTAGAGGGCTGGTCAGAGGCTCAGAGGAATGATCCCACACTAGCAAAAATTATAGCTGCTAAACAGGAAGACAAAAGACCTTCCAAACGAGATATCAGCTGAAAGCCCGCTCGTGAAATCTTATTGGGCCCAGTGAAAAGCCTAAAGCTGATAAATGGATGCTTAAATCGTACATGGGAAAGTGTGGACGGCAAAGCGGTTTATAATTTGCTAGTGGTGCCAGCATCCAAGATGAAAGAAGTAATGAGGGAGTTCCATAATGGCCCCACCTTAGTGTAACAATATGTATGCATGTATATTAGAGATATATGTATATTATGTAAATATATATACATAAATGCCTTCTTTTATGAAAAGTTTGTCGGGCTAATTTCTTAGATATCAGTTCTCCTGATAGCTTAAACAAAAGACATTCCTTTAAAAAGTAATACATATCGATATATACAGTCGAACTTCCATAACTCGAACTTCTATTAGTTGATCGAATTCGATTGACGGTAGCACTAAGAGGAAAAATAACTTACAATTCTCCTTCCGTTACTCGAAATTCCATAACACGAACGAAATGAGATGCGTATGAATTCTATAAATCGAAGTGATTTTCTTACATATTATTGAAATGCATTGTTTTGAAATAATTTTTTTTTATTCGAAGCCGAACGGGGAGTGATGACGACGGTTCGGAAACGACGGTGGAAAAAACTTTTCTGTAGCCTTCCAGAAATTATGTAGAAAGTTCTGGAACATTGAATCTATATTTGCAAACTACAACTGATGAGCACTATTATGATGGCTACACACATTGGAACGTGTTTATGCACCAGGCCCGTTTCATTGTAGTAGTTGTGCTTATGGTTTCATTTCGTGTTGCATTCGAGGTTTCATAAATATCAAAATAATTTGATATTTTCTGGTTTCTTTCAGGTTTGTTGCATAGTGTGTAGTCATGTTTATTCGTTTTACTGATCTAGTTCATTGAAAACCAGCAAGGTGTGCATATGTTTGTTTTTTTGTCATCCACGAAAAAAAT
This sequence comes from Gymnocheta viridis, assembly GCA_956483585.1. Taxonomy (NCBI): domain Eukaryota; kingdom Metazoa; phylum Arthropoda; class Insecta; order Diptera; family Tachinidae; genus Gymnocheta; species Gymnocheta viridis. The sequence continues at coordinate 53,082,782 of OY101444.1, read as the reverse complement.
AAATGTGCTTTGTAATTTTGTGTTTTCATCATGACTAATATTTTAAGAAAAGTCTTTTCGTCTATTCGCATATAATTTCTGAAATCTTTAAATACAGTAGTTTTGATTTAGCTGCCTTTTGTTTAAGAGCAGTTTTGACTTGACTGCATAACATTAATAATTTCTGTCACTATTCTTTAAAATTCAATACAAATTCCTTTTCAAGTTCCTTTTTGTACCTGCACATTTAAGACAAATGCCCAACATTTTCGGCATTTTAAAGTTATTTTCATAAAAAAAAAACAAAGTTCGCATTTTAAAGTTATTTTCATACATAAAAAAACAAAGTTAGCTACGTTTTGACTTCACTGCCCAAAAATATATATTTCCTGCTATCATTCTTTCTGAACGTTATTTAAGTACAATTTGTATACCTGCACATACTCGTATACCGTTTTTTGACAGTTTTTTTTATTTTTATATAACAAATCAAAGTTAGCTACATATATTAATAATATATGGTGGCCACTTTTTCACGTAAACATTACAAAAAAGCTTCAGATTATCCAGAACAAAAATTTAAAAATAATTCATAATCTTCCCCCTAGATTCCCCACTGACTTACTGCACAATAGATTTAAACATAAAAAGTTAAACGCGTTTGCCAATGATCTGACGCTGTCATTTAATGAAAAATGCAGATTGTCTAATTTTGAAACAATAAGAAATTTACTAAACAGTCGCTGAGATTCTTTTGTTAAAAAGAATCTTACTAGCGATTGTTTTCCCAAATTTCATTATAATATTTTCAAAGTTTATAGGAGGTTTTTGTGACAAATTTTCCTCAAGACAGTATTATTAATAGTTTCCTTATTCAATTATAAGATTTAATTGTTGTAGTACGTAAGTAAAATCTCATAACATTGTACCTTATTTAGTTTTAATGTTATTAATAATAATGTTGTTAATATTTTTTCTTCTTTTGTCAAAGTTTGTGTTAATCCCAACCGTTTGACACATACTTTCTGCCCTTCAGTTTTAAAAACCTTTTCAACTAGACTTGTATTTGGAAACCTCTTGTTTGAAAGTTTTTCCGTATAGAATCTACCTTTAATGGGATTTTCATGGTAATATTCTAATATATAGTTTGATTTATGCGGGTTAAGCTGCATCAACAAATCATGTTTATAAACTTTTTTTAAGGATTTCTGCTTAATAAATTTTTTTATAGTTTTCTATTTGAAATTTGGAATAGTTGTCTTTTTTTATATGGTCTTCAAATAGTTTGAAATCATAACACCATAATGTCAGTGAAACTTATTTGGAATTTAGGCGCGCGCTGAGTTTTCAGATAATACTTTTTTTAATTTCCCTTTTAAAGTTGCTACTGAAAATCATGAATATCTGTGAACCCTATTAAAAATTATGTAGAGACTTTCAGTATTTTGGATTCAATTTTGGCAATAGCCGCCGGACATTATTGTTAACCGGTACGAGTAAGTCTTAAATGAAAAAGCTTGGCCAATGCAATTTTTGCAAACTTACATTATTAATGTAAGAAGGTGAGAAATTTGGCAGCAAAAATAAAGCACATAATATTAAGCTAATAATAATATTAAATGCTTAGGCGATCTTAAAATTTATATTTTAACTAAACACATGGAATTATTCTTATTAATTTGATTTTAGTTTTAAATAACTTGACTTCTCCTTCCTGAACTTAAAAAATAAATTTTCATTGATATTGCATATATAAATATATTAGTTTTTGTGAAAAAGAGTTATTTGAATGAAAAAACTTTATGCAGAAAATATATATTCTCCAGGATTCCCGGGAATATATATAGTTTTTTTAAAATCTTGTTTCCCGTGGAGTGGATAAGGGAAAACATATTCATTGAGAAATTATTTGTGACAGGGGTGATTAATAAAGTTGTAGTTTTGTAAATATGAGTATTAATAAACTTTTTTCTTTTTTATTTACAGCCGGTTATGAGACAATTTAAAAAAATAGAGACAAGGAAATCTCTAAACAGAAGTAGTGTAAAGATTGGATTGGAAATTCACGCAGAGTCTCCAATTATTTTGTTACCAGTATCATACAAAAGCAACCTCTTGTTAATCGCTGATCTTGGAAAATTAAGGCTTATAAATAGTTTTCATTACGCTGAAGATTTGAGTTCGCTAAATGAGAAGCGCACTAACTTAATTCCTTACAATGAAATTGTTGATGTAATGAAAATAGATCTCGTCAATATTAATTTTCTAACCGGTGAACGTGAAAACAACAATCAGAGAAGTTCTAATATGAAAAGAAATTTTAATATTATTCATATTGGTAATTCCAGTATTGTAAATTTGGGTAATGTCATATTCAAAGAGAAGTGCCGTTTGAAGTTACAAGTTATAAGGAACACTGAATCAGATATAAGTCATAATATTCCTGATGTAATAGTAGAAGGAACACTCTCGGAACTTAATGGCGTTATTAATTTGCAACAGTACAAATTACTCCGGGGTTTTTTCAATTACAACTTAGGAGAAACTATAGATGATGTTTACTACAACTTTCACGTTAACCTGAGTGAATCTATTGAACAACTTTGCTCTATGACGAAAGTTAATATAACACAAAATAACCAATGTACTTGGAATACCTTATCACTGAATTTTCTTTTAGAAAATGTGATCATAACTTTGGCAGAAGCAGTTGAGCACAGCTCTCATAACTTGAGTTCTGCATTTGCTTGCGTGAAATTTATTAAATCAACTTTAGAAATTGACTCATTCAGTGACGGCTCACAAGACATTGATTTAATATCTAGTGAAATTCTTGTTATGGATGCTAGAGAACATTACCCAGGCTCCACTTCAAATAATGTTTTTAAATACATCTTAAAGCCAAAAGTTCAAAGTTCTTTTAAAAGCTCAGTTCAAGCTGAAATTCACAGCCGTAAACGAAACGATACATCCAAATACGTAATTCTATTAAATAATATGAGAATAATGGCCATACTGGATTACTTGGAAAAACTTAATAACTTTTTAAAAGAAGATTTCTATATGCCTTTAGAAATACATAAAAATGCGAGTCGTGAGAAAATGGCAAATAGTTCAACTCCACAAGATAGGTTTAAGCCATATATACCTTTGGACAACCACTCTAAGTATGAATTTGTGCTGAATATCACTAACTCTGAAATCGTATTTGTGGAAAACAACGATCAAATTGATACAAACGCTATAATATTAAAAAGCACAACCGTTTATTCATACAAACCAAATAATACTATTGCTCCTATTTCAATAGACATTAATCACCTCGAAATATTCTCTTGTATTTTGGGATCTGAAAATGAAAGTTCTCAATCAATTATTGATCCATTTACGCTTAATATGGAACTTCGTAATAATTGCTTTCAAGTCCAGATTCAGAATAAAATTTTTTTGCGAATATCTTATCACGATGCAATGCTATTTTCTCGAATAATGCAATCCATACCAAAACAGACAAATGAGCATGTGTTAAAAAATTGCGTTTATAGAAACGACTTTGAAAAAATTGCGCCTTTAATAGCGATGGGGTTTCAACATTCTGAATGCTGGCTTGCAATGGAGCTTAACGGATTTAATATTAATGAAGCAGCTATTTGGCTATCGCAGCAAAAATGTAAGAACTCGAGTAACGCTCTGGAAGTCAAGAGCATTTTGTTGAACGCCAACTCTACATCAGTGTGCATAATTGACGATTGCTTAGATGCAGATGTACCGCTATTGGAGGTTTCACTTTCAAATCTAACGTATACTCAAAAAATACAAACAAAAGAAGAGAAAGATATTTGTTTTTATGAGGGTGAAATTGATGCAGTAATAGCTAGTGATTATTACAATCGTCGCCTGAGTGGTTGGGAACCTATAACAGAACCTTGGAATTGTGTTACACTTTGGAAGTACACGAAGTGTGTATCAGCTAAAACAAAATGCTTGTCAATACATGCCAATAACAAGCAAGTTTTAAAACTCAACATTACATCTACACTTTTGGAATTATGTGATTTGGTGCATAAAAACTGGACAGAAGATTATTTAAAACGATTTTCGCATAAAAATGATATTCTTTGCTTAAATACAAATATTCGAAGAAGACTTCCATTCGTTCCTTTTGCTTTAAAAAACCTCACTGGTGAACCACTTATATTCAAAATATTCGTTTCGCAAGCTGGTGGTATAACACGTACAGAAGTAACGCAACAAGATCTTATGAGCAACTGGATATCTGCTCAACATAATGAAATAGTTCCGTTCGACTTCGGTTCTCAAAGTAAACTACGACACCTGGATTCCCACAAATTAAACATGCATCAAATACTTGTTCAAATCCATGGTTGGACATTAATTGGGCCTATTTCTATAGATAAAGTTGGAACATTTTTTCGTTATGCTACCGAAGATATGCAATACAATAAAAAAAATCGTATAGTTTTCGAAATTTCCTTAATGGGTTCGGCACAAAAGTTAATTATAGTTCGCTCAGCTTTAAAGACTGTTAATAAAACTGTAAATACCTTTTCCTTGCGCTTAAAGTTGAAAAACGAAAAGGAATCGATGACTATTATAATAAATCCATTCGAAAAGTTAACAATACCATTGCGCTTTGTAGACTCTTCTATTTATTTGAAACCACACTCTTTAGAAAAATCCAACGTTCTAGATGATAATGGTTTCTGTACACGACCGATTCAATGGACAAACTGTGTTGCAATTGATTGTTATCAGGATATTCATTCGTGTTTTACATCAAACGAAATACCATTTCATGTCTTGGCAGAAATTAAAAAAGATAAGTATCCAGTGAGGGAAATTATGTCTATGCCAGGTCACACAATAACAATTATACCTCCGCTTAAGTTAAAAAATTTATTGTGCTGTGATTTGCTCTTCAAAATTACTGGCCATGTTAAGGGTAGATTAAATGCTTCGGAAGAAGTAGAAATTTACTCAATTGACATTAATGAATCATTTTGTCTCAGCATTACTTTAGACAATTACAAGCTATCTGGGCGGCTTAAAATCCCAATGGGACATACTGGAATAGTAGAGCCAAAGTTAAAATTGGTTGATGTTCTCAATAGAGAACTATTTTTGCGCATTTCAATACAAGCGTTTCAAGGTAAAGGTATGGAAATATTAATCGGAGCACCCATTTGGCTCATAAACAAAACTGGACTTCCACTCATCTTTAAACAGGAGGGTACAAATCTTATAGCATCTGGACAGTTTGAAGAGCACGAATATGCCCGAGAAGTATCTCCTCTTATGTTTTCCTTTTCTGATCAGGAAGGGTCCCCATTAATAGAATTTCGCTTGGGAAAAAGTTTTGGAGTTAACAATAAGGTTAGTATCTTGAAGTAAAAATAAAATAATATAATATAGTAATAATAATATAATGTAAGTAATAAATTGGCGTTAATATTTTATTTGAAATTTGCTGCATTTAGGAATCCAAAATTTACACAAATTTTGCTTTTGTCGATAATGTATTTATATGATGCACTATCGTCGATGTAAAAGCAAAGCAAATGTGTGAAAAAAGTAAACAAACCAGTAAAAATATTTGAAGTTATTCTTTAGGAATGACGTTTATGAAAGCTTCCAAAAAAATTAATAAGTGCATTTTTTCACATCTTGGGACAATTAGCTAAACAAATTAGCATGAACAAATTTACTCTACTTCTATAAAACTTTTTATTCAGCTTTATTTGTTGCAAATACTTACAGCTGCGCTAAAAAATCTATATTTTGTTTAGAAATTTATAAATAATTTTTTCTTAAAAAAATAAACTAATTTAATTAAATTTATTTGAAAACAGAGGTTTCCATTAACTTTACCATATGAAGACTCATGCTGCGAATTTTTGACATCTTTATATGCATTATAAGACTAAAATAATATTAAATAACGCAATAAAATAAATTTGTTCGAAGTATTCTAAATATTGCTTCCGTTTCGGTGAAAATAAATACAAAAGATAACTTTTTTCAATGACAAAGTCATATAAAAATCATTAAAAAATAATCCGAATCCAAAATTCTGCATTTTCATGACTTTTTTGGAAAATCTTTTTTCCTGGGATATTAAAGTAATATTATTCGCTAACTAGAGCTTTTTATAGACGGCCTTCGGCCGGCCTTAAGAATTTTCTCCACACAGTAGGTTAATATGATCCGACCAAGTACGGCTGCGATAAAAAATTATACCCAACTTTTTAGCATTGTCAACTACTTCAATTCGCATGCCATTGAGATTCAAGCTTACGTCATCAATCACTTCACTGCTGTTTGCACCGATAATTAGAAATTTCGACTTGACTGGGTTGAGGCATAAGCCATTGGCTGAATCCCACTGATAAATCCTTTCCAGATCAAGGTTAAGTTTATCAACTACAGTGCTAATTGATGTTCTGATACAGCTCATATAAAGTTGTACGTCGCACAGTGGCTGAAAATCGTTTTTCATTGGCCAAAATTCTGTAACTTTTGAACCGATCAAAATATTGAAGTAATTTTTATTTTATTGGAAAGATATTTAGTTCAGCTTGACTCAGTTTAAATTACATTAAAATTGATTGAGGACTTTTTAAGGAATTGTAGGTCAAAGTTGAACTTTTGAATTTTTTTAACTTTTAGAGTGAAATATGGGTTTATTATTTTTTTATTTATTAAAAAATTTAATATTTGGAAATTAATAATAATTATAAATATTTTTTGTAATAATGGAATTTTTTTAATGTTACACTTAAAAAAATTTTACACTGAAAAAAATAGTAAAATCAACTGGAGATTTTGCTATTACAGAAAAATTAAAAATTTGTTGCTGACAAATTTGCAAATTTGTTTACACTCAAAGAATAGTTACACTTAAAAAAAAAACTTTAATAATATTATCTAAAAATATTGCTATTACTACAGAAAAATTTATTATTTTTTGCTGTCAAATTTGATAATTTTAAAAATATTTTAAAAATAAAAACTGCAATAAATTTTAATAGCATTTGCAACAATGGTAGCTTCTGTTTTTTATTATTTTTTACTAATACTATGTTTTTCGTACTTAAATAACAATGAAAGGCAATTATAATTATTATTCATTTGACTCAAATATTTATTGCAAATATTCCATATTTTGTTCTGTGCTATCTCTGTTCTTTAGTAGTTTTTTGGCTTCTTCATCTAAATCCCGACGTTCCATTTTCCATTGATTTCGAATACTGGAGATAAACGGATCTGACGTTGCCAATAATATATTAAATAGATCTTCATTTGTTCAATTTCGTGAAATTTTTCAAGTATTGTGAAATGTGTAGTGTTTATTGTTTCCCTATAAGTAGTATGAATGTGAGGCTTCGGCATCAAAAATCCCATACATTTTTGGGATCATGCCATAACCCAGTTAACCAATTGTTAAAAAAATTGTGTATTTTGTTAGGTGAATGAATGGTTTTGTAATGTAAGTGCGTTTTCCATCCCTGGATGTTTGTGTGGAATAGTGTTGTCTACTTTTAGGGGTTTGTATTATGAGTGTGTTATGTAGTAGGGGGTGTATCAGATAAAATTTTGTATGTAGATTTTTGTTGTTTTCCCATGTTTGATTTGAGTGTCCGTCCGGACACGTGCATTGAATGTTCCATGTCTGGTTTGAATATTAGTTCGGAAATTTGAATGTCAGTCCGAATATTTGAATGTCAGTCCGGGGCATTTGAATGTCAGTCCAAAGCATTAGAATGTCCGTCCGGGGCAGGGTTGCATGTTGAGTGTGCCGGGTGCACGTTGAGTGTGCTGGGTGAATGTGTTTGTAGGGTATGCAATGTGCGACCAGGATATTTCTTATGGTTTTTGTTATTTTTTAAAATATTTTAAAGACTTAAATAAATATATGTATTCATGATAAAGAAATAAAATTGTATTATAATGTCTGATGCAAAAAAAAAATTGAAATTTAAAAAATTTTTTTAGATGAATTCACTCTTTGATGGTCATGTGATTATTAATGTAAGTGTATGTTGTGGTTTTCAATAAAAATAATTTTTTTCTTGGCGCGTTAAGTTTTGTGGTTTTATAATTTCTTTGTAGTCGCTTTTTTTATTTTAATAGAAAAAGGTATATTTAAACTTGTTTGTGGTTCTGCAAATATTTGAAACATATAGTTTTGATAACGAATTTTTCAATGTATGAAATATTTAGAAAAGGTATATGTAAACTTGTTTGTGGTTCTGCAATTATTATATATATATATATATATATATATATATATATATATATATAAATGGGTTTGTGATTAAAAAACGGAAATTATATTAGGAAAAAATAAAAATACTTACTATGGTTAAAATTTTTATTAGAAATACAAAAATGTTCGTGGTCTATTATTATTATAGAAATAGACCAAGTTTTATAATTTTATAAGGTTGTGATATTGAAACCAAAAAATGTATGTGATTAAATAGCCACCAAGTTTTTTTATAATTTTGAATAGGTAGAAATTTTAGTATAAAATAGGGTTCTAGCAAAAAGATTTTATCAACTACAGTTTGAAACAACAATGAATAACCATCAACATATTAATTTCAACATCAACAATGACGATGAGGAAACTCAACCTTATCCAGGCCAAGATTTGGATTCATTGGCAGCACCATCTGTTGAAAGAAGAGGTCTGGAGGAGGATAGGGAGTTGCAAGCCCGATTCCAAAAAATCCTTTCAACTCAACGGAGGACTATTAAGAGGAAGGAGGAGAAGTTTGAGAATTATATGCGAAAGCATAGCTCCTTGCAGTCAAAAATAAAAAAACTGCAGGAGAAAGAAATAGCTTTAAAAAGTAAAATGTTAAAATTTTTGGAGAATGAAGAAGAACTATTGAATAGTTCATCTCCTTCTCCACTAAGGATACTATATTCTTCCGAATATAAATGTAACATATGTTTTATGTTACATGCAGGGAAGAATATAGTATTCCTTAATTGTCCACATTTTTTATGTGGAGAATGTCTAAAAAAGTGGGGTGTTTTATCGTGTCCTGAGTGCCGGCAAAGCATCCTTCAAATTAATATTGTGAAAAAGAAGGGTGAGTGTTATTTCATGGATAACATTCACCCTTCAGACTTTTTTAAAACTTCATCATCATCGTCATCATCATTACCATTCATCACCATCAACAGCACTATCGATCTCACATCGCATAGTGTAATGGGAAGTGATGATGATGATGATGATGATGATGATGATGATGATGATGATGATGATGTTAATGATATTGATTATCAAGTAGAGGAGGAAGAGGAAGAGGAAGATTTGTAAAAATATAATAAGAAAAAATAAAATAACAATAAAATAATAAAATTGTGTTTTTATTTCTTTTTTTTTCAGATTTAATAATCAAAAAATAATAATAAATAAAAAACAATTAATATAAAATATAAAATTATGTTTTTATTTAAAGCTTTATTAGGAATTTCTTTATTTCAGATTAAAAAGACGCGTATAAAGTGTAAAAAGTTTTTGTGTTAACAAATATTGATTATAAAATGTTGTACATCGACATATGTTGTAACATTGTACATAAGCATTTTGACAATCAAATTTATGAATAACATTGTTATTATCCTTAAAAAATAGGTTGTTTATATTACTACTAGTATACATTCGTAATTCATTTATAACCTTAAGAAATAAAATTATATGTTGTTTATCGATTTGGTTATAATATATTAGTAATAGATTCTCCAACTCGACAGATGTTAACATTTTTTAAAGATAAATATTAGCTGTAATGTGGTCTGTGCAGAGTGTAGTGAAAAACTAAATATAATTATAAATTTTTAAATGAATTTATTTAGTATGTTTTTTCTTTATTTAAATAAACATTAATGAAATTTCTAAATAAAATTACATTTTTCTCAGCACATATTTGATTAGCATTATTATTATTACTATGATTATTACAAATATTTATACTGGGATTATTTCTATACAATGTTTTTATATTTGGACAATTCAAATCATCTAAATTAATAATATACATTTCTATTTCTCCTCCAAATAGTTCCTTTAACCATCTAACTTTTTCGTGAACCTTAAATAATTGGAATTTTATGGCAAATGAAAAAAAAATGTACTTATACAAAATATAAAACATAAAAAATAAAACAAATAAATAAACCTTTCCTGCAGAGGGAGTAGAAAAGTGTAAAAGATAATTAATTATGAGTTAATCATAAATCATAGGATTTACAAATTTTACACCTATCAATACTCTGTTTACAAGTTCAGCTACAACTTACACTGCAAGCGAATTTTTCATTTTCATTTTTATTCCCTCCTGTCAATGCTTTCAGCTTTTTTCGCTTCTGAATTTTTCATTTTTGCTTTCCATACAATTCTAAATCATTTTATTTTTATAATCAACAACTTTTTTTTCCTTCTTGTTATTACTTTATTATTATTATTTTGTGCAGTTTCAATACCAGAGAACAAAGTAAATTTTATATAAAGATTTACCCAACGACAGCTGTCAAAAACAAGTTACTTGTATCAATTTTGAACTGTTTAATATCAGTTGAATGTGTAATATTTATATTTTCTATTTCATTGTTTAGTTGACTCAATTTTTCGATATCAGTTTTATGTTTAGCTTTTATATCTTCTATTTCCTTGTGCAACTGTTTCAGTAGTTCAACGTCAGCTTTATTATTTTTAATATCCTTATAAACGTTTTGTAGATTAATATTTAATGAAGTATTTATTTCATGTTTAATCCGATCCATATCACTTGCATGAGTATTATTTATTATATCGATTTCATTTTTAATCTGTTTTATATCATCTGCATGAGTATTATTTATGTCAATAATTTTATTATTTAGATATGCTTTTGTAACAGCATCTTTAGAGTCAACAGGTGCTAACAGATTGCTGATTCTTTTCTTGCGAACATCTAAACATTGATTATCTACAGTAATATCGAATACCTTTAATAGTTCGATATGTAATTTCTTATCATCATCATCATCTTTATCATCAGTTGTTCGTGTTCGTTTATTCAAAATTTCTCCAAACTTGTTAATATAACTCATTTCTTGTGTGTATGTGTGTGTGTGTGTGTGTGTGTGTGTGCGTGTGTATGTGTGTGCGTTTAATAAATTATATTAGCCTCCTTTAGTTCTTCAACAATAGAAATTATTTCGTTTTTATGATTGTTGTGATCGACACCTTCTGATGAAAGAAGTAAACGTAGTCTGTTGACCAATTCATTAGGATCATCCCAATATATATAGTTTGGTTTTCTACCGTCTACAGATTTAAGTAATAATCCACTACCCTCTGTTAGAACATTACGCTTTTTTTAAATAATTTTTTTATAACACGTTGATACTTGAATGCTTTTATACCTTTAATTTGTTTATTTGATTGATAGTTGCGTTTGTGTACATTTGTAGTTACTATAATACTCTTATATATCTCCAAATCGGTTTTAGTATAATGCAATGGTTTAGAATGGAATAATAATTCGAATAATCCTGGCGTTACTTTAATCTTCATATCTCCTATATTTAACATATTATTTCTGCGAAATTTTAACTTATTAGTTCCATAACGCCAATCTCCACTTTGATCTATATTAAATCCATAGACTTTATCTAACATTCTATTTTCCATTAATAGTTTTATATTTTCAACAAGTGATGATATATTATTTTCGTCTAATTTAATTCTTTTCTTATCAGTATTCAATTGTGTTTTACTCTTTCGTTTTGAGAAAATATGTGTAGTTTTATATCGCTTTTTATCATCTTCATCGAAATTGCTCAACAAAGAGGTATTCTTTCGTTTTGATTTTCCCCTTTTTAACGTTACTGGTTTGTTTATGTTATCTCTATCAGTTTCAAGATTATTCGACAACAAATGTGAGGAAGTTGAAGGTTTCACGTTTATAGACAATGATGATAATGATGGTGGAATTCCTTGTATACGCTTGTACTTCATGTTAGAATTGGAAGTTGTGGTTGATGGTCTATTCCTTTTAAGTTTTTTTTCACTTCTTTAACACTCTCAAAGCTCATATTAAAATTAGAATCATTCTTAGATTGTTGATTATGATGATGGTCACCAACGGGACTACCAATATTAAATGATAATGGAAGTGATGTACTTTGAATTGAATGTGTAGAGTTTGAACGATTTTCCTTTATTGGTGTTGAAGTTACTAACACATCTTTTTTTGGGTTGACATAATTAATATCGTTATTAATACCGATGAAATCAGTTTTATCATATCTATTTTCATAATCTATTACATTATCTGATACAGATTTATTATAACTATTATCTGATACAGATTTATTATAACTATTATCATAATCCATTGCAATATCTGATGATGATGATGACGGTTTTACTTTTTTATTGGTTGATTTAAATGTTTGTACATTATCTAGTTTACTTATTATATTTTTTAATGGTTTTGTTATAGGTTGAAAGGTATCCTCCAACAAATTAACTTTATCGATTTCATTTAATTTTATTTTTTTAGTTTTTCTTTTAATACTGTTCTAGTATTTATAAGTTCTTTCATAAGTTTTTTATTCATGATTATGCTTTTGTCAACTTCCAAAGAGCTATCGAATTGTTATCGATTTGTTATCGAACTGCTATCCAACTGCTATCGAACTGGATCTGAACTGCTATCGAAAACAGCTTTTATACTGCTTCTGATGAGCTCCCGATCAG